>CM033749.1:15089922-15689922 GCA_019671005.1 Hibiscus mutabilis | reverse complement strand
AAAGTTAAGAAATTTGGATCCTTACCTTTGCATTATTAGTGACCATTCGATAAAGATGGAAAATTAGAGGGAACTATTGTGAATAATTATTTGATGAAGAAGGTGATAAGTTGGTGGTTTAAAACAAATAGTGGGACTAAATTGACAAGTAAAGAAGTAAGGAGAACTTAGTATAAAAGTTGAAGTTAATTATGGAAGCTGTGTAGAAAACTGGATTATGGTAGTAAGTTTGAAAATTCACCATAAATTCTAAAAAACATTTAGATGGTGAATTTTATATCGATATAAAGATTTGTTTTTCTAGTTTTGTTTCCAACAAACGGAAACTGATTTCGAGTTTCGAGTCAAAAGATATGAATTTTTAAGTGACGAAGTGTCAGAAAACAGAGCACCAGTCTGTTTCGAATTCCAGCAATGTAATTGACTTTGAAAATTTTCCATAAATCGTACAAGTTGAATTTGGGATATTAATTTATATGGTTGAACAGCTTATTGAATCTAGTTTCTTTCAGAACAAACGGAATCGAATTCCAAGTTGTAGATTATTTTATAGAAATATTTCTTTGAAGGTAGTGCAATCTGCCAGAAAATGAGAATTGGTACATTTTGTATCTAAGGTTAATTAGTAAGCTTGAAAAGGGTTAATGGAAGTTCTAAATGGTTATTAAGGACCAAAATGAGTTTCGGACAGTATAAGGAAGGAAATAGGAAATTTGTATATTCGAATGATTAGATTTGATAGCATGTTTGAGAAATTGTTAGATTTGAATCTAACAAATGTTGTTTACATTTATGTGATTAATCAAGTCAAGTTCGAATCAAAGAAGGTTCGAGGTTTTATAAAGGAAATGACCGAGTAGAATTTAGTGAGGCGTGCTAATAAATGGCTCAGGTGAGTGCATTCTTACTTATTTATTATATATGTGAAATGAATGAGTGCATTTTTATTTATTATATATATATGACATGAGAGAGACTTGCGAGAAGTAGACATTAATGAAAATTTATGTTGATCAAAGTTATGTAAATGACATGAAATATTAAATGGCATATGTGATACAAGGATATGTCATAATGATTTATCTAAGATAAATCGGATTTTAGATATTTGAGTATGAACTGCCCATTATCGAATTATGCATGATATTACTCAAGGATTGGATATTGCATAACGAATTATTACATTGTTATGCCCACGTACTAGTGTGAGAGTCTTTGGTATAATTGGATATCCATAGAGTCACTTAGCAGCTGCGTCCTAATGTAGGCACTTAGGTGCTGAGATAATGTCGGCACTTCGGTGCTAAGATAATGTAGGCACTTCGCTGCTGTGATAATGTAGGCACTTCGGTGCTGAGAAAAATACTAAGGTGTTGTGTGAGGAGCAAAGAGCATCCTCGAGTACGTACTTACCATCAGACGCTACGGAGTTGTAGACACTGCGGTGTCAGACTCGTATACCATAGATTCACATGAAAATCTTTGGTATAGTTGGATATCTATAGAGTCCTAGCAGCTGCGTGAAAGCACTACGGTGCAGGAAAGGCTCTACGGAGTCAGTTCAAACACTACGGTGTTACGTAGCACAAAAAGTGCGATTATATGAGGAGCAAAGAGCGTCCTCGAGTACGTAATCATCTCAGTCACTTCGGCAATGCAGACGCTAAGGCGTCGTAGACACTACGATGTCATGATGACTCACGTACCATGACATCACATGATTTTGTACTTTGGGCTATGATAAAGGAAATGATATACATAATACTGTACGATGAAAGTATAACTATGATAAAGGAAATGATATGCACATTATGGCATGATGAAAGTATGACTATGATAAAGGAAATGATATGCAAATGATTGCATGATAATAGTATGGCTATGTTAAAGGATATGATATGCAAATGATTGCATAATGAAAGCATGACTACTTGATGATCATGAACCATTGATATCATGATTTTATGACAAATTTGAAAGATGATATGAATCATATTAAAAGCATGTTTATGTTAAAAAAATTACTATGCATGTGAATACCTGATGAATATTGAACAATGATGACATGATTCTTAAGATAATCACGATACATGATTATTCTCGTATAACATATGGCATGATTTTATACTTTGGCTATAATACTTGAAATACATTTATGCAAGTAGTTAAGCTAAAAAGCTTAATGTACACAAGATTGAAAGACAAAACAAATCCTATGATTTGAATATTATATTGGTTAAATGAACTATAGAAGTAAAATAGTTCTATACACGATAAACTGTTGTCAACTGCAATTGGAAATCGTTGGTCATGTCACAGAACTGAGTTATTTATAATCATTGTTTTACATTGTTATGATTATGCCTCATTAAGTTATAATTAACATGTGTTTTGTATCACACGTAGGTACTTCGGATTAGATAGCAGAGGAGGAGCTGCACATCATTGTATCAAGTTAGCTTGTATTATCAGTAAGTATCACTACATCCTAATCTAGTGGGGCATGTATAGATATTAAATAAGTACCATTCCGTATAATTTAGCATCATGACTTAGCTTGAAGAATTAAAAATATTAGAAAAGATGCTTTAAACGGTTTTAAACTTAGTTGGTCATTTATCACTGGGTGATTTTGAAATCAAGAAAGGGTCTAGGCAGCATACATAGTTTTCACCCTGAATTATATTCTCATTTTAATAACCGCTTAAAGTATTTTACAAACCAATTCAGGGTCAAAACTAGCTACGATTGCTAGACATAGTTTTGCTTGAAAACTGAGAAAGGGCCAACCACTAAACTATTTTGTAAAAAAATTTACAAGTCTGAAAATCAGTATAAATCAGTTAGTAACATCTTTAATGTGTATTCAAATATTGAATATACGTTGAGGGTGTTACATTTAGTGGTATCAGAGAAAAGGTTTAGCTGATTCTAGAGGTTAAACCGAGTTCAATATGATTTTGCTAAAGTGTACATGCCCCTAGGATGTGATGTTACTGATGTATTGCTTGCATAACTTGATGTAGCTCCTCAATAGTATGAATGGGATTCTAATGGTTATAAGAAAAATAAGATATTGTTAGATTTCGTCAGTTGACGAATTTTGAGGGTTAAGAAAAGACACATAAAGGATATAACACAGTGAAATAAATATAGTAGTTAACTCCTATCTAGGATGAGTTATCTGTATAATAGAAAACTGGTACAATAATTATAAGATGTTGGTCTCTAACATCTGTATTTGCACTTACGCTTATAATAGCATAAGTTATAAGAAATTTAGAGAGTAATGGCTCATACGTATATTTTAGGGAAAAAGATAGTCATAGGATGATAAGCCTATGATTAAATGGAATTGTGATTATTGTTAATAAATTAAGATAATCAAATATGAAAAGTTAGAAGAAGCAGTATTGTTATTGTAGGATCATGCTTGTAACTGATGGACTAATATCCCAGTAATAGTATTCCCGCAGGGATGATCTGATTTTTTTTCCAAAGGGTAATTAAGACCGTCTAATGACAACTAGTTCATAAGAGAAATATTTTGTTAATAACTGAATCTATAACAACCATCCGCACTGTATATCATACATGGGGTGAGTTTAATGGATTAAAACAGTATGTAGTTAGTATAATACCGATTGAAGAGATTTGATATGAATATCAGTAAATCATTTGGTTACAGAGACAGAGTGATATGATTCAGTAAGAATTGCTTATTAGTAAATCAAGGAATATAATTATTATTCTATGAATTTAAGGTCATTCTTGAGATGAATTGGTTATCTGCATGAGATGTAGATGCACAATAGAAGGGGTAATTAATATATATATTTAGAATATAATAGATTTGAGATGATCATAGAGAAAGAAATAAATGACTGTTTAAGTTGGTGATCTCTACAGGGATTACTTAGAAAATGTTGTGTATGGTTGTGAAGTGTATCTAGCTTACATAGCGAAATTTTAGAAATTTGATAAGAAGATAGAGGATACTCCAATTGTAAGGGAATTTCCAAATGTGTTTTCGAATGAATTACTGGGATTACCTCTAGATAAAGAGGTACAATTCGATATTGACGTTTAATTCGAGAACAAAGCAGGTATTGATAGCACCTTACAGAAAGGCATCGACCAAGTTAGAGGAGCTGAAAGCTCAGCTGCAAGAGCTATTAGATTGGAGTTATATTCGATCGAGTGAGTTACTATGAAGTGCTCCAGTATTATTCGTAAAGAAGAAAGATGATTCTTTACGATTAAGTATAGATCATCAACAGTTAATTAGGGTAACAATAAAGAATAAATAATCTATTACCAAGGATTGAGGATTTGTTTGACCAGCTTTGAGGTGTAGCTGAGTTTCCAAAGGACTAACCTTTAATTAGGATATTATCAGTTAAGAGTTAAAGAAGAAAATATACCGAAGATAGCATTCAGAACTCGCTATGGACACTACGAGTTCTTAGTGACACCGTTTGGACTTACAAACGCCCTGCCGCATATAAGGATCTGATGAATAAGGTATTTCAACCCTACTTGGACCAGTTCATGGTGGTGTTTATAGATGATATTTTAGTGTATTATAAGGCTAAAACTGATGCTCTTAGCTAGACTATTCTGATCTTTGAAGATAAGTTACAAGTCTATATTATTGAAAACACAGGATTGTAGGAAATGATTGAAATATTCGGAATAATCCTAAAGTAGCTGCAGATCAACAATAGGTACATCTTGAAAATTCGAGGACGAATTTTCTTAAGGGGAAGAATTGTAATACCCCAAAATTTATAGTACTGTTTAAGGGTCATTTAGTGCTAAGGTAATTGCTTAAAAGCTTACTTAGTGACTAAAATGACAAAAATGCAAAAGTTATGATTTTCTTAATTATGGATTATATAACAGAAATTTTTGAGGTTTTAAGGTGTCATGTGATAGAGAATGAGTAAAATAGGATACTCACAAAATTTGGTTAAAATACAAGGAAATTGAAAAGGGAATTTAAGGTTAAAGTTTAGTGACCAAATGATAAATTTTTAAAACTTGGGTGGTACAAGTCAAAATATGAAAAGTTGAAGGACCAAAGTTGTAATTTATTAAAAAGTTAGGTGTTTTATTACATAAATAGATAAAACACCTGTTGGTGTGGACCGAATGTGGAATTACTAGTTTGATCCGATATTTCGATTATTGGGAAATCACAGTAAAAGTTTTAGTGGAATTTTGATACCTGGATCGAACTGGAAAATAGTGAAATTTTACCATATGATAAAGAAAGGTTATAAAAGTCATTTCCAAGTGTTGGAAGTATTTTAGTTGAATTCAGAATGAATCCTATGATTTATTTCGATTAAGAAATTTATTTAGTAACTAATAAAATTCTCTGCATTTATTGGTAAATCGGATCAAACTAAAATTTCGGAGATGATTCCATAGACTTTGGAAGAGTTATAACATATTATTTTATGGATATTTGGAGAAAAATATGATATAGATTACGGGAATAAAAAAGCAGTATAAGATATCAAATTTCGATTAAATTGCAAATTTAAACGTGCTCAGGACAGGGAAATATTAAGATGGGTGACCTCCGGGAAGGTCCCATAAAAGTGTTTCTGATCGATATTTTGGACTCAGTAAGAGTAGAGAAAATTTGCATGGATTATCAGTAAAGGAATTCTAAGAGAAATTTATTCTATGAAGATTTTTGATAATTATCGGAATAATAGACTGAGTTAGGAAAATTCAGTCTAAGTCCTTGGACAAGGAAGTTTTTATGGAATAATAGAGTTTATTTCCCGAATATGGAAATATAGAATTTTTGGAATAAATCTAATAGCTCGAAAAAGGTAAAATCGCAGTAGAAGTATTTTATGAATTTCGGGAAATCAGATCGAACTGGAATTTCAGAGGCTGATCCAAAAGCCATGGAAAAGTCATAAAATAATATTTTATGAATATTTTATTATAGTTGGTTGGATTCCAACTAGATTTAGTTGAATTTTTACAAGAATGACAAACTAGTAAATAAAAACTAGTTGGAGGGCAAATTGGTCATTTTGCCCCAATGGCATTTTTGAAATATTTAAAGAGTTATAACGGAAATTTTGGAAAGAGAAAATGGGATATTTAATCTTGTTCCTTGATTGATGATAAGATTAATCTCAACCGTTAGATTTTAATGGCAAACTTGTTATTTCACTATTAAATGAATTTATTATTCATTTAATAGTCACATGTGTATAATAATAGTGAAAATGTGAACAAATTGTTCATCTTTTCCAGCCAAAAATGTGAGATGCTAGGGAAGGAAAGAGAAAATTTTTCCAAGCTCGATTCAAGCCCTGAAACTCAATTTTTAGGTAATCTCTTCAACTACAAAGGTGTTCTACTCTTCAAGCTCTATATTTTGATTTCAATAATTCATGGAATCCATGCTTGATTGATGAGAATTTACATGAGAAAGAAATTAGGGTTTATGAATCAAATTGGGGCTTTTGAGATTTTATGATTCCATGATTGAATTCAAGTTGAAATCAAGCTAGTATGATGTTAAAATCATGATATTGAGTTGGGATTTAAGTTCTACATGTTTTGATTATTATGAAGATGATTAGGGTTTATGGATTCAAGTTTAATTAAGGGTTTGTGATGTTAAATTAATGATTTAGTAAGCTTGATTTGTTGTTTGGAAGTAAGACCCTAAGTTAATTTGACCGATTCGTCAATCTTAAAAGTTAGAGGACCAAATCTGAATTTGTATGAAATTGGTGTGTATTTATATTATTAAGGATGTTGGAGATGTGAAATTGATGTTAGAATGCCAAACCGATTTTAAATTGAATTAGTGACCATTTTGACAATTTGTCAAATTTAAGTGACCAATTCAGAAACGAGGTTTTGGATAAGGACTAAATCTGAATTTTAGTTGTAATGATGGAATTAAGGTGGTAATGTTGAATTGAGGACTAATTTGCAAAGTTAAGAAATTTGGATCTTTACCTTTGCATTATTAGTGACCATTCGACAAAGAAGGAAAATTAGAGGGAACTATTATGAATAATTATTTGATGAAGAATGCGATAAGTTGGTGGTTTAAAACAAATAATGGGACTAAATTGACAAGTAGAGAAGCAAGGAGAAGTTAGTATAAAAGTTGAAGTTAATTATGGAAGCTGTGTAGAAAACTGGATTATGACAGTAAGTTTGAAAATTCACAATAAATTCTACAAAAATGTTTAGATGGTGAATTTTATACCGATTTAAAGATTTGTTCCTTTAGTTTCGTTTCCAACAAACGGAAAATAATTTCAAGTTTCGAGTCAAAAGATATGAATTTTTAAGTGACGAAAGGTCAGAAAACAGAGCACCAATCTGTTCCGAATTCCAGCATTGTAATTTTCTTTGAAAATTTGCCATAAATCATACAAGTTGAATTTGGGATAATAATTTATATGGTTGAAAAGCTTATTGAATCTAGTTTCTTTCAGAACAAATGGAATCAAATTCTGAGTTCTAGATTATTTTATAGAAATATTTCTTTGAAGGTAGTGCAATCTGCCAGAAAATGAGAATTGATACATTTTGTATCTAAGGTTAATTAGTAAGCTTGAAAAAGGGTTAATGGAAGTTCTAAATGGTTATTCAGGACCAAAATGAGTTTTGGACAGTATAAGGAATAAAAGAGGAAATTTGTATATTCGAATGATTAGATTCGATAGCATGTTTGAGAAATTGTTAGATTTGAATCTAACAAATGTTGTTTACATTCATGTGATTAATCAAGTCAAGTTCAAATCAAAGAAGGCTCGAGGTTTTATAAAGGAAAGGATCGAGTAGAATTTAGTGAGGCATGCTAATAAATGGCCCAGGTGAGTGTATCTTACTTATTTATTATACATGTGAAATGAATGAGTGCATTTTTATTTATTATATATATATATATGACATGAGAGAGACTTGCGAGAAGTCGACATTAATATTAATGAAAATTTATGTTTATCGAAATTATATAAATGGCATGAAATATTAAATGGCATATGTGATACATGGATATGGAATAATGATTTATCTAAGATAAATCAGATTTTAGATATTTGAGTATGAACTGCCCATTATCAAATAATGCATGATATTAATCAAGGATTGGATATTGAATAACGAATTATTACACTGCTATGCCCAAGTACTAGTGTGAGAGTCTTTGGTATGATTGGATATCCATAGAGTCACTTAGCAGCTGCGTCCTAATGTAGGCACTTCGGTGCTGAGATAATGTAGGCACCTCGGTGCTGAGAAAAACACTAAGGTGTTGTGCGAGGAGCAAAGAGCATCCTCGAGTACGTACTCTCCATCAGACGCTACGACATTGTAGACACTACGGTGTCGGACTCGTATACCATAGATTCACATGAAAATCCTTTGTATAGTTGGATATCCATAGAGTCTTAGTAGCTGCGTGAAAGCACTACGGTGCAGGAAAGGCTCTACGGAGTCAGTTCAAAAACTACGATGTTACATACAACAAAAAGTGCAATTATATGAGGAGGAAAGAGCATCCTCGAGTACGTACTTATCTCAGTCGCTTCGGCGATGCAGACACTAAGCCGTCGTAGACACTACGGTGTCATGATGACTCGCGTACCATGACATTACATGATTTTGTACTTTGGGCTATGATAAAGGAAATGATATGCATAATATTGTATGATGAAAGTATAACTATGATAAAGGAAATGATATGCACATTATGGCATGATGAAAGTGTGACTATGATAACGGAAATGATATGCAAATGATTGCATGATAAGAGTATGGCCGTGTTAAAGGATATGATATGCAAATGATTGCATGATGAAAGCTTGACTACTTGATGATCATGAACCATTGATATCATGATTTTATGACAAAGTTGATAGATGATATGAATCATATTGAAAGCATGTTTATGTTAAAGAAATTACTATACATGTGAATACCTGATGAATATAGAACAATGATGACATGATTCTTAAGATAATCATGATACATGATTATTCTCACATAATAGATGGCATGATTTTATACTTTGGCTATAATACTTGAAAATCATTTATGCAAGTAGTTAAGCTAAAAAGCTTAATGTACACAAGATTGAAAGACATATCGAATCCTATGATTTGAATATTATATTGGTTAAATGAACTATACAAGTAAAATAGTTCTATACACGATAAACTATTGTTAACTGCAATTGGAAATCGTTGGTCATTTCCCAGAACTGAGTTATTTATAATCATTGTTTTACATTATTATGATTATGCCTCATTAAGTTATAATTAACGTGTGTTTTGTATCACACATAGGTACTTCGGATTAGATAGCAGAGGAGGAGCTGCACATCATTGTATCAAGTTAGCCTGTATTATCAGTAAGTATCACTACATCCTCATCTAGTGGGGGCATGTATAGATATTAAATAAGTAGCCATTCCGTATGATCTAGCATCATGACTTAGCTTGAAGAATTAAAATTATTAGAAAAGATGCTTTAAAAGGTTTTAAACTTAGTTGGTCATTTATCGCCGAGTGATTTTGAAATCAAGAAAGGGTCTAGGCAGCATACATAGTTTTCACCCTGAATTATATTCCAATTTTAATAACTGTTTAAAGTATTTTACAAACCAATTCAGGGTCAAAACTAGCTGCGGTTGCTAGACATAGTTTTGTTTGAAAATCGAGGAAGGGCCAACCACTGAACTACTTTGTAAAAAAAATTACAAGTCTGAAAATCAGTATAAATCAGTTAGTAACATCTTTAATGTGTATTCGAATATTGAATATATGTTGAGGGTGTTACATGCCCACTTAGAAACCATCCAAAACAAACTAAAATCATCATCAAACGTTTCTAAAACTTAACCCAGCCATAAAACAACAATTCAACCCATCAATCGACATCATATAGCATCTACAAACCCTTTCCCAACATCCTTTTACTTCCAACAAAGATTAAACTCGAATATAATAACAAAAACTCAAATCTATCAACCTAAACAATTAGAGTTTTAAGAGTTTCAGGATTCTATTGATAAAAACAACTTATCAACATCATGATACATCCAAAATATGTATTAAATCAATCTTAAACACTGGAAATCAGATCCACTTCGAAAATTACCTTGTTACATCAATTTTACCCAATTTACTCAATCAAACATTGATAAATCATTAAAATCAGTTCACAATCAATAAATCTAGGATCAAATACTTGGGAATTTCAGTAAAGAACCATACAATAGAGGAGATCACGTTCCTTAACCCTATTGTGAGATTTCTCCCTCAATTGGTTTGATAAAAGCTAAGAAAACACAAGGTTTAAATGAGATTTTGTAAAAACAATGTTAATTAATCAATTATAAATCATAAACACAAGTTAAAAGACTTCTCACCTTTGGATTTTGATGAAAACTTGAGTGTTTGGCTGAGGAGAGTGTGGAGAGAAATGTTAAGAGAAAAGTTACGTGAATTTTTTTAAAGAGCTTAACTAACTTTTTAACTAAAATCCCCTTTTAGTTAACTTTAAAACACATGATAAAATATCTTTAATTAAGGGAGAAATCATCAGAAAAAACTTGGTAGAATAGCTCCTTAAAGATTCTAAGAGTTTGACTCTTTTCATTTTATTCACCTTTAAAAACAGTTTTCAAAACTTGCATTTTGGTCACCAGCCAAAATGTCTGATTTCCAAATCTTATTTTCCAAAATTGATCTCACAATTATCCTTAATATAATTAATAATGATTTTAGAATATTTTCCACCATTTTATCACCTTCAAAAATATTTAATTCGATTTAATCTCGAAACCGACTTGAATCTCTAATCCCAGTCCATCAGACCCTCGAACCAATTTTTAAAACTTCTAAGCCCAAAATCGGGGTGTTACACAAAAAGGTTACTCGAGCTCACATAGCCCATCGAGTTACTCGAGCTCACACAACCCCTAGTTATATTTCCTTATCCTGATCACATAGGTCAAGGATAGGTTTCTGACCGCATCCAAATCATATAGCCCGTGGATACATCAAATGTACTCGATCACACAGCCCGGAGTACACATCCCCTTATATAAGTTCCCTTGCATTGACTCTAGGACATCTGAATTCCTAACCAAGACACATAAGATAACATATGCTCCCCGGGCATCCATACATCTCACCAAGAGATAAGAGGCATCAAGCCAACCATTACAAATGCCCCAAGGCATATTTCATTTGTTACAATAATTAATATATGTCTTTTAAGCTCATTCAAGCCTTTCTCGTTAGATTATCTTATTATTCGCGGCAACCAGCCTATATGGGCGTTCCTTCAGCACACAATAAGGACCCCAATTTCCGTGCAGCATCAACTGATCCATCACGGATCCCTATGGATGATTAATACGAGCAATCCACTCAATAATTACCAAGCCATTAGCCATTCTATATGTGGTCTATAACCCTGATTTCTCAGTTTAAGAATTTATTTAATACCATTAGGGGCCCATTGGACCATTTACCATGAATTATAGGACCCTCGAACGCAACCTCAAATTTCTTGGGCAGATATCGGTACTCGGGGAGGAGTACCAGTACCTAGAGGGGTGTACTAAAATGATTCCAACCCGTACCGGTACCCTCACCTACCCATACCGGTACCTGAAAGCCTTCTTTAGGTAATGAAACAGTAGTACCGATACGCCCTCTAGCGTACCGATACGTGATGATGCTACTAGAATTCTATTTAAGCTAGGGGCACCAATACGCTACCTACCGTACCGGTATGCCCCTCACTGAATACCCTTTCTTACTAAGGCGTATCGATGCGTGCTACCTTGTACCGGTATACGAGCCCAGATTTCAAACTGTAGAGTTTGGGCTTTCGCAATCCCCACCATTAACCTAAATGGTTAAGCCCCAAAATGTTCCTACGTGTTATTTAGGGTATATTAGGTGGTTTACTATCAATTTTGCACCTTAACAACACCTAGTTTATGATTTGTCATTAAAGGGGTTTAAAGCTCCTAGAACCCTAACTTTGCAACCCACAATCATAAAACCAAGCAAAGCATTCATCTTATGACGCTCATGAAATGTAGGAGTCAGAAATATACCGACTTTAAGCAAGCGAATCCCGAAATGAAGCTCTCCTCAATCTTTTGCCACCTCTCTTCTTTGCTCAAAGCTTTAACTCCAACCTCCACCAACTTTGGGGATATTCTCCTTGAAAGATAGATCTTTATATGCTGATTAAACTTCCCTTGATCACTAATCCAAGATTCCCACTCTAAAACAACAAGCTTCCCTCATTTACTTTGGGTTTGGGGATGCGAATTTAAAGAAGAAGAAGATAGAGAGAGAGGCAAGGGTGACTTCACCCTCCTTACAAAATGGCAGCCCCTTTAATGGGGCATCAATATTTTCCCCCATTTGAGGGTGAATTACCCAAATACCCTTACTCCTAATTCATTCCAACAGTCCAAGACCCAACACTTAAGCCCAACAATATTTGGAGGCCCACTAGACTCATGAAGCCCATCATCTCAGCAAGGTTTCAATATTCGACCCAATGTATCGGTCCAAGACCCAGGTCAACGCTCATCGTTGACTCAAAAATTCGTGTCGTTACAACTCTCCCCTCCTTCAAGAAATTTTGTCCTCAAAATTTAAACGAATGGAGGAGATGAAACCAAAACAGATCCAATCACTTCGCCATTCAAACAAAATCACCTTGGTTAGGGAGAGTTCTCTCTCAACCTACCTTAATTAAAACCATAACACTGAACCACTAGTTTTCAACAGCTTTCCCAGAAATTCTAACGACCTAAACACCAAAACCATCAGCACCTACAACGAATCTTAAAGTAGGGCACATACCATCCTCAAGCTATGATATACAAAAACCAACCTGAGGAGCTCATCTCTGATGAAAACCACCTCGGATAGCAGTTCTTTCTATTACCATCCGCTATTCAAAACCATGTACTTAGACTTCATCTATGTGTAAAACACTACCTCATTCCTACAGTACCATGTCAAGAACATATCACATCTAACAACCATACCCCGGTCAACATTAAAGGACATACAAAACCTGGCAACCAACCCTCATCATCAAACTACCTTGAACTAACGGCTCTTCTTTTTGGTCTTGACCCACTAAGACGAGACTTAAACTTCACTTTATCCGAACTTGCCTTCTACCCAAATGAAACTACTTGATTTTGAGAAATGACCATTGTCACTTACGAACTCACACAAGCAATCCAAAACTAACCATTCTATCTTTAAAGGTCTAAACACTTTCTTCTAACCCCTCACTCGGTCCCAACAATCAGATGTGAAGAACCATCCAACTGTTCTCAGAGATTTCCAACTAGTCCATCCAATAAAATTTCTTTGCAACACGACCATTCGGTTACCCTCAACACGACTATTGACCCAACATTTACGCTGTGCTACTCTGATAACTTTCACACTGCTTGCCTTAACCGAAAATAACTCCACTCAGACTCGATAGAGCAATCTTCTGACTCCACAAAATCTAGCACAACAGGTTCACAAGCCAGACTATCATCCTCACGACTTGCCCTTAGGGCCTCAACCATGTTTATTACAACCTTCATTTACCTTTACTACGGTACCTTTACTCTGAACAAACAACATACAAAACTCACATTCTATAGTCAAAACAAGGTCGTTGATCTCACAAAACAGGCAGCGGCTTCCCACCGTTACAGTACGGCTCAACACATCCTAAGCCACCATACAAGCCACTCCCACATAGACACGTTCTCGGTGAAGCACTTGGCAACGACACCTAATTGGTCGCTTGCACAAGTGTGCCTCTAATAAAGAGTTTGTTAAACGCCATACCATGGAGCGATGGACACTAACAACGAACTCAACCTTACTCTATCGCGATTCTAAGCCATAATTTAACGGTAAGACTGCTCATTCACCAAGGGACCTCCATACCCTCAAACATCCATAACTTTAAGGCCAGGAATTCTCAACCCTCGCACCTACAACGTAAGCTAAGAACATTTTGTAACATACATAAACTTCCTTGAGCTATCACCCAGAGCACAACGTCCATCCTAAAGAGGTAAAGATCCTACACATCTAACACTAACGACCAGATTTAACATTTTGAAACTTCACAGCTTCTCGCTCGCCACTTACGGCATACTTACACTCTCATTAACCATCTACTGTAAAAACTTATCTAGCAGAAAGTGCAATTTTGATTACCATTCAAAACAACAACAAACCCAAGATTTACCAAGATACACATTCCAAAAACCAATCTATTACACATCCAAAGAGTTAAACGACTATAAAAAACAATTAAAACCACAACGAAACTTAATTATCTAACATATCCTCGGTCATAATGCTATCATTCTTGGTCTGAGCAGCAGGCTGTCTAGCAACGCCTCGTACATCAACCTTACTGGTGGATCTCACAGGACCTCTACCTCGATAACCTAGCGGTTCCCCAGCTCTGCCTCTAGCAGGACTCTGATCATATCGAGAAGTAGCTAACCTCTAATACTGAGCTGGTGTATTCTCATCCATAACTGGATAGTCCTTTTCCATATGTCCTAGTGCCCGACACCTATAGCAAACCCTTCGATGCAAAAAGCACACTCTAAGGTGATGTCGACCACAATGTTCACATGCTAGAAGAGAAGGCACTCCAACAGAACCATCAATACTCCCTTCTGGAGTAGAAATCAAAGAACCCCTATGAACCCTCGATCTAGATCTTAAGTTGACTCTTTATAGCTGGTCTGAAGCAATTCTCTTCGAACCATTCAAAGCAGTCCTCCCTTGAAGATTTGGAGAGAAACCTATAACATCCTGGGTCCTTACCACGTGGCCTATAGAGTCCTCAAACTGATTAGATGTTGTGTTCTGAAGTCGCTCAAGTGCCTTCGCACTATTGGCTAACTCGAAGAATGTCCCACGTGAACCTGCTGTTACGTGCACTTGGAGCTCAGCTCTCAAGCCTTGTCTAAACGTCTTGCACCTCAACTCTTCTGTGGAAACAAACTCTGGGGCATAACGGCTCAAACGCAGAAACTCTTACCCATAAACAAATACCGTATGGTCTCCCTAAACCAAATGCAAAAATTGGTCCCTCATCTCATCCATATATACCTTACTGATTTACTTCTTCTGAAACTTATCCAAAAATATATCTCATATCGAAAGTGCAGGTTGTAGACCCAACTCAACAGTCTCCTATCACTCGTGTGCATTGCCCTTAAGAATGGAGACAATGCAATAAAGATCATCCTCCGGGCTTCCCCTCATCTACCTCAAGATTCTCTGTGTGTCACGCAACCACTGATCAGCCTTGACTGGGTCATCTTCACCCAAGTCCTCAAAATTTTTAGGCCCAAAACGGTGAAGCATCTTTATAGGCGTCTTGCGAGGTGTCTCAAATTGCCTCCGAATATCTTGCACCACTTGCAAAAGGGCAGAGGTAAGATCACGAAAGTGACTTGCCTCTCTATTATAGTTTCCCCTTCCACCAACTCTTTTCTGAAACACAATGAAACAAGATAGCACATCAGGATTCCCAGTCTTGCAAAGTACAACCCAAATTTAGGGACTTGTATTCACTAGACACCTTACCATGACCTCTATACCACCCCGAGGTTTCCTAGAACCGACTAAAATTAAGATTTGATACCACTAAATGTAAAACCCTAATCCATATCCAAATCTAAAGCATTATATTCGGGTCTCCCAAAATTGACCCCTCAAAATTTCCTCAATTAAAGCTACAAATTAATCTTTCTTGAAAGCATCCATTTTCATAAATCCATATAAATAAATAACATTAAGAGGCTTTAAAAAAGAGTTCCAATTTAAAATACACCATTTGACCAAATAAGTAGTAAATCAAATAAAGTTACAGACTCGACTGTGGTAAGGTTCTATGATTACATCAGTCCAAACTAGAATATCAAGTACTGTACTTAGAACTGGCTCGGTGCTGGGAAATCCTCCTCGATGTGCTCCTCAAAGACAACCTATCAACCTAAGCACAAAAAACCCCAAAAATTTTGCACGCTGAGCTAATGAAGCTCAATGGTACATTTCTACTCTACCGTAATTCATGAATATCATAAAACAAGCATGCATGATAATACAATCAAGTGTGCACAGAAAGGCTTCTCAACTCTAAGGATCATCTTCTAGCCTACCCTAGCTAGAGTTTACAACCATGTCTCAAGATACCATTAAAATATAAGAAGTCTTACATGCCATCTCAGGCTTACCATACCCGAGGTCACACAGCCCATCAAGTTACTCGAGCTCACACAGCCCACCGAGTTAAGTATCTCATACCCTGATCACATAGCCCAACGGTTAAAATAACCAACATCTATTATCCATACATCAACATAAATAATATACATTACTTACAATGGTCAACGAAGCCCTACAATACCTATACTTACACAACCGTCAGATTACCCTTGATCACATAGTTGTCGGGTTAATAGACTATATCTGAATCACCATAACCACAAATATGTCCTTGCCATACTTGGATCACAATAGGCACAAGAAGTCTTTACCTGAGGTCACTCAGCCAATCAGGTTACTCGAGTTCACATGTCCTATCGAGTTACTCGAGCTCATACAACCCCTAGTTATATTTCCTTATCCTGATCACATAGCCCAAGAATAGGTTTCTGACCGCATCCAAATCATTTAGCCCGTAAATACATCAAATGTACTCGATCACATAGCCTGAAGTACACATCCCCTTATAAGTTCCCTTGCACTGACTCTAGGACATCCGAATTCCTAACCAAGACACATAAGATAACATATGCTCTCCGAGCATCAATACATATCACCAAGAGATAAGAGGCATCAAGCCAACCATTACAAATGCCCCACGGCATATTTCATTTGTTACAGTAATTAATATATGTCTCTTAAGCTCATTCAAGCCTTTCTCGTTAGATTATCTTATTATTTACGGCAACCACCCTACATGGGCATCCCTTTAGCACACAATAAGGACCCTAATTTCCGTGCAGCATCAATCGATCCATAACGGATCCATATAGATGATTAATATGAGCAATCCACTTAATAGTTACTAAGCCATTTATTGCATATGTGGTTTATAACCTCGATTTCTCAGTTTTAGAATTTATTTTATACCTTTAAAGGCCCATTGGACCCTTTACCACGAATTATAGGACCATCGAACGCAACCTCAATTTTCTTGGGCAGATTGCCCAGCGAGTACCGATACACCTATGTGGGTATCGGTACACCCCTCTAGGTACTGATACTCCTCCTCGAGTACTGATACTCGAATTAGGTTCGAAAAAAATAAATCTTCAAGCTGTACCGATACGCCTATCTCTATATTAGTACTGGATGTCGGTACGTGAATCGCCCCGCATTGATTCCCACCCGTACCTATACCCTCACCTACCCGTATCGGTACGCGAAAGCCTTCCTCAAACAATGAAATAGTAGTACCGATACACCCCCTAGCGTACCGGTACGTGAATGTGCTACTAGAATTCTATTTAAGCTAGGGGTACCAATACGCTACCTATCATACCGGTATGCCCCTCACACAATACCCCTTTCTTACTAAGGCGTACCGATACGTGCTATCTCGTACCGATATACGAGCCCAAATTTCAATCTCTAGAGTTTGGGCTTTCACAATCCCCACCATTAACCTAAATGCTTAAGCCCCAAAACATTCTTACATGTTATTTCGGGTATATTAGGTGGTTTACTACCAATTTTACACCTTAACAACACCTAGTTTATGATTTCCCATTAAAGGGGTTTAAAGCTCCTAAAACCCTAACTTTGCAACCCACAATCATAAAACCAAGCAAGGCATTCATCTTATGATGCTCATGAAATATAGGTGTCAGAAATATACTGACATTAAGAAAGCAAATCCCGAAATGAAGCTCTTCTCAAGCTTTTGCCACCTCTCTTTTTTGCTCAAAGCTTTAACTCCAACCTCCACAAACTTTGGGGATATTTACCTTGAAAGATAGATCTTTATATGTGATAAGTGTTCAAAAGTACTATTTTTCTTACCCTTTTTACTCATATTATTGTTAGACTTAGGCTCATATTAGTTGCATAATTAGCTATTCATGCATTAATCCATGTTTCCTTCCATCGTTGAGCTTGATTACATAACTTGGTAGTTTTTGTGGAAAAGATGCTACTTTGGTGTGCTTTGTGTGTGTATGTGCAGGAACACTTGCCAAAGCAATGCCGAGCTAGTTGCCAGGGCAATGCATGAAGGAGACGCCGAGCTAGTTGCTAGGGCAATGCATGAAGGAGACGCCGAGTCAGTTGCCATGGCAATTGTCGACAAGAGCAAAGGTGATATGGTAGTCAAAATTGATGACTAGACAAGCCCAAGATGACGTGGAGCAAAGCCCAAACCCAAAGGAATTTGATTGCCATGCAGAGATTAAAGAAGAATTAAATTCCAAGAAGATAGGAGAAGTTCTAGTAGGAATACAATTATAATAAAGAATTATATTCTTTAAAGATAATTTAATTCCAACTTAAACTCCTCCTCAAAGAAGGACTTTGGCTTAGCCCTATAAATAAGATGAAGATTTCGACAAGATACATAGAGAGAGCAATAGGGAAATTTCGATAAGTCCAAGTAGGGCAAGAGGAGAGAATTTTCGACAAGCATCAAGGGCAAGAAGGATTTCGACAAGCCTCCTCCTTCATCCTTTTCTTTCTTGTTCGATTGGGTTCATGGTAGGGATTGTTGATCTTGTGTTTCTTTGGAACCTAGCCATGAACTAAATCTACTTGGCTATGGTTATTGTGTTTCGTGGTTGTGAGAAACTATTGGTTTTTGTTTAGGTAATAAGAGTTTACACTTTTCTATTTCAAGGTTTATTCATTCTTGGTTCTTATTCTTGTTTGCGAGTAAATAGGGAGAGGATCTCGTGATTTCATCTATTTATCTAATATCGGGAGAGTTAGATTCAAGAAACAAATGAATACGATCTTTATTCAATCTATTGATGGTGAAGATTAATCCGGCTTAGGAATAAGTTAAGGATTTCAACGGCTAAGAGGAGCGCAAGATTGGTTGTTGTTCACCCTTGATTCACGCAGGGATGTATTATAAGGCATGCACAAGTAGCTAGAGTTTTGACTTAGGGATAAGAAGAAACCATTGAAGAACACTCTGCCGAACCTTGAAGGTTGCTGCCCAGAAGCCCAAGTAGTTGCCCAACTAGTCGCCCAGGCAACCATCGATTAGTTGCCAAGGCAACCCCATTGTGCAAGTTGCCACGGCAACTGAGTTGCCCGTGCACTCTTTTACCAAGACAATCCAATTGGCTATCACACCTCAACTCACGATAACCTGGCCTATCTCTCTCTCATTTGATCTTATTTATTCTTTTACTTATTTGCTTTCTAGATTAGTTATTAGTTAAACCCCTATAATCCTTTACTTGTGTTTTTACTTTTTACAGTGCAAGAGACTAGATTCTTGAAGTGGCCCCAATCCCTGTGGAGACGATATCTTTTATACTATAACTTGCGACGTGTATACTTGCACATTTACGTAGCACTTATTACGCGCAACAAGTTTTTGGCGCCATTGCTGGGGATTGGCAATAGCGACTTTGTTTTTATTTTCTTGCACTTTCTTTTTATTTTTCTTGTTTAAAATTCAAAGGGCTAACAAACTTTGGTTTTGCATTGGTATATGACTGGCGAGACCGACTTCACGAGAATATCCCTTTGATCCGTAAATCGACGAACCTTACAAAGACTTAGACGAAGGATAAGAGAAGCAATGGCAAATCAAGACGGCAATATGAATCAAGATGTTCGAGCAGGAGGATGAGTGATTCTTGCACGAAACAGAACTATCCGAGACTATCTTGAAGAAGATCTTGATGGACTTAACCCAGGAGTTGTCGCTTTGAAATTGAAGTAGACCACTTTGAGTTGAAACCGTAATGTTTAATATGATCAACACAATAGGTCAATTTGGCAGCTCAAAGAATCAAGATGCACGACAACATATGAAATCTTTCCTCGAGATTTGCAACTCGTTCAAGATACACCTGAGTCACCCCGATGTATTACGATTAAGATTATTCCCTATTCTTTGAGGGATAGGCTAAAGCATGGTTGAATAGCATTCTGCCGGATCCATAGCATCTTGGACTGATCTTTGTCGTGATTTCCTTGCTAGATTTAATCCTACAAATTTGGTGATAAGCTTCGAACGACATTACTTCTTTTTGGTAGGCGGATGATGAATCCATGTACGAGGCTTGGGAGCGATATAGAGAACTTCTACACAAATGCCCTTTACACGGATTCTCGGTGTGGACTCAAGTAACAATGTTTTACAACGCCGTGAATACACCAACAAGGATGATGCTAGATGCCTCGTCAAACGGTATACTCTTAGATAAGTCGCGGAGGAAGCGATGCAAATTTTAAACACCGGCCAAGAATGATTATCAATTCCCATCTACTAGAAGAGGAGGAGTTAGCGCTAAGCCACAATACATGAACTAGGATCATCGATTCAATTTGGCACAATTGGCGCTTTAACCAAGATGGTCGAACATGCAAAAACCAAACAACACACATGAAGTCAAGAATCGGAATCCGGCTTCTATGTGGGAATTACAATCGAACAACAATGTGATGTCAAATACATACAATCCAGCTTGGAAGAAGCACCGAATTTTTCATGGAGTAATCCCAACAATGCTCTAAACCGAACAATCAGAATGCACAAGCATCGGGATTCCAGTGAGAATATGCCACGACAATGGATGCCGCGGCAACAACCGACAACATCTAGTTCTTTGGAAAATTCTCTAAATGCTTTTATGATGAAAACTGAATCTTATATGGCTGAGAATAGTAATTTCATAAAAAGAACTGATGTTTTTATTAACAGGACCGAAATGAGATTGCAAAACCAAGAGGCGGCAATCAAATCATTGGAAAATCAAGTCAGACAGTTTGCTCAAAATCTGAATACTAGACCACAAGGAGGTTTACCTAGCGATACTGAAGTCGCAAGAGGAACTGGCCATGAGCAATGTAAGGCAATCACCACCAGAAGTGGCCAACAACTTAGAGAGGTTCAAACCCGCTCGTCAAACAAAACTCCACAAAAAGATCAGGTCGAACCTAGCGGCAAAGCCTCAGATGCTGAACCAGGAATTGCCGCGGTAACCGGCAATAAGCATGCCTCGGCAACCGATGATAAAGATACCTCGGCAACTTGCGATAAGCATGCCTCGACAACCCCAGTTGATAATGCCTCGACAACTCCAGATGTCCCGGCAATACCGTCAATCAGGTTTCAAACCAATGAAAGGATCGAAGATATCTGACTTCCACCACCATTTCCACAAAAGTTGAAGCGACAAAAGCAAGAATACCAATTCAAGAAGTTTCTTGATATCCTAAAGCAAGTCTACATCAACTTTCCACTGGTGGAAGCAATTGAACAAATGCCAAACTATGCCAAGTTTCTTAAAGACATTGTGTCCAAGAGAACAAGGCTAGGAGAGTTCGAAACAATTGCCGCGACAGAGGAATGCATGGCAATGTTGCACAATCGTATGCCACCCAAGTTGAAGGATCCCGGAAGTTTCACAATACCCTGTTCCATTGGAAATCACTATGTCGGGAAAGCATTATGCGACCTTGGGGCTAGCATAAACTTGATGCCTAAATCGGTTTTCCAGAAACTAGGAATCGGGAAGGCAAGACCTACAATAGTCATGCTGCAGCTAGCCGACATATCCTATGTGCATCCAGAGGGAAAAATCAAGGACATGCTGGTAAAAGTTGATAAATTTATTTTTCCCGTTGACTTTATTGTTTTGGATTGTGAAGCAGATGAGCATGCACCCATCATTCTCGGGAGACCATTCCTAGCAACAGGGAGAACCTTGATCGACGTTGAAAAGGGAGAACTCACAATGAGGGTGAATGACCAGCAAGTTAAACTAAATGTGTTCCAAACACTAAGGCATGCCGATGATCCAGAAGAATGCCAACTTCGTCATGCCACGGCAGAGTTTAACTTCGATGAGGAATTTAGTTGCCTTGGCAACTACATTGCCGACCAAGAGGAACATGAGGAATATGAAGAACCGGTCGATGAGGAACAACTAGAAGAGGCAAATTGGCTAGCCAATCGACCAGGTACATACTTTGAACCACTGGACTACTCAGGTAAGGAAGGTAAGCTCGAAAAACCCTCTATTGAACAACCACCAATTCTTGAGTTGAAACAATTGCCAGAGCAACTAAAATATGTATACTTAGGGACCGATAATACATTGCCTGTAATTATTTCTTCTAAGTTACAGCCTGAGCAGGAAAAGAAGCTGATCAAGATGTTGAAGCTACACAAAAAGGCAATAGGGTGGACAATTGCCGACTTGAAGGGAATTAGCCCGACAGTGTGCATGCACAAGATCTTGTTGGAAGATGATCACAAACCTTCAATTGAGGCCCAGAGGAGACTGAATCATGCCATGAAAGGGGTTGTAATGAAAGAAATCATCAAGTGGCTTGACGCCGGCATTATATACTCTATCTCCGATAGTACGTGGGTAAGTCTGGTACAATGTGTACCGAAAAAGGGAGGTATAACAGTGGTAAGCAATGAAAATAATGAACTTATCCCAACCAGGACTGTGACCGGTTGGAGGGTTTGTATGGACTATTGAAAGCTATACAAAGCTACTAGGAAAGATCACTTCCCATTACCCTTTATTGATCAAATGCTTGACCGTCTTGCAGGTAAACCCTTTTATTGTTTTCTTGATGGTTATTCAGGTTACAATCAGATTGCCATAGCACCAGAAGATCAAGAAAAGACAACCTTCACATGCCCATACGGTACTTATGCCTTCCGAAGGATGCCGTTCGGATTGTGTAACGCCCCGACAACCTTCCAAAGATGCATGATGGCACTCTTTTCAGACATGGTCGAAGACTTCCTTGAGATCTTCATGGATGATTTTTTGGTTTTTGGTAATGACTTCGACGGCTGTCTCGACAATTTAGAGAGGGTGTTAGCAAGATGCGAAGAAACGAATTTAGTCCTCAATTGGGAGAAATGCCATTTTATGGTAGATGAAGGAATAGTGCTCGACCACAAGATTTCATCCAAGGGAATTGAAGTAGACGAAGCCAAGGTGGACGTGATCGATAGATTACCCCCACCAAGTTCGGTTAAAGGAATTCGAAGTTTTCTCAGACATGCAGGTTTTTACAGAAGGTTCATTCATAATTTTTCTAAAATCACTAAACCCTTGTGTAATCTGCTTGAACAGGATAAAGTCTTCGATTTTGATGATTCTTGCACTCAAGCATTTGAAACCCTAAAGAAAAAGCTTGCCTCGGCACCCATTGTCGTTCCACCAGATTGGACGCTACCTTTTGAGCTCATGTGCGATGCAAATGATTTTGCGGTAGGAGCAGTCCTAGGCCAATGCACAGGTAAGACCTTCCATGTGATATACTACGCTAGTAAAACTCTTAATGGTGCTCAAGTGAATTACACAACAACGGAGAAAGAGTTACTAGCTGTAGTTTTTGCATTTGACAAGTTCCGATCCTATTTAATTGGTACAAAGGTAATTGTTCATACAGACCATTCGGCAATCAAATACTTATTTGCTAAAAAGGATGCTAAACCTCGTTTGATTCGTTGGATATTACTTTTACAAGAATTTGATATTGAAATTAAGGACAGGAAAGGAATAGAAAATCAAGTGGCCGATCACTTATCACATTTGGAACACAATAGGAAGGAGGACGCGGATCTAGAGATATGCGATGCATTCCCGGATGAACAAATTTTAGTTGCCTCGGCAACCCTAGACGCCGCGGCAACCCACGACGCCTCGGCAACCATGGATGCACACGCCTCGACAACTCTCGACGCCACAACAGTCTTTGACGCGTACGCCTCGGCAATCTTGGGAGCTGTCGCCACGGCAGCACATGCCTCGGCAATACCCTGGTACACGGATTTAGTTAACTTCCTTGTTTGTGGTATTTTTCCTTATGGCATTACTCACCAAGGGAAGAAGCGGTTCCACCATGATGCTAAGCATTACTTTTAGGACGAGCCTCTTTTGTTTAAACAATGTGCAGATCAGGTTATACGCCGATGTGTCCCTGAAGAAGAGCAACAGAATGTACTCCGGCAATGCCATTCTTCACCCTATGGAGGACATTTTGGAGGAACTCGTACCGCGGCCAAAGTTTTGCAATCCAGTTTGTATTGGCCAACATTGTACAAAGATGCCCAAGACTTTTACAAGCAATGTGATCGCTGCTAGAGGACGGGCAATATCTCTAGACGACATGAGATGCCACTCCAGAACATCATCGAGGTGGAATTGTTCGATGTATGGGGGATCAATTTCATGGGACCTTTCCCATCTTCATTCGGCAACCTCTACATTCTACTTGCCGTCGACTACGTGTCTAAATGGGTTGAGGCAGCTGCAGTTCCCAACAACGATTCCAAGACCATGCAACGATTCTCGCAGAAAAACATATTTACACGGTTTGGGATGCCAAGAGCAATTATCAGCGACGAAGGCAAGCATTTTGACAACAGACTAATTGCTAAGATGTTGCAACACTTCGGCATATCACACAAGATCGCCACGGCATATCACCCATAAACCAACGGGCAAGCAGAAATTTCCAACCGGGAGTTGAAGGGAATACTCGAGAAAGTTGTAAATCCCTCAAGGAAGGATTGGTCATTAAGACTAGATGACGCACTTTGGGCATATCGCACTGCATTCAAAACACCCTTAGGTATGTCCCCATTCCGACTTGTCTATGGCAAAACATGTCATCTACCGGTGGAAATCAAGCACAAGGCATATTGGGCAATCAAGACCGTGAATATGGATTGGGAAAGTGCCAGACAAAAGCGTTTGATGGATCTCAACGAGATAGAAGAATTCCGTGCACTCGCCTATAACAATGCACGAATCTACAAGGAGAAAACAAAGCGATGGCATGACAAGAAACTATTGCCACGACAATTCACGCCAGGGCAACTAGTTCTCCTATTCAATTCTCGGCTAAAACTTTTCCCGGGAAAGCTGAAATCAAGATGGTCGGGACCATTCGAAGTCGTCAAACCATTCTCCCATGGTGCCGTGATAATCAAGTCCATCTCTGACAACCATGAATTCAAAGTTAATGGACAAAGATTGAAGCACTACAATGGTGCCCATGTGGAATGTAACAAGGAAGTGGTCAACTTAGGAGATGCATGAGCATGCTATCCCTTTTGATATTTTTATTTTTATTTTTATTTATTTATTTATTTTTATTTATTTTTATTTTTTCGATTAATTAGTTATTATTATATTTTTGTCGATTTTTTTTTATTTTCTTTATTTTTTTCCTTTTCGATTATTAGTAGTTTTTAGGATAGATTTTCTTTATTATTTAAGTTTAAGAATCCTATTACACATCTTTATTTATTTTCTCTATTAGTTTATATTTAATTTTAATCCTTATTTGATTTGTCTTTGAATTGTAGGAAAATAAGTTCAAGAATAAGAAGGAATTCTAAACCAAGTAGGAAAACATCTTCAACAAGGAAACTAAGGGGCTGAATCTAAGGCTTATATAAAGCCTCCAATTCATCCTAACCAAAACCCCTTTGTCGAAAACTTCTACCAAACCCTAACCCTTTTTCGTTTTCCCCTAATCCCACCCACCTATCTTTTCTATAAAACCCATCACCCTTAACCTATTCCTACTTCCTATCTTTCAACTTTTTAGTTTCTTTTCTTTTCTTTTCTTTGTTTTTACTCACAACCAAGATCATCCATGGCATCCAAGATTAAACTTTTAAGTTCCTCCAAAGAACCAAGATACAAGAAGTTTGCTACACCGGTGGTTCAAGAAAGATTTCAATCCAAGTTTGAAAGCCGGAAGATTCATGAAGAACAAGGCTTTGAATACTCCAACTCTCATCAAGATTTCGGCCTTGAACCATTCATCTTCAAGAGGATTGTACATCAAAAGTGGCAAATCTTTTGCCATCAACCAGAACCGGGTAACATCTCATGGGTAAGAGAATTCTATGCTCACTCACCTAACCCGGATAATCCTTATGTTTTTGTTTGTGACAAGGCCATACTTATAAGTCCCGAAAGCATCAACACCTTTTACGGACTTTACATTGAGAAGGACGAGCATCAAGCCTTCGTTGACCAAATCAATCCCAAGCAACTCGACAAGGTGCTTCAAGAACTCACTCAACCGGGAACTCATTGGAACGACGCTCAAAAGATAAAGGTTCTCTTTTCTTCCCTTGCTTAATTTCTAACCTTTGCAAGGAGATGCATGTACCGAGTGAGTCCACCGATGAAAAAGCCCTACCCAAGTCTGGTTAGAGTCAAGCACTAATCCGAAAGCTAATGGGAGAGGCACCGGGAGATTCTTCAAGGCCTCTAATTGTCACGGCAACTCCTGCCGCTGCGACAATCCCTAATGCCCAAGCACCTAACGCCAGGGCAACTCGGCCATTAACCCCAGGACACTTTGAAGCACTTTTGCACCCATTGGCAAGCCACTTAAGGCAAATTGAAGATCGGCAACTAATGTTCATGCGGTACATGAAGGAGCACAACAAAGCCATCACCCAAGTCATCCTAGAGAAGTACTCGGACAATCACGTGCCGTTTCCAATCTTCCCCGCCGAGATCCTTGCCCCGACAACCCATGAAGCAGATGCCACGGCAACCTCAACAGATGATGCCACGACAACCTACTTCATGCATGCACAAGCTGACACCACGTCAATCAACCCTGAAGATGCCACGGCAACCACTGCAAAAGCCAAAGGTAAAGCACCTATGCCCAAATCAACTCCTACGGAATCATTCTCTGATTTTTCAGATTCGGACGAGTCCTCCATTGAACCAACAAAGACCGCACCAATTGAATCCTCCAAGCGAAAAGCCATTGACATTGATGAAGAGGACGATAAGGACAACCCCGTACGAGGATCGATTCCACCACCAGCAACAAGAAAACAACCATCGCATTCAAGCAAGAGAATCAAGACACCGACTAGAAGGTAACTAATCATCTACGATGATGAACTCTCGGAGTAAGTCCTCGTATGCATTTTTATTTTTATTTTTATTTTTCTCGTTATTTTATGCATGCATTGAGGACAATGCCTCACTCGAGTTTGGGGGGGATTGTTATTAGTAGTTACCATGTTTAGTTACATTAATCTTAAGTATTACATTTAGGATACATAAATTGCTTGCCATGCCTTTAATTGGAACATGAATTGCTTAGATTTGATGAATATTCGATGATGACTTTGCCAATGCACTTAATTGATAGAATTTTTGTTATAGGATAACCATGGAAAACTTAGAATTTTACTATGATGCTAAATTTGATGAAACACTGTTGTGGTTTGATTGATTTAAGGAATTTTAGTAAACTTAGGTTGATAATTAACAAATTGGGGGATTAGAATAAAAATTGGATGAATGTTAGAGGTGCCCGAAATTGGCTCTAGCATGTGCTAAAAAAATTGATCGCTAGAGGTGCCCGAAACTGGCTCTAGTATGTGTTAAAAAAATTAGCTAGAGGTGCCCGAAACCGGCTCTAGTCGAATAAATTAACCTAATAAAACTAAAAACAAAACACTAGAGGTGCCCAAAACTGGCTCTAGTTAAAACATGTTAGAAAGAACCCAATAAAGTAATTTGAAAACCTATTGTTTGCATAGAGTTCGAAAAATCAACTTTCACACAACTCCGCACACACTCACAAGCATTATAGTTTGATTCCGAGTAATTTCTAAGTTTTTCAAAAAATAAAAAGCCAATCATACTTTGTGCCCCGGTTCAGAGAATTGAAATCAATTTCAAAGCTAAGTTTGTGAAAATTGAAGTCTTGGCAGGTAATTATGAGTTTGCATTGCTTGAGGACAAGCAATAGTTCGAGTTTGGGGGTGTGATAAGTGTTCAAAAGTACTATTTTTCTTACCCTTTTTACTCATATTATTGTTAGACTTAGGCTCATATTAGTTGCATAATTAGCTATTCATGCATTAATCCATGTTTCCTTCCATCGTTGAGCTTGATTACATAACTTGGTAGTTTTTGTGGAAAAGATGCTGCTTTGGTGTGCTTTGTGTGTGTATGTGCAGGAACACTTGCCAAAGCAATGCTGAGCTAGTTGCCAGGGTAATGCATGAAGGAGACGCCGAGCTAGTTGCCAGGGTAATGCATGAAGGAGACGCCGAGTCAGTTGCCATGGCAATTGTCGACAAGAGCAAAGGTGATAAGGTAGTCGAAATTGATGACTAGACAAGCCCAAGATGACGTGGAGCAAAGCCCAAACCCAAAGGAATTTGATTGCCATGCATAGATTAAAGAAGAATTAAATTCCAAGAAGATAGGAGAAGTTCTAGTAGGAATACAATTATAATAAAGAATTATATTCTTTAAAGATAATTTAATTCCAACTTAAACTCCTCCTCAAAGAAGGACTTTGGCCTAGCCTTATAAATAAGATGTAGATTTCGACAAGATACATAGAGAGAGCAATAGGGAAATTCCGACAAGTCCAAGTAGGGCAAGAGGAGAGAATTTTCGACAAGCATCAAGGGCAAGGAGGATTTCGACAAGCCTCCTCCTTCATCCTTTTCTTTCTTGTTCGATTGGGTTCATGCTAGGGATTGTTTATCTTGTGTTTCTTTGGAACCTAGCCATGAACTAAATCTACTTGGCTATGGTTATTGTGTTTTGTGGTTGTAAGAAACTATTGGTTTTTGTTTAGGTAATAAGAGTTTGCAATTTTCTATTTCAAGGTTTATTCATTCTTGGTTCTTATTCTTGTTTGCGAGTGAATTGGGAGAGGATCTCGTGATTTCATCTATTTATCTAATATCGGGAGAGTTAGATTCAAGAAACGAATGAATATGATCTTTATTCAATCGATTGATGGTGAAGATTAATCCGGCTTAGGAACAAGTTAAGGATTTCAACGGCTAAGAGGAGCGCAAGATTGGTTGTTGTTCACCCTTGATTCACGCAGGGATGTATTATCAAGGCATGCACAAGTAGCTAGAGTTTCGACTTAGGGATAAGAAGAAACCATTGAAGAACACTCTGCCGAACCTTGAAGGTTGCTGCCCAGAAGCCCAAGTAGTTGCCCAACTAGTCGCCCAGACAACCATTGATTAGTTGCCAAGTCAACCCCGTTGTGCAAGTTGCCACGACAACTGAGTTGCCCGTGCACTCTTTTACCAAGACAATCCAATTGGCTATCACACTTCAACTCACGATAACCTGGCCTATCTCTCTCTCATTTGATCTTATTTATTCTTTTACTTATTTGCTTTCTAGATTAGTTATTAGTTAAACCCCTATAATCCTTTACTTGTGTTTTTACTTTTTACAGTGCAAGAGACCAGATTCTTGAAGTGGCACCAATCCCTGTGGAGACGATATCTTTTATACTATAACTTGCGACGTGTATACTTGCACATTTGCGTAGCACTTATTACGCGCAACAATATGCTGATTAAACTTCCCTTGATCACCAATCCAAAATACCCACTCTAAAACAACAAGCTTCCTTTATTTACTTTGGGTTTGGGGATGAAAATTTGAAGAAGAAGATAAAGAGAGGACAAAGGTGACTTCACCCTCCTTACAAAATGGCAGCACCTTTAATGGGGCATCAACCTTTTTCCCCATTTGAGGGTGAATTTCCCAAATACCCCCACTCCTAATTCATTCCAACAATCCAAGACCTAACACTTAAGCCCAACAACTTTGGAGGCCCACTAGACTCTCATAAAGCACAATATCTCAGACCAACAAGGTTTAAATATTTGACCCAATATCTCGGTCCAATACCCAGGTCAACGCTCTTCGTTAACTTGAAAATCTGGGTCGTTACATAGTTGGTCGGCCATAGGATTGATAGGGCACTATAAAAAGGCACCTTGGATGTTGAGGGGTTTATATGGTGTACCAAATACTCCATCCAAGAACCCTAATGGTAGAGGGGTTTATAAGTATCGTAGACTCCCGTTAGTGGGTTAAACATCATACTGATGAGTGGTATTGAGGGGTTTATGTGTATCGAATACTCCACCACGGGTGTCAGAATGGTGGAGGGGTTTATGCGTACCGAATACTCCCTTGTGTCAACCTTGTGTTACCGGTAGATTGTTTGTTAAGTGTTAAGGGAACACTTGTTGAATCTGTGTATCTGATGTTATGTTTTGTAAAGTTTAAACATGGTAAATGATCACTTGGAAGCCAAAATATAATTGTTTATGTATCATGAGATGGATTATGTTGTTTAATGTGGTTTAAACATGTTTTTCTCTTTAAGCCTTGCATTGGTAGTATGCATGGGAAAGCTTAAATTGAGGGTAGCAAATGGGAATTTGCTGTGGAATACATGATACATGTAACAACCTCAACGTATATTTGATAATTAAATGCACATTGAAGATGTTACTAAAGTTTTTAACTGATTTCCTAACTTGCATTTTTTTAAAACTAGTTTAGTAAAATAATTTTTCCTCGGTTTTATTAAATTACAAAACTGTCTAGTGTCACCTAGTTTCGACCCTAAATTGGTTAAATAAATATTTAAGAAAATTATTAACATGAAAACATAATTCAGGGTGTAAACTATGTGTGCTACCTAGACCCTTTCTTGATTTTAAAATCGCTATTCGATAAGCACTAACTACGTAATAATTATACCAAATTCCACTACTAAGAGTTTAAAACCATAATGTTCATCCATAATACTTAGTTTACAAGCCCACCTAAAATAAGTAAACTAACTTATAAGTTTAGTAATACAAAATGACTGCAATTTAAAATATGAGTACATGCCCACTAGATTAGGATGTAAGTGTACATACTATTGCTTATAAGCAATATCTTGATTTCCAAAAGTGCAGCTCCTTGTTCGATACTACTAGCCCGATCGACCTACGTGTATTACGAAACACACGCTAAGTATAACTTAGTGAGGCATAAAAATACAATATAAACCAATAAAATAAATATCATCATTCTTGTAAAAATGACATGCAATTCTCTCTATAATTTATATTTCATCATTTATCATGATAAATGAGAAACTAACTTATTTCAATGAATCATGGTTGCATGTAGATATAAATAATCAGAGTCATAACATCATTCTTACTTTATCGGTGATAAATACAATAGATATATTGGCCTATCTACCTGCATAAAAGCATTTCCTGAATTATAGCCCAAAGTACAATTTCATGTGATGCCATGGTACGCGAGTCATCACGACACCGTAGTGTCTACGACGCCGTAGCGTCTGCATCGCCGAAGCGACTGAGATGAGTACGTACTCGAGGATGCCCTTTGCTCCTATACTCGCACATTTATTTCTATATAACACCGAAGTGATTGAATCGACTCCGTAGAGTTTAACTCGACTCCGTAAAGTCTATCTCGACCCCGAAGAGTTTATCTCGCACCGTAATGTTATGACGTAGCTGCTAGGACTCTATGGATATCCAACTATACCAATGACTCTCACACTAGTACATGAGCATTATAGTATAATATTTTCACATTCTATATCCAATCAATCAATACTATCATCCATAATTCGATAATGGGCAGTTCATACCCAAAATCTAAAATCAGATTTATCTTAGATAAATCATTATGCCATATCAATCTATCCCATATGCCATTTAATTTTCATGCCATTTTCATAATTTGATCAACATACATTTTTCATTAATATCAAGGTCGACTTATCGCAAGTCGTCCTATTTGTAACATGTCATACATGCATATAATGCACTCACCTGGGCTATGCAAAATACTGAGCCTCACTAAGCTAATCCACTACTTTTTTCTTGCCTCTTTTATCTCGTATTTCCTTGTCCTGCTCGGATGCTGCAAATTTACCTATCGAACATATACAATAATATGCATGTTAGATTTCTTTTTAATCTAACACTGCTTAACTATAAAATTCTAGTATAATTATTCGAATATAGAAAATTTTCCAAGAATTTTCCCTTTTTCTCTCTTCGTAGCCGAAAAGTCCATTTTGGTCCCTAGTGACCATTTTGCAACTTTTGCAATTTATTCAAGCCTGAATCACAATTACTCCATAATTCTAACATTTCCATTAACTTTTACTGAATGCCCTTCAATCCACTAACCTTTGTTAAAGTGACATTTTAGTCACTAATTCCACACAAAAGTTTGCAAAGTTGTACTAATTAATCAATCCAACACTTTTACAATTTTCTCAAATTTTTCCTTCTAATTTAGCCCTTGTCTGAAATGGTCACTAAACTTCTCCAAGATTGTTTTTCATTCAAAGAATATTCTAATATGCTCAAAATAATTTTCCAATATATATTCTTCATTTCCAAAAATTTACACATAAAACCCCAATTTATTCCTACATGGAAAATTGGGTGTCTAAACTTTGCAAGGACTTTATTTTGGTTCCAATGCCATAATCAAGCTTCTAAATTCATAATCTCTTCAAATCCATCACTACGATAATTTTTCATAATATTTCTCCAAATTTCCTCATGTACACCAAAATGGCCACTTAAAGAACTAGTTGAGTATTTTTCATTCTAACATCAAAATCAAGCTTCTAATATCACAAATCTTTCATTTCCATCATCAATTTCAAAACCCTAAATAAAATCCAAAATTCTAGGGTTAGGGTTTATGTCTTCAAACATGAAATAAATCTAAATCTAAGCTTGATTTCAACTCTATAACACTTGGTTTACTTAAATTAAGCTTCAATCTCAACATAGAATATGAAACCCTATTTTCTTTCTCATCAATATGATGAATGATTCTTCAAATTACTATGTAAAATTACTATCAATAGAAAGAGCATTAAGCATAGATCATTTTTTCCAAAGCAACATACCTTGATTCTAACTTTGGAGCCTTCAAAATGCCTAGGAAAATTTTGTGTATTTTTCCTCTTCTCTTTCTTGTTGGCTCGAAAATGGGAGGATAAAGATGAACAAATCTGTTCATCTTTTATTATATTAATGCCACATGTATTAATTAAATGAATATAAAATTCATTTAATTTGTTAAGTCCAAATAATCCTCTAACTATGTTTTATTTTCAAATTTTCCATCTTGTAAAAATAGAACCAATTCTAGTTAAAATCCAACTAGAATCATTAAAATATTCATAAAAATAATATTTTATGAATTTTCCAGGGCTTATGGAATTGTCTTTAAAATTCCAATTCGATCCGATTACCCGATAATCACTTACTACGATTTCTATTTTTTGAACTATCAGATCAAATCTAAAGTTCTCATATTTCTAACTTCAATAAATAAAAATTATTGATATACCAAATATTTCATAATTTTGTAAAAATCAAAATCTTGAAATTTTGACTCGGTCCAATATACTGATAATTTACCCAAAATATTTATCAGATAAAATTCTCTTAATAATCATATATCAGTTATCCATACGAATAATATTAACTCAAACTGATTCCTTTTTATCAGTCTCAAGTACTGACATGGGACCTTCCCAATAGGTCACCCATCCTAGTGCTACTCAAGCCTAAGCACGCTTAACTTTGCAGTTCGATCTGGGTATCCGAATTCCACTTAAACTTTAACTATGATTTCCTAATATTTGAAGTATCAGATCAAACCAGTAATTCCACATTCGATCCACACCAATAGGTGCTCTACCTATTTATGAAATAAAACACCTAACTTTTAAGAAATTACAACTTTGGCCCTTCAACTTTTCATATTTTGACTTGTACCATGCAAGTTTTGAAAACTTATCATTTTGGTCACTAAACTTTAACCTTGGATTCTCATTCCAATTTTCCCTTAGAGTATTACCAAACTTTGCAAGTACCCTATTTTGCTTACTCTCTTTCACATGGTACTCTTAATTCTCAGAAATTCCTTTCATAGAGTCCATAATTAAAGAAATCATAACTTTTATATTTTGTCATTTTAGACGCTAAGTTAGCTTTTAAGCCATTATCTTAGTACTAAATGACTCTTAAACAACTTAGCAAATTTTGGGGTATTACAATTCTCTCCCTTAAGAAAATTTATCCTCGAATTTTAAAACATACATGATTTAAATAGTTTCGGATACTGCTTTCTCATTTTCTCCTCAGCCTCCCAGGTTTCCTCTTCTACTTTGTGGTTCCTCAAAAGGACTTTGACCAATGGAATTTTCTTATTCCTCAATTCTTTGACTCCATAAGATAAAATCTCCACTGGTTCTTCTTCATATGTTAAATCAGGTTGCAATTCAATCTCTTCTGGAGTAATAACATGCGAGGGATCTGATCGATACCTTTCGCAACATAGATACATGAAATACATCATGGATCTTGCTCATCTCTGGAGGTAAGGCCAGTTGATAAGCCACTGGTCCAACTCTTTTGAGAATTTTATAAGGTCCAATGAATCTGGGACTTAGTTTCCCTTTTCGACCAAAACGTAATACTTTCTTCCATGGTGAGACCTTTAGGAAAACTTTATCTCCAACTTCAAATTCAACATCCTTTCTCTTTTTGTCTGCATAAGCCTTTTGTCCATCCGTGGCTGCTTTAAGATTATTCTGAATAATCTCCACTTTATCTTTCATTTCTCGGGTTAAATCAATCCCACCTATTTTGGGTCACTATGAACATTTTGATCCTGTAATTCAAACCAATTAAGAGGAGTTCTGCACTTTCTTCCATAAAGTGCTTCAAACGGTGCCATTTTAATGCTTGTCTAATAACTGTTGTTATATGCGAATTCAGCTAATGGCAAATACTTTTCCCACGATCCAGTGAACTCAATAATACAAGCTCGCAACATGTCTTCTAAATTTTGGATCGTTCGTTCTGACTGCCCGTATGTTTGCGGATAGAATGCAGTGCTAAAATTTAATTTAGTACCTAGTGTCTCGTGTAATGCTTCTCCCCAAAGCCTCATGGTAAACCTTGGGTCTCTATCTGATACAATCGATACCGGAACACCATGTAGTCGTACTATTTCTCTGATATCTAATTCTACATACTTTTCTATTGAATAATCCACACGAACTGGAATAAAATGTGCAGACTTCGATAAATGATCCACAATGACCCATATTGAATCCTTTTTGCTGGGCGTAACTGGTAGCCCTGTTACAAAATCCATAGTCACTTTTCCTATTTCCACTGAGGAATGGAGATAGGCTGTAACAGTCCAGAAGGTACTTGATGCTCTGGTTTAACTTGTTGACATGTCAGACATTTTGCTACAAACTCTAAGATTCCAGCCACCAATAGCGGGTTTTCAAATCTTGATACATCTTATTACTTCCTGGGTGCATAGTTAATGGGTAATAGTGAGCTTATGTTAAAATCTCTTTCTTCAATTCTCCATTTCTAGGAATATAAACTTTTCCTCGATAGTATAAACAACCATCAGACTTGATTTCATAGTCTTGTGCTTCCCCAAATTCAGGTTCTTTTCTCTTTTCAAGGCATTCTTCACCCGAAAGCTGCAAATCTTTGATCCGATCTAGAAAAGTTGGCTTAAGCTAAAACTCTACTGTTAAATAACCATCCTGTCCCAAAAGATAGTTATGCATTCATTGCGCGTAGAGCAGAAAATGTTTTCCAGCTAAGAGCTTCTGCTACTACGTTAGCCTTTCCAGGGTGATAATCAATAACCACATCGTAATCCTTTTAAAACTCAACCCATCCAGTGCAAATATCACTACTACCATCTCCAAATCATAAGTCGGGTAATTCTTCTCATGAGTTTTGAGTTGTCGCGGTGCATAAGCTACAACGCGTCCTTTTTTGCATTAATACACGCCCCAAACCATTATAAGATGCATCACTATACAGAATGTACTCTTTTCTCAGCTCTGGTTGAATTAATACTGGTGCCTCTATTAAAATTTTCTTTAATCTTTCAAAACTCTCTTGACACTTCTCTGTCCATACAAAAAAAAACACCTTTCTTTAGTAGTTGAGTGAGTGGCATGGCGATGATAGAGAAGTTTTGGACAAATCATCTATAGTATCCAGCTAATCCTAAGAAACTTTTAACTTTTGAGACATTCTTTGGTGCTTTCTATTCAAGAATAGCTTGTACCTTCTTGGGATCCACTCTTATTCCATCAGCAGATACGACATGTCCAAGAAAAGTTCTTTGGATAACCAGAATTCATATTTGGAAAACTTCGCATAAAGCTACTTATCTCTTAATGTTTGTAATACTACTCAGAGATGTCGATCGTGATCATCTTCAGTCTTAGAATATACCAAGATATCATCTATAAATACCACCATAAACTGGTCCAAGTAGGGTTGAAACACCCTATTCATCAAATCCATAAATGCGGCAGGGGCATTTGTGAGTCCAAACGACATTACTAAAAACTCGTAATGTCCATAGCAAGTCCTGAATGTTGTCTTTGGTATATTTTCTTTCTTAACTTTTAGCTAATAATAGCCTAATCAAAGATCGATCTTTGAAAACACAGCAGCTCCTCTGAGCTGATCAAATAGATCTTCAATTCTTGGCAACAAATACTTATTCTTTATCGTTACTTTATTCAGTTGTCGATAATCTATACACAATCGTAAAGATCTATCCTTCTTCTTTACGAATAATACTGGGGCTCCCCATGGTGACACACTCGGTCGAATATAGCCTTGATCTAATAACTCTTGTAATTGATCTTTCAGCTCCCCTAATTCTGTTGGCGCTATTCTATAGGGTGCCATTGATACCGGCTCTGTTCTAGGATACATATCTATTCCAAATTGTACCTCTCTATCTGGAGGTAATCCTGGTAACTCATATGGAAATACATCTGGAAATTCTCGCACAGTTGGGATATCTTCCAATTTCTTGTTTGATGCTTATTGATAAGTGTTCAAAAGTACTATTTTCTTACCCTTTTTAATCATATTATTGTTAGACTTAGGCTCATATTAGTTGCATAATTAGCCATTCATGCATTAATCCATGTTTCATTCCATCGTTGAGCTTGATTACATAACTTGGTAGTTTTTGTGGGAAAATATGCTGCTTTGATGTGTTTTGTGTGTATGTGCAGGATCACTTGCCAAAGCAAGGCTAGAGCTAATTGCCAGGGCAATGCATGAAGGAGATGCCGAGCTAGTTTCCAGGGCAATGCATGAAGGATACGCCGAGCCAGTTGCCAGGGCAATTGTCGACAAAGAATAAGGTGATATGGTAGTCGAAATTGATGACTAGACAAGCCCAAGATGACGTGGAGCAAAGCTAAATCTCAAAGGAGTTTGATTTCCATGAAGAGATTAAAGAAGAATTAAATTCCAAGAAGATAGGAGAAGTTCTAGAAGGAATAAAATTATAATAAAGAATTATATTCTTTAAAGATAATTTAATTCCAACTTAACTTCCTCCTCAAAGAAGGACTTTGACCTAGCCCTATAAATTAGAGGCCATGCCGTCAACTCCAAGGAGAGCAAGAGGAGAGAATTTTCGACAAGCATCTAGGGCAAGGAGATTTCGACAATCTCCATTCTTTATCTTTTTCTTTCTTGTTCAATTAGGTTCATGCTAGGGATTATTTATCTTGTGTTTCTTTGGAACCTAGCCATGAACTAAATCTATTTGGCTATTGATAAGTGTTCAAAAGTACTATTTTTCTTGCCCTTTTTACTCATTTTAGTGTTAGACTTAGGCTCATATTAGTTGCATAATTAGCCATTCATGCATTAATCCATGTTTCCTTCCATCGTTTAGCTTGATTACATAACTTGGTAGTTTTTATGGGAAAAGATGCTGCTATGGTGTGTTTTGTGTGTATGTGCAGGATCACTTGCCAAAGCAAGGCTAGAGCTAGTTGCCAGGGCAATGCATGAAGGATATGCCGAGCTAGTTGCTAGGGCAATACATGAAGGATATGTCGAGCTAGTTGCCAGGGCAATGCATGAAGGAGACGCCGAGCCAGTTGCCATGGCAATTGTCGACAAGAGCAAATGTGATATGGTAGTCGAAATTGATGACTAGACAAGCCCAAGATGACGTGCAGCAAAGCCCAAACCCAAAGGAATTTGATTGCCATGCAGAGATTAAAGAAGAATTAAATTCCAAGAAGATAGGAGAAGTTCTAGTAGGAATACAATTATAATAAAGAATTATATTCTTTAAAGATAATTTAATTCCAACTTAACTTCCTCCTCAAAGAAGGACTTTGGCCTAGCCCTATAAATAGGAAGGATATTTCGACAATCCAAAGAGAGCAAGAGAGGGGAATTTCGACAACTCCAAGGAGGGCAAGAGGAGAGAATTTTCGACAAGCATCTAGGGCAAGGAGGATTTCGACAAGCCTCCTTCTTCATCCTTTTCTTTCTTGTTCGATTGGGTTCATGCTAGGGATTGTTTATCTTGTGTTTCTTCGGAACCTAGCCATGAACTAAATCTATTTAGCTATGGTTATTGTGTTTTGTGGTTGTGAGAAACTATTGGTTTTTGTTTAGGTAATAAGAGTTTGCACTTTTCTATTTCAAGGTTTATTCATTCTTGGTTCTTATTCTTGTTTGCGAGTGAATTGGGAGAGGATCTCGTGATTTCATCTATTTATCTAATATCCGGAGAGTTAGATTCAAGAAACGAATGAATATGATCTTTATTCAATCTATTGATGGTGAAGATTAATCCGGCTTAGGAATAAGTTAAGGATTTCAACGGCTAAGAGGAGTGCAAGATTGGTTGTTGTTCACCCTTGATTCACGCAGGGATGTATTTTCAAGGCATGCACAAGTAGCTAGAGTTTCGACTTAGGGATAAGAAGAAACCATTGAAGAACGCTCTGCCGAACCTTGAAGGTTGCTGGCCAGACGCCCAAGTAGTTGCCCAACTAGTTGCCCAGGCAACCATCGATTAGTTGCCAAGGCAACCCCGTTGTGCAAGTTGCCACGGCAACTGAGTTGCCCGTGCACTCTTTTACCAAGACGATCCAATTGGTTATCACACCTCAACTCACGATAACCTGGCCTATCTCTCTCTCAATTGATCTCATCTATTCATTTACTTTATTGCTTTCTAGATTAGTTATTAGTTAAACTCCTATAATCCTTTACTTGTGTTTTTACTTTTTACAGTGCAAGAGACTAGATTCTTGAAGTGGCACCAATCTCTGTGGAGACAATATCTTTTATACTATAACTTGCGACGTGTATACTTGCACAATTGCGTAACACTTATTACGCGCAACAAGTTTTTGGCGCCGTTGCCGGGGATTGGCAATAGCGACTTTGTTTTTATTTTCTTGCACTTTCTTTTTATTTTTCTTGTTTAAAATTCAAAGGGCTAACAAACTTTGGTTTTGCATTGGTATATGACCAGGGCGAGACCGACTTCACCAGAATATCCCTTTGATCCAGAAATCGAACGAACCTTACAAAGACTTAGACGGAGGATAAGAGAAGCAATGGCAAATCAAGACGGCAATATGAATCAAGATGTTCGAGCAGGAGGAGGAGTGATTCTTGCACGAAACAGAACTATTCGAGACTATCTTGAAGAAGATCTTGATGGACTTAACCCAGGAGTTGTCGCACCTGAAATTGAAGCTGACCACTTTGAGTTGAAACCGGTAATGTTTAATATGATCAACACAATAGGTCAATTTGGCGGCTCAGCAACTGAAGATGCACGGCAACATCTAAAATCTTTCCTCGAGATTTGCAACTCGTTCAAGATACACGGAGTCACCCCCGATGTCTTACGATTAAGATTATTCCCATATTCACTGAGGGATAGGGCGAAAGCATGGTTGAATAGCATTCCTGCCGGATCCATTGCATCTTGGACTGATCTTTGTCATGATTTCCTTGCTAGATTTAATCATACAAATTTGACTGATAAGCTTCGTAATGACATTACTTCTTTTCGGCAGGCAGATTATGAATCTATGTACGAGGCTTGGGAGCGATATAGAGAACTTCTACACAAATGCCCCCTACATGAATTCCCGGTGTGGACTCAAGTAACAATGTTTTACAATGCCGTGAATACACCAACAAGGATGATGCTAGATGCATCGGCAAACGGCTTACTCCTAGATAAGTCACCGGAAGAAGCAATGCAAATCTTAAACAGGCTGGCCAAGAATGATTATCAACTCCCATCTACTAGAAGAGCAGGAGTTAGACGCCAAGCCACAATACATGAACTAGGATCATCAGATTCAATTTCGGCACAATTGGCCACTTTAACCAAGATGGTCCAGAACATGCAAAAACCAAACAACACACATGAAGTCAAGGTAATGGATTCTTTTTGTGAGTTATGTGGTGATAACCATAATTCTTCTGAATGTATGCAGAATCCGGAATCCAGCTTCTATGTGGGGAATTACAATCGGAACAACAATGTGATGTCTAATACATACAATCCAGCTTGGAAGAAGCACCCAAATTTTTCATGGAGTAATCCCAACAATGCTCTAAACCAGAACAATCAGAATGCACAAGCATCGGGATTCCAGCAGAATATGCCACGGCAACAGTTGCCACAGCAACAACCGACGACATCTAGTTCTTTGGAAAATTCTCTAAATGCTTTTATGATGAAAACTGAATCTTATATGGCTAAGAATAGTAATTTCATAAAAAGAACTGATGCTTTTATTAACAGGACCGAGATGAGATTGCAAAACCAAGAGGCGGCAATCAAATCATTGGAAAATCAAGTCAGACAGTTTGTTCAAAATCTGAATACTAGACCACAAGGAGGTTTACCTAGCGATACTGAAGTCACAAGAGGAACTGGCCATGAGCAATGTAAGGCAATCACCACTAGAAGTGGCCAACAACTTAGAGAGGCTCAAACCCGCTCATCAAACAAAACTCCACAAAAAGATCAAGACGAACCTAGCAGCAAAGCCTCAGATGCTGAACCAGGAATTGCCACGGCAACCGGCAATAAGCATGCCTCAGCAACCGACGATAAAGATGCCTCGGCAACTGGCGATGAGCATGCCTTGGCGACCCCAATTGTCCCGACAATGCCGTCAATGAGGTTCCAAACCAATGAAAGGATCGAAGATATCTGACTTCCACCACCATTCCCACAAAGGTTGAAGCGACAAAAGCAAGTATACCAATTCAAGAAGTTTCTTGATATCCTAAAGCAAGTCCACATCAACTTACCATTGGTGGAAGCAATTGAACAAATGCCAAACTATGCCAAGTTTCTTAAAGACATTGTGTCCAAGAGAACAAGGCTAGGAGAGTTCGAAACAGATTGCCGAATGAGAGGATGCATAGCAATGTTGCACAATCGTATGCCACCCAAGTTGAAGGATCCCGGAAGTTTCACAATACCCTGTTCTATTGGAAATCACTATGTCGGGAAAGCACTATGCGACCTTGGGGCTATCATAAACTTGATGCCTAAATCAGTTTTCCAGAAACTAGGAATCGGGAAGGCAAGACCTACAATGATTATGCTACTGACTAGAAGCCAGATCCTATGTGCATCCAGAGGGAAAAATCGAGGACATCTTGGTAAAAGTTGATAAATTTATTTTTCCCGCTGACTTTATTGTCTTGGATTGTGAAGCAGATGAGCATGCATCCATCATTCTCGGGAGACCATTCCTAGCAACAGGGAGAACCTTGATCGATATTGAAAAAGGAACTCACAATGAGGGTGAATGACCAGCAAGTTAAACTAAATGTGTTCCAAACACTAAGGCATGCCGATGATCCAGAAGAATGCCAACTTCTTCATGCCACGACGAGTTTAACCCGACAAGGAATTTAGTTGCCTCGGCAACTACATTGCCGATCAAGAGGAACCTGAGGAGTATGAAGAACCGGTCGATGAGGAACAACAAGAAGAGGCAAATTGGCTAGTAAATCGACCAGGTACATACTTTGAACCACTGGATTACTCAGGTAAGGAAGGTAAACTCGAAAAACCCTCTATTGAACAACCACCGATTCTTGAGTTGAAACAATTGCCAGAGCAACTAAAATATGCATACTTAGGAACCGATAATACATTGCCTGTAATTATTTCTTCTAAGTTACAGCCTGAGCAGGAAAAGAAGCTGATCAAGATGTTGAAGCTACACAAAAGGCAATAGGGTGGACAATTGCCGACTTGAAGGGAATTAGCCCGGCAGTGTGCATGCACAAGATTCTATTGGAAGACGATCACAAACCTTCAATTGAAGCCCAGAGGAGACTGAATCATGCCATGAAAGGGGTTGTAATGAAAGAAATCATCAAGTGGCTTGACGCCGACATTATATACCCTATCTCTGATAGTACATGGGTAAGTCCGGTACAATGTGTTCCGAAAAAGGGAGGTATAACGGTGGTAAGTAATGAAAACAATGAACTCATTCCAACCAGGACTGTGACCGGTTGGAGGGTTTGTATGGATTATCGAAAGCTAAACAAAGCCACCAGGAAAGATCACTTCCCATTACCCTTCATTGATCAAATGCTTGACCGTCTTGCAGGTAAACCCTTTTATTGTTTTCTTGATGGTTATTCAGGTTACAATCAAATTGCCATAGCACCAGAAGATCAAGAAAAGACAACCTTCACATGCCCATACAGTACTTATGCCTTCCGAAGGATGCCGTTCGGATTGTGTAACGCCCCGGCAACCTTCCAAAGATGCATGATGGTGCTCTTTTCAGACATGGTCGAAGACTTCCTTGAGATCTTCATGGATGATTTTTCTATTTTTGGTAATGACTTTGACATCTGTCTCGACAATTTAGAGAGGGTGTTGACAAGATGTGAAGAAACGGATTTAGTCCTCAATTGGGAAAAATGCCATTTTACGGTAGATGAAGGAATAGTGCTCGGCCACAATATTTCATCCAAGGGAATTGAAGTAGACAAAGCCAAGGTGGACGTGATCGAGAGATTACCTCCACCAAGTTCGGTTAAAGGAATTCGAAGTTTTCTCAGACATGCAGGTTTTTACAGGAGGTTCATTCATAATTTTTCTAAAATCACTAAACCCTTGTGTAATCTGCTTGAACAGGATAAAGTCTTCGATTTTGATGATTCTTGCACCCAAGCATTCGAAACCCTAAAGAAAAAGCTTGCCTCGGCACCCATTGTCGTTCCACCAGATTGGACGCTACCATTTGAGCTCATGTGTGATGCAAGTGATTTCGCGGTAGGACAGTCCTAGGCCAACGCATAGGTAAGACCTTCTATGTGATATACTACGCTAGTAAAACTCTTAATAGTGCTCAAGTGAATTACACAACAACGGAGAAAGATTTACTAGCTGTAGTTTTAACATTGGACAAGTTCCGATCCTATTTGATTGGTACAAAGGTAATTGTTCATACGGACCATTCAGAAATCAAATACTTATTTGCTAAAAAGGATGCTAAACCTCGTTTGATTCGTTGGATATTACTTTTACAAGAATTTGATATTGAAATTATGGACAGGAAAGGAACAGAAAATCAAGTGGCCGATCACTTATCACGTTTGGAACGCAATAGGGAGGAGGACACGGATCTAGAGATATGCGATGCATTCCTGAATGAACAAATTTTAGTTGCCTCGGCAACCATGGATGCACATGCCTCGGCAACCCTTGACGCCTCAGCAACCATGGATGCGCACGCCTCGGCAACCCTCGACGCCGCAGCAGCTTTTGACGCGCACGCCTCGGCAATTCTGGGAGCAGTCACCATGGCAGCACATGCCTCGGCAATACCCTGGTACGCGAATTTAGTTAATTTCCTTGTTTGTGGTATTTTTCCTTATGGCATTACTCACCAAGGGAAGAAGCAGTTCCGCCATGATGCTAAGCATTACTTTTGGGACGAGCCTCTTTTGTTTAAATAATGTGCAGATCAGGTTATACGCCGATGTGCCCCGGAAGAAGAGCAACAGAATGTACTCCGGCAATGCCATTCTTCACCCTATGGATGACATTTTGGAGGAACTCGTACCGCGGCCAAAGTTTTGCAATTCGGTTTGTATTGGCCAACATTGTACAAAGATGCCCAAGACTTTTACAAGCAATGTGATCGTTGCCAGAGGACGGGTAATATCTCTAGACGACATGAGATGCCGCTCTGGAACATCATCGAGGTGGAATTGTTCGATGTATGGGGGATCAATTTTATGGGACCTTTCCCATCTTCATTCGGAAACCTCTACATCTTACTTGCCGTCGACTACATGTCTAAATGGGTGGAGGCAGCTGCAGTTCCCAACAACGATTCCAAGACCGTGCAACGATTCTTGCAGAAAAACATATTTACACGGTTTGGGATGCCGAGAGCAATTATCAGTGACGAAGGCAAGCATTTTGACAACAGACTAATTGCCAAGATGTTGAAACGCTTCGGCATATCACACAAGATCGCCACGGCATATCACCCACAAACCAACGGGCAAGCAGAAATTTCCAACTGGGAATTGAAGGGTATACTCGAGAAAGTTGTAAATCCCTCTAGGAAGGATTGGTCATTAAGACTAGATGACGCACTTTGGGCATATCGCACTGCATTCAAAACACCCTTAGGTATGTCCCCCTTCCGACTTGTCTATGGCAAGACATGCCATCTACCGGTGGAAATCGAGCACAAGGCGTACTGGACAATCAAGACCGTGAATATGGATTGGGAAATTGCCGGACAAAAGCATTTGATGGACCTCAATGAGATAGAAGAATTCCGTGCACTCGCCTATAACAATGCATGAATCTACAAGGAGAAAACAAAGCGATGGCACGACAAGAAACTATTGCCACGACAATTCACGCCAGGGCAACTAGTTCTCATATTCAATTCTCGGCTAAAACTTTTCCCGGGAAAGCTGAAATCAAGATGGTCGGGACCATTCGAAGTCGTCAAACCATTCTCCCATGGTGCTATGATAATCAAGTCCATCTCTGACAACCATGAATTCAAAGTTAATGGACAAAGATTGAAGCACTACAATGGTGCCCATATGGAACGTAACAAAGAAGTGGTCAACTTAGGAGATGCATGAGCATGCTCTCCTTTCAATATTTTCTTTTTCTTTTTCTTTTTATTTTTATTTTTAGGAGATATTTTATTTTTCTTCATTATCTTTAGTTTTCAGGTTTTCTTTGTTTTCTTTTTCACAACAAGACTCACAACTACTATGCTAAGGAAATTTACTGCCAAGATCCTTACCCCGGCAACCAATAAAGAAGATGCCGCGGCAACCTACATCGTGCCTGCACAAGCTGACGCCACGGCAACCAACCCTGAAGATGCCACGGCAACCAAAGCTAAAGACATCCCGGCAACCACTGCAAAAGCCAAAGGTAAAGCACCTATGCCCGAATCAACTCCTACGGAATCATTTTCTGATTTTTCAGATTTGAACGAGTCCTCCATTGAACCAATAAAGACCGCACCAATTGAATCCTCTAAGCAAAAAGCCAATGACATTGATGAAGAGGACGATGAGGACAACCCCGTACGAGGATCGATTCCGCCACCGGCAACAAGAAAACAACCATCGCGTTCAAGCAAGAGAATCAAGACACCGACCAAAAGGAAACTAATCATCTACGATGACGAACTCTCAGAGTAAGTCCTCGTATGCATTTTTATTTTTTGTTATTTCTATGCATGCATTGAGGAAAATTCCTCACTCGAGTTTGGGGGGGATTGTTATTAGTAGTTACCATGTTTAATTACATTCATCTTAAGTATTACATTTAGGATACATAAATTGCTTGCCATGCCTTTAAATTGGAACAAGAATTGCTTAGATTTGATGAATATCCTATGATGACTTTGCCAATGCACTAAATTGATAGAATTTTTATTCTAGGATAACCATGGAAAAACTTAGAATTTTACTATGATGCTAAATTTGACGAAACACTGTTGTGGTTTGATTGATTTAGGGAATTCTAGTGAACTTAGGTTGATAATTAACAAATTGGGGGATTAGAATAAAAAATGGATGAATGCTAGAGGTGCCCGAAATTGGCTCTAGCATGTGCTAAAAATTTATCACTAGAGGTGCCTGAAACTGGCTCTAGTATGTGTTAAAAAAAATTGATCGCTAGAGGTGCCCGAAATCGGCTCTAATCGAATAAATTAACTTAAGAAAACTAAACACTAGAGGTACCCAAAACTGGCTCTAGTTAAAACATGTTAAAAAGAACCCAATGAAGTAATTTGAAAACCTCTTGTTTGCATAGAATCCGAAAAATCAACTTGCACACAACTTCGCACACACTCATAAGCATTATAGTTTGATTCCGAGTAACTCCTAAGTTTTCCAAAAAATAAAAAGCCAATCATACTTTGTGCCCCGGTTCAGAGAATTGAAATCAAGTTCAAATCTAAGTTTGTGAAAATTGAAGTCTTGGCAGGTAATTATGAGTTTGCATTGCTTGAGGACAAGCAATAGTTCGAGTTTGGGGGTGTGATAAGTGTTCAAAAGTACTATTTTTCTTGCCCTTTTTACTCATATTATTGTTAGAATTAGGCTCATATTAGTTACATAATTAGCCATTCATGCATTAATCCATGTTTCCTTCCATCGTTGAGCTTGATTACATAACTTGGTAGTTTTTGTGGGAAAAGATGATGCTATGGTGTGTTTTGTGTGTATGTGCAGGATCACTTGCCAAAGCAAGGCTAGAGCTAGTTGCCAGGGCAATGCATGAAGGATATGCCGAGCTAGTTGCCAGGACAATACATGAAGGATATGCCGAGCTAGTTGCCAGGGCAATGCATGAAGGAGACGCCGAGCCAGTTGCCATGGAAATTGTCGACAAGAGCAAAGGTGATATGGTAGTCGAAATTGATGACTAGACAAGCCCAAGATGACGTGGAGCAAAGCCCAAACCCAAAGGAATTTGATTGCCATGCAGAGATTAAAGAAGAATTAAATTCCAAGAAGATAGGAGAAGTTCTAGTAGGAATACAATTATAATAAAGAATTATATTCTTTAAAGATAATTTAATTCCAACTTAACTTCCTCCTCAAAGAAGGACTTTGGCCTAGCCCTATAAATAGGAAGGAGATTTCGACAATCCAAAGAGAGCAAGAGAGGGGAATTTCGACAACTCCAAGGAGGGCAAGAGGAGACAATTTTCGACAAGCATCTAGGGCAAGGAGGATTTCGACAAGCCTCCTTCTTCATCCTTTTCTTTCTTGTTCGATTGGGTTCATGCTAGGGATTGTTTATCTTGTGTTTCTTTGGAACCTAGCCATGAACTAAATCTATTTGGCTATGGTTATTGTGTTTTGTGATTGTGAGAAACTATTGGTTTTTGTTTAGGTAATAAGAGTTTGCACTTTTCTATTTCAAGGTTTATTCATTCTTGGTTCTTATTCTTGTTTGCGAGTGAATTGGGAGAGGATCTTGTGATTTCATCTATTTATCTAATATCGGGAGAGTTAGATTCAAGAAACGAATGAATATGATATTTATTCAATCTATTAATGGTGAAGATTAATCCGACTTAGGAATAAGTTAAGGATTTCAACGGCTAAGAGGAGCGCAAGATTGGTTGTTGTTCACCCTTGATTCACGCAGGGATATATTATCAAGGCATGCACAAGTAGCTAGAGTTTCGACTTAGGGATAAGAAGAAACCATTGAAGAACGCTCTGCCGAACCTTGAAGGTTGCTGCCCAGACGCCCAAGTAGTTGCCCAACTAGTTGCCCAGGCAACCATCGATTAGTTGCCAAGGCAACCCCGTTGTGCAAGTTGCCACGGCAACTGAGTTGCCCATGCACTCTTTTACCAAGACGATCCAATTGGTTATCACACCTCAACTCACGATAACCTGGCCTATCTCTCTCTCAATTGATCTCATCTATTCATTTACTTTATTGCTTTCTAGATTAGTTATTATTTAAACTCCTATAATCCTTTACTTGTGTTTTTACTTTTTACAGTGCAAGAGACTAGATTCTTGAAGTGGGACCAATCCCTGTGGAGACGATATCTTTTATACTATAACTTGTGACGTGTATACTTGCACAATTGCGTTGCACTTATTACGCGCAACAGCTATGGTTATTGTGTTTTGTGGTTGTGAGAAACTATTGGATTTTGTTTAGGTAATATGAGTTTGCACTTTTCTATTCAAGGTTTATTCATTCTTGGTTCTTATTCTTGTTTGCGAGTGAATTGGGAGAGGATCTCGTAACTTCATCTATTTATCTAATATTGGGAGAGTTAGATTCAAGAAACAAATGAATATGATCTTTATTCAATCTATTGATGGTGAAGATTAATTCGGCTTAGGAATAAGTTAAGGATTTCAACGGCTAAGAGGAGCGCAAGATTGGTTGTTGTTCACCCTTGATTCACGCTGGGATGTATTATCAAGGCATGCACAAGTAACTAGAGTTTTGACTTAGGGATAAGAAGAAACCATTGAAGAACGCTCTGCCGAACCTTGAAGGTTACTGCCCAGACGCCCAAGTAGTTGCCCAACTAGTCGCCCAGGAAACCATCGATTAGTTACCAAGGCAACCCCGTTGTACAAGTTGCCACAACAACTAAGCTGCCCTTGCACTCTTTTACCAAGACGATCCAATCGGCTATCACACCTCAACTCACGATAACCTGGCCTATCTCTCTCATTTGATCTCATTTATTCTTTTACTTTATTGCCTTCTAGTTTAGTTATTAGTTAAACTCCTATAATCTTATATTTGTGTTTTTACTTTTTACAGTGCAAGAGACTAGATTCTTGAAGTGGCACCAATCCCTGTGGAGACGATACTTTTTATACTATAACTTGCAACGTGTATACTTGCACAATTGCGTAGCACTTATTACGCGCAACAAGTTTTTGGCGCCGTTGTCGGGGATTGGCAATAGCGACTTTGTTTTTATTTTCTTGCACTTTCTTTTTAATTTTCTTGTTTAAGATTCAAAGGGCTAACAAACTTTGGTTTTGCATTGGTATATGACCAGGGCGAGACTGATTACACTAGAATATCCCTTTGATCCAAAAATCGAACGAACCTTACAAAGACTTAGACGAAGGATAAGAGTAGCAATGGCTAATCAAGACGGCAATATGAATCAAGATGTTCCAGCAGGAGGAGGAGTGATTCTTGCACGAAACAGAACTATTCGAGACTATCTTGAAGAAGATCTTGATGGACTTAATCCAGGAGTTGTCGCACCTGAAATTGAAGCTGACCACTTTGATTTGAAATCGGTAATGTTTAATATGATCAACACAATTGGTCAATTTGGTGGCTCAGCAACTGAAGATGCACAACAACATCTTAAATCTTTCCTCGAGATTTGTAACTCGTTCAAAATACACGGAGTCACCCCCGATGTTTTACGATTAAGATTAATCCCCTATTCACTGAGGGATAGGGCGAAAGCATGGTTGAATAGCATTCCTGTCGGATCAATAGGATCTTGGACCGATCTTTGTCATGATTTCCTTGCTCGGCTTAATCCTACAAATTTGACTGATAAGCTTCGTAATGACATTTCTTCTTTTCGGCAAGCAGATGATGAATCCATGTACGAGGCTTGGGAGCGATATAGAGAACTTCTACACAAATGCCCCCTACACAGATTCCCGGTGTGGACTCAAGTAACAATGTTTTACAACGCCACCAACAAGGAAGATGCTAGATGCCTCGGCAAACGACATACTCCTAGATAAGTCACCGGAGGAAGCAATGCAAATTCTAAACAGGCTGGCCAAGAATGATTATCAATTCCCCTCTACTAGAAGAGGACGAGTTAGACGCCAAGACACAATACATGAACTAGGATCATCAGATTCAATTTCGGCACAATTGGCCACTTTAACCAAGATGGTCCAGAACATGCAAAAACCAAACAAAACACATGAGGTCAAGGTAATGGATTCTTTTTGTGAGTTATGTGGTGATAACCATGATTCTTCTAAATGTATGCAGAAACCGGAATCCAGCTTCTATGTGGGGAATTACAATCAGAACACCAATGTGATGTCCAATACATACAATCCAGCTTGGAAGAAGCACCCTAATTTTTCATGGAGTAATCCTAACAATGCTCTAAACCAGAACAATCAGAATGCACAAGCATCGGGATTCCAGCAGAATATACCACAACAACAACCGACAACATCTAGTTCTTTGGAAAATTCTCTCAATGCTTTTATGTTGAAAACTGAATCTTATATGGCTGAGAATAGTAACTTCATAAAAAGAACTGATGCTTTTATTAACAGGACCGAGATGAGATTGAAAAACCAAGAGGCGACAATCAAATTATTAGAAAATCAAGTCGGACAGTTTGCTCAAAACCTGAATACTAGACCGTAAGGAGGTTTACCTAGCGATACTGAAGTCGCAAGAGGAACTGGCCATGAACAATGTAAGGCGATCACCACTAGAAGTGGCCAACAACTTAAAGAGGCTCAAGCCCGCTCATCAAACAAAACTCCACAAAAAGATCAAGACGAACCTAGCGGCAAAGCCTCAGATGTTGAACCAGGAATTGCCGCGGCAACCGGCAATAAGCATGCCTCAGCAACCGAGGATAAGGATGCTTCAGAAAATTGTGATAAGCATGCCTCGGCAACCCTAATTGATAATGCCTCAGCAACTCCAGTTGTCCCAGCAATACCGTTAATCAGGTTCCAAACCAATGAAAGGATCAAAGATATCCGACTTCCACCACCATTCCTACAGAGGTTGAAGCGACAAAAGCAAGAATATCAATTCAAGAAGTTTCTTGATATTCTAAAGCAAGTCCACATCAACTTGCCATTGGTGGATGCAATTGAACAAATGTCGAACTATGCCAAGTTTCTTAAAGACATGGTGTTCAAGAGAACAAGGCTAGGAGAGTTTGAAACAGTTGCCGTAACAGAGGGATGCATGGCCATGTTGCACAATCGTATGCCACCTAAGTTGAAGGATCCCGGAAGTTTCACAATACCCTGTTCCATTGGAAACCACTATGTCAGGAAAACATTATGCGACCTTGAGGCTAGCATAAACTTGATGCCTAAATCGGTTTTCCAAAAACTAGGGATCGGGAAGGCAAGACCTACAATAGTTATGCTACAGCTAGCCGACAGATCCTATGTGCATCCAGAGGGAAAAATCGAGGACATACTGGTAAAAGTTGATAAATTTATTTTTCCTGCTGACTTTATTGTTTTGGATTGTGAAGCAGATGAGCATGCACCTATCATTCTTGGGAGACCATTCCTAGCAACAGGGAGAACCTTGATCGATGTTGAAAAGGGAGAACTCACAATGAGGGTGAATGACCAGCAAGTTAAACTAAATGTGTTCCAAACACTAAGGCATGCCGATGATCCAGAAGAATGCCAACTTCTTCATGCCACGACAGAGTTTAACTTCAACGAGGACTTTAGTTGCCTCGGCAACTACATTGCCGAACAAGAGGAACCTGAGGAGTATGAAGAACCGGTCAATGAGGAACAACAAGAAAAGGCAAATTGGCTAGTCAATCGACCAAGAAAAGAAGCTGATCAAAATGTTGATGCTACACAAGAAGGCAATAGGGAGGAGGACGCGGATCTAGAGATATGCGATGCATTCCCGGATGAACAACTTTTAGTTACCTCGGCAACCATGGATACGCACGCCTCGGCAACTCTCGACGCCACAGCAGCCCTTGACGCGCACGCCTCGGCAATTTTGGGAGCAGTCGCCAAGGCAGCACATGCCTCGGCAATACCCTGGTACGCAGATTTAGTTAATTTCCTTGTTTGTGGTATTTTACCTTATGGCCTTACTCACCAAGGGAAGAAGCGGTTTCGCCATGATGCTAAGCATTAGATTTGGGACAAGCCTCTTTTGTTTAAATAATGTGCAGATCAGGTTATACGCCGATGTGTCCCTGAAGAAGAGCAACAGAATGTACTCTGGCAATGCCATTCTTCACCCTATGGAGGACATTTTGGAAGAACTCGTACCACGGCCAAAGTTTTGCAATCTGGTTTGTATTGGCCAACGTTGTACAAAGATGCCCAAAACTTTTACAAGCAATGTGATCGTTGCTAGAGGACGGGCAATATCTATAGATGACATGAGATGCTGCTCCAAAACATCATCGAGGTGGAATTGTTCGATGTATGGGGGATCGATTTTATGGGACCTTTCCCATCTTCATTCGGCAACCTCTACATTCTACTTGCCGTCGACTACGTGTCTAAATGGGTTGAGGCAGCTGCAGTTCCCAACAACTATTCCAAGACCGTGCAACGATTCATGCAGAAAAACATATTTACACGGTTTGGGATGCCGAGAGCAATTATGAGTGACGAAGGCAAGCATTTTGACAATAGACTTATTGCCAAGATGTTGCAACGCTTCGGTGTACCACACAAGATCGCCATGGCATATCACCCACAAACCAACGGGCAAGCAAAAAATTCCAACCGGGAATTGAAGGGTATACTCGAGAAAGTTGTAAATCCCTCTAGGAATGATTGGTCATTAAAACTAGATGACGCACTTTAGGCATATCGCACTGCATTCAAAACACCCTTAGGTATGTCCCCCTTTCGACTTGTCTATGGAAAAACATGCCATCTACCGGTGGAAATCGAACACAAGGCATACTGGGCAATCAAGACCGTGAATATGGATTGGGAAAGTGCCGGACAAAATTGTTTGTTGGACCTCAACGAGATAGAAGAATTCCGTGCACTCGCCTATAACAATGCACGAATCTACAAGGAGAAAACAAAGCAATGGCATGACAAGAAACTATTGCCACGACAATTCATGTCAGGGCAACTAGTTCTCCTATTAAATTCTCGGCTAAAACTTTTCTCGGGAAAGCTGAAATCAAGATGGTCGGGACCATTCGAAGTTATCAAACCATTCTCCCATGGTGCCGTGATAATCAAGTCCATCACTAACAAACATGAATTCAATGTTAATGGAAAAAGATTAAAGCACTACAATGGTGCCCATGTGGAACGTAACAAAGAAGTGGTCAACTTAGGAGATGCATGAGCATGCTCTCCCTTCGATATTTTATTTTTATTTTTATTTTTATTTCTATTTCTATTTCTATTTCTATTTCTATTTCTATTTCTATTTCTATTTCTATTTCTATTTCTATTTCTATTTCTATTTCTATTTCTATTTCTATTTCTATTTCTATTTCTATTTCTATTTCTATTTCTATTTCTATTTCTATTTCTATTTCTATTTCTATTTCTATTTCTATTTCTATTTCTATTTCTATTTCTATTTCTATTTTTTTTATTTTTTTTTATTTTTTTTTATTTTTTTTTTATTTTCGATTACTTTTTTTTATTTTAGTTTTTTTTCTTTCGAACTAATTATTCTTTTATTTCTGATTAGTATTATATTTTTAGGATAGATTTTCTTTTTATCTTTTTAAGTTTAAGAATCCCTTTACACATCTTTATTTATTTTCTTTTATTAGTCTATCTTTAATTTTAATCCTTATTTGATTTGTCTTTGAATTGTAGGAAAAGAGTTCAAGATAAAGAGGAATTTTGATCCAAGAAGGAAAACATCTTCAACAAGGAAATTAATGGGTTGAATCTAAGGCTTATATAAAGCCTCCAACTTACCCCCTTGCCGTCACCCTCCCCCTAAACCAAAACCCTTTTTTTCGTCTTCCCCTAATCCCACCCACCATATTTACCACCTATCTTTTCTATAAAACCCATCACCCTTAACCTATTCCTACTTTTTATCTTACAACTCTTTAGTTTCTTTTCTTTTCTTTTCTTTTATTTGTTTTTACAAAACTCACACCAAGATCATCCATGGCATCCAAAATTAAATTTTTGGTTCATCCAAGTTCCTCCAAAGAAGCAAGATACAAGAAGTTTGCTACACCGGTGGTTCAAGAAAGATTTCACTCCAAGTTTGAAAGCCAGAAGATTTATGAAGAACAAGGATTTGAATACTCCAACTCTCATCAAGATTTCGGCTTTGAACCATTCATCTTCGAGAGGATTGCACATCAAAAGTGGCAAATCTTTTGCCATCAATCGGAACCGGGCAACATCTCATGGGTAAGAGAATTCTATGCTCACTCACCTAACCCGGATAATCCTTATGTTTTTGTTTGTGACAACGCCATACTCATAAACCCCGAAAACGTCTACACCTTTTATGGGCTTTACATTGAGAAGGATGAGCATCAAGCCTTCGTTGATCAAATCACGCCCAAGCAACTCGACAAGGTGCTTCAAGAACTCACTCAACCGGGAACTCATTGGAACGACGATAAATACAAGGGCACGGTAAATTGCCTTCGGCTTAAACCCGAGGCAAAACTATGGAATAAGTTTGTTAAAACTTCTTTAATGCCCACCACACACAATACTACTGTTGATATACCACGTCTTTTGCTCTTACATTCTATTTTGCATAATCGCATCATTAACATTGCAAAAATTATTTGTGATGAGATTTTTGTATGTAGCTCAAAAGATAAGGGTTCTCTTTTCTTCCCTTGCTTAATTTCTAATCTTTGCAAGGAGATGCATGTCCCAAGTGAGTCCACCGATGAAAAGGCCCTACCAAAGTCCGGTTGGAATCAAGCACAAATCTAAAAGCTAATGGGAGAGGCACCGGGAAAATCTTCAAGCCCTCCAATTGATTTAAGGAATTCTAGTGAACTTAGGTTGATAATTAAACAAATTGGGGGATTTGAATAAAAATTGGATGAATGCTAGAGGTGCCCAAAATTGGCTCTAGCATGTGTTAAAAAATTGATCGCTAGAGGTGCCCGAAATTGGCTCTAGCATGTGTTAAAAAATTGATCGCTAGAGGTGCCCAAAACCGGCTCTAGTCGAATAAATTAACTTAAGAAAACTAAAAACAAAACACTAGAGGTGCCCAAAACTGGCTCTAGTTAAAACATGTTAAAAAGAACCCAATGAAGTAATTTGAAAACCTCTTGTTTGCATAGAATCTGAAAAATCAACTTGCACACAAATCCGCACACACTCACAAGCATTATAGTTTGATTCCGAGTAACTCCTAAGTTTTCCGAAAAATGAAAAGCCAATCATACTTTGTGCCCCGGTTCTGAGAATTGAAATCAAGTTCAAAGTTAAGTTTGTCAAAATTGAAGTCTTGGCAAGTAATTATTAGTTTGCATTACTTGAGGACAAGTAATAGTTCAAGTTTGGGGGTGTGATAAGTGTTCAAAAGTACTATTTTCTTACCCTTTTTACTCATATTATTGTTAGAATTAGGCTCATATTAGTTGCATAATTAGCCATTCATGCATTAATCCATGTTTCCTTCCATCATTGAGCTTGATTACATAACTTGGTAGTTTTTGTGGGAAAAGATGCTGCTTTGATGTGTTTTGTGTGTATGTGCAGGATCACTTGCCAAAGCAAGGCTAGAGCTAGTTGCCAGGGAAATGCATGAAGGAGATGCCGAGCTAGTTTCTAGGGCAATGCATGAAGGAGACGCAGAGCCAGTTGCCAGGGCAATTGTCGACAAAGAATAAGGTGATATGGTAGTCAAAATTGATGACTAGACAAGCCCAAGATGACGTGGAGTAAAGCTAAATCCCAAAGGAGTTTGATTTCCATGAAGAGATTAAAGAAGAATTAAATTCCAAGAAGATAGGAGAAGTTCTAGAAGGAATAAAATTATAATAAAGAATTATATTCTTTAAAGATAATTTAATTCCAACTTAACTTCCTCCTCAAAGAAGGACTTTGACCTAGCCCTATAAATTAGAGGCCATGCCGTCAACTCTAAGGAGAGCAAGAGGAGAGAATTTTCGACAAGCATCTAGGGCAAGGAGATTTCGACAAGCTCCATTCTTCATCTTTTTCTTTCTTGTTCAATTAGGTTCATGCTAGGGATTATTTATCTTGTGTTTGTTTGAAACCTAGCCATGAACTAAATCTATTTGGCTATGGTTATTGTGTTTTGTGGTTGTGAGAAACTATTGGATTTTGTTTAGGTAATAAGAGTTTGCACTTTTCTATTCAAGGTTTATTCATTCTTGGTTCTTATTCTTGTTTGCGAGTGAATTGGGAGAGGATCTCGTAACTTCATCTATTTATCTAATATTGGGAGAGTTAGATTCAAGAAACGAATGAATATGATCTTTATTCAATCTACTGATGGTGAAGATTAATCCGACTTAGGAATAAGTTAAGGATTTCAACGGCTAAGAGGAGCACAAGATTGGTTGTTGTTGACCCTTGATTCACGCAGGGATATATTATCAAGACATGCACAAGTAACTAGAGTTTCGACTTAGGGATAAGAAGAAACCATTGAAGAACGCTCTGCCGAACCTTAAAGGTTGCTGCCCAGACGCCCAAGTAGTTGCCCAACTAGTCACCAGGAAACCATCGATTAGTTGCCAAGGCAACCCCGTTGTGCAAGTTGCCACGGCAACTGAGTTGCCCTTGCACTCTTTTACCAAGATGATCCAATCGGCTATCACACCTCAACTCACGATAACCTGGCCTATCTCTATCATTTGATCTCATTTATTCTTTTAATTTATTGCCTTCTAGTTTAGTTATTAGTTAAACTCCTATAATCTTCTATTTGTGTTTTTACTTTTTACAATGCAAGAGACTAGATTCTTGAAGTGGCACCAATCCCTGTGGAGATGATATCTTTTATACTATAACTTGCAACGTGTATACTTGCACAATTGTGTAGCACTTATTACGCGCAACACTTGTGTATTCATCACATTAACTAAATACGCTTCACACCCATCATTTAACATTCTCTGAGCCATCGTTGCAGAGATTACTGAGTTTAGGCAATCATTTCTTTCTCCCATTACAACCACCTCAGAACCATCCGGTCCTTGAAGTACTAATTGCTTCTTTTTACATTTAATGTCTGCATCATATGCATATAGCTAGTTTATTCCCAAAATAATCTCAAATTCATGGAATGGTAGATCCATTAAATTTGATGGAAATTCAATCTCTTGAATCACTAAGGGACAATTCGTACATATCCGGGTCACTCTAGCACTATGACCAAGTGGATTACTGGCAATCACATCACTACTAATAGTCTCCATAGGAATTCTTCTTTTATAACTAGTTTGGAGCTAATATACGAATGAGTAGAACCATAACCAATTAAAACAAACACAGATTCACCAAAAAGTCAGAAAGTACCTGCTATAATATCCGAATCATACTTGTTCTCATTTGTGCATATATTATACACTCGTGCTGGGTTTCGAAATTCTCATGTTGATGCCGCCTCTGATCTGACTTGGTTTGATGTTCTAGCTTGTCCGGTTCCACCACGACCACAACCTCTTGGTGGAGCTACTGCAGATCGTTCTGATTGGATAGGGTTCTCTGTCTGTCCTTACAGACATTCTCTAGCAAAATGTCCCATCTGACCACATCACAGAAAGACTCCTGTAATAATCCAACAAACCCCTCCATGCTTCCTCCCACAGTGCTTACATTCTGGTTTAGAAGCTTTTCCTGACTTCTTCTAGCTTGTAGTAGACATCTGAGAAGCTTAGGCTTTTTTAGAAAAAAGATTTCTGCGAATAGATCTAGTTACAGTCTTGCTTTGTTGATGAGAACCTTTATCTCACTTAGACTGTACTAAAACAAATGATTATCCAGATCTTTTAGTTGATCGAGATGATTGAGTTCTAACTCGCTCTAGATAGGCTCTTTCCATAGCTATTGCTCTATTTACCGCATCTTCATAAACTAACAGGTTCATACCTAACAATACTTCCTTGGGTCTTGGATGAAGCCCCTCAATGAACCATTCACAGTGAAATTTTTCAGTCGGTATTAAACCGGCTGCATATCGGCTTAATCGATTAAACTTTAACTCATACTCATAAACTGAATGATTGCCTTGCTTGAGATCTAAGAACTGCTGAAGCATTTCTCTCTTGAATTGATCACCAACATATTTGGCTTTAAATGCTTCTTGGAAAAAAGTCCAAGTTACTTGTTCAACAAGTACCAGCTCTATGACATTCGACCACCATATACGAGCATGTTCCCTTAGAAGAGATATAGCTCCCTCTAGTTTTTCAGCAGCAGAACAATTTAACTTGTCCAACATAACCTTGACATCATTTAACCATAAGTCTGCGGCCATCAGACCACCTTCTCCATTGAACTCAGGCGCACCCAATTTCTTAAGCTCTTTAACAGTCGATGCCCTTACGGGTGCGGGAGCCAGAACTAGTACGGGTGCAGGTGGCTACAGCCTATTAACCATCACCTCTAACTCTTTCACTAACTCCGTATTCTTGATCTGGAGCTCCTTGCTGCGCAGGTGGCTCAGCCTGGGCATGAGCTAGATGTGGAACATTTTGCACCTCATTACTGTCGCTATGAGCCTCTTCTGGGCTCTGATGATCCATTGCATGACATGATTCCTCAGCGTCCGACATTGTCTATTACAACATTTTCAAAATCATATTAGTAACGAGCCACATCAAATTATATAAGCAATACATCAGTAACATAACATCCTAGGGGGCATGTACACTTTAAACAAATCACATCGGACTCAGTTTAACCTCTAGAATCAGCTAAACCTTTGTTCTGATGCCACTAAATGTAACACCCTCTACGTATATTCGATAATTAAATACACATTGAATATGTTACTAAAGTTTTTAAATAATTTCCTAACTTGTAAATTTTTTTAAAACTAGTTTAGCAAAATAATTTTTCCTCGGTTTCATTAAATTACAAAACTATCTAGTGTCACCTAGTTTTGACCTTGAATTGGTTAAATAAATATTTAAGACAATTATTAACATGAAAACATAATTCAGGGTGTAAACTATGTGTGCTACCTAGACCCTTTCTTGATTTTAAAATCGCTATTCGATAAGCGTTAACTACGTAATAATTATACCAAATTCCACAACTAAGAGTTTAAAACCATATTGTTCATCCATAATACTTAGTTTACAAGCCCACCTAAAATAAATAAACTAACTGTAGACTCTTTAGGTGAATGCTGGCAAAAGTGGCAAATGTATGTGTTGGAAAAGTATAAAACAGTGCCAAGATGAGTCTTTTGCGTGCAAGTATACACGGTCTGCAAGTAATACAGCTGGTAAGCTGAGTATCGATATCACAGAGATTGACTTGGAATTCAATTGCTTTGATTATTACTTACCTTAAGAGAAAGTTGTTTTGTTTTGAAATTGGTTTTGGAAAGAAAAGGAATGTAAGTAAAGTAAAGACGTTGGAAAGGAAGGTGTTTTAATGAATGATGAGCATTGGCAGGGAATGACTAGTTTTCACGCTATTCATGTCGTGCCAGCCTTTAACAAAAACTTGTCTTGGCATTGTTTGCCGAGCATATTCAAAATTAGCAAAGCCTCTCTCGATGGTCATTGCCCTAAATTGATCATGTAAAAACCCCTATATCTCTATAGTGCTTGCTTTTAAATAAACCAATTTGATTAAGATCCAATCTATACTCCTAATGGGTAGATTTCACTCTCGAAGTAAGTTCATCTACTTGAACGACTTCTCTCGAAGCTTCTCTCCTTAGTATTCAACAACTCAATCGTTGTCACCCCAAGTCTGTTAAGATATTGAGGAGCAATAGGCTGATAGTGCCAGCTCGCTTTTGGCATAGTATTTAGGAAATATTAAAGTATGTCGAATAGTGAAAATATTGACAAGGCAGATTTATTATTAAAAACAAAAACATAAAAATAACGTTCAATGCAAACATCCCCCACCAACTATTAAATTAGTTCATGGTGAGGGATTTAACCAACAACCCATAAACTTTTTCGCAATACATCATCATTAAAAATGAAATAAAATAACTTGAAAGAGAGAATGAGCTAGAAGGGGTCTCTCAATATAGCCCTTCAAGATCCAGGCTTCTCAGCCAAGTTGGTCGAACCACCCTTCCAAGGTGCAGCCAGTTTTCAATCGTCGCACACCAACTCTTCACGACCCCCTCTCTTTAAGTCTAGCTCAGTTGGTGTTTAAATAGGCATGCGGGGAAGGGATAGGATGAGCTCCTCATTTGAATTTTGAATTTTAACTGCCCAAGGGATAAGAGATTATCATATTATCCAAATTTAAATAAGAGCTGATCAGGCTAGGGCTAATGTCATACTGTCAGTGTTGCCTTGGCGTTCAAGCTTGGCATGAATCTGCCAACAAGTCTTGGCACCATCTTATCCGCTATTTTTTCAGAGATTGATCCAATTGATAATTTTTCGGAGCCTGATCATGTCCTATTTTTTGGGGTCCAACAGCCTCTTGGCATGGCATCAAGTTCACTTCTCTACTAACCGGTGCTTGGCATTGTCTGGTCCATCTGTGCCAACAGCACTCGACATTCTCTTTGGCGCTCCTTCTTTTGTTGCTTTTCTAGGCCAAATCCTATGCCAAACCTGCAAAATTGCCAAAAAAACAACCCTTTACACTGACATAGATAGAATTCTAAACTCCTTATGCAAATGCATGATTCTAACATCCTAATGCAACTAAATGTTCCTAAAAACAAGTAAAAGCATTGTAAGATTGGCATTAAAAATAATACTTTTGGAGAGGTAAAACACCCCCAAACCTAACTCATTGCTTGTCCTCAAGTAATGCAAACAAAATAAAAACAAAAATTGTGAAAATGTTACCTTGACAAAATTTTGGTTAGAATGCCAACAAGTACTGGCAAGCAGATTTTGGCTCTATTTCTGTCCTCGGTATCTTAGTGCAATAATGCCAAGCAGGTAGTAATTCAAGTGCAGCAATATAACTCTAGTCTAAGTTTATGAAGAGTGCATGATGTGTAGGCAATATGCATCAAGTATCCTTTCACTCCCTTAGACAAATTTTGCTACCTAAACTCAGATTTTTTTTCATTTCACTTTTTTTCTTTCTTTGCCAAGGGTTTCTGTTGGCATTCATTTAAGCTTGCTTCGTGACACTATTTAGCGTGAGAGATAAGAAGGAGTATACCACGAATCCCCACCTTAATCTAGACATCACTAGGCTTTCTCTTCAATTCATACCCTGAAGTTTTGGACTTGAGAACTAAGAGGGAGCAAACCATGAAGCCCCAAGTAGCTTATTATCCATAAGGTAGAGGAGAGTTTTATTTTATATTTTTTTTCTTTCATTGGCAGAACATTGATGCCTTATTAGTTTCTTTTACCCTAGCATCATTATTTTTTTCTTTTTTTTAAATCTGAGCATAGCTTCAAAAAGTCTAAGTTTGCTAAGGAATTAGATACATACTACGTGTTAAGTGAAATTTCAGTTCCCTAAACTAGAGATCAATTGCCAAGCTAATCTGGCATACTACTCTACTGGCATGGCATGGCAACTAAATATTAGAGTTTCCTCATTGGACAGATACCTAGATCAAATTAAACTTGCCTAACAAATGTTAGAATTTTTTTTTCAGAATTGAACCGAGGCAAAATTTTCTTTTTTTAGTAGTTCAGTGTGCATCTATCCCTAAATGACCTATATGGCATGGAAAATGGCATCGCAACAGAAATTAAACATAAAATGTATGGCAAAAATGTGAGGGAATGCACACCCCCAAACCTAAGATGTGCATTGTCCCCAATGCATGAAACAACACATATATATAAGAAAAACAAAATAAAATAAAATGCATGATCATGTAAATGCAATGGAATGAAATAAATGAGTTTAAGAAGAAGATGACTCCCTTTCGGAGACTATTTACCTTGTAGCACGAGTTTTTCTTCTCACAAATGGCCCTCGATTAGGGGCCATGTGCTTCTTTCTTTTTAGGCTTGATTTTAAAGCGGCAATGGAGGCTCCAACTTTCTCTTTTCCCTTGGTAGACTCCGATTCGATAGGTGCATCGGTGGCATCAGATGGCATATTAACAGTAGGTGTTACTGGTGACTTGGCTTTGGTTTCCTTCGATTCAGATAAAGAATCAAAACTGGCAGACTCGACTTTAACAGGAGACAACGGGACTGTGGCATCGGACGGGGTATGAACTGGACTAGCTGGCATGGCATTATCGCTGGCAAAGAGCTCTGTAGGGAAATTTGGAAACTCTGGCACAAAATCAGTTGATAATTTTGTAAGAACTTCTCTGATCACAACATCCTTGGCCTAGATGTAGTGTCGCATCTTGACATTGAGCTCCTCAGCCTTCTCCAGCTTTTGGAGAATAATTTCTTGGCGTTGGTGAATTTGGGACAGCAGTGCCAGTGAATTGTCTAGCATAGTTTCTAGCATGGTTGCTAGCACGGCCTTTAACTCCTTGGGCTTTGGCGTGGGTGTCCTTGCCTTTCCCTTGCCATTGTCTTTGGGCTCGGTAACAACTAGATTTCTCCATATAGCAGTAGTAATCATTGTACCTTTGATCATTTGCTCTTTATCCGTATCAAGGTTTGGCACATCGTGGAGCACACAAACGTTAGAAATCAACAAAGGGGAAAACAAGCTGCCAGTACCTTTCGCTGCGCACTTGTAGGTTTCCTCAATAATGAGCTTGCCAACATTGATTTTGCGCCATATAACAATAGAGTGCAATAGGATCATCCTTTCTTTCGACACGGTCTCATTATGGGATGTGGGCATTAGATTTGCCTTGAAAAAGTGATTCCATCCTCTCCATTGGGGTTTCAATGCCATCCTCTTCACCGTACGGTGCCCCTTGGATGACACTGTACATGTCGTGCTAGGCTCGCACAGATCTGCCAGCAGCCTATTTCTCTTGGCAGCATTCATTGAATCAGCGTACTCAAAATACTCATCCTATGCACCATCTAACTCAAACATATTATTGATATACCCTTCATCGAAACAAACATATTTACCTCTAATCATCAAGAATGGCGAATCCTTGGTCACAAGGTGCGCATAGAATTCTTGGAGATTGTGACATAAACCTCCCCTTTTGCTGGCAAAACTGAGTCCATTTGTGCAAGTTAATCGTAGACATGACTTCCGGAGGGAAGCCATTGTTCGTCTCTGTGTTGAGGTCGAAGTGCTTCTCGTAGCAAAAACTCTTCGAGGCAAAATTGGATTCAAACTTTTTCTCAATCTCCTCATTGAAGAATTGCTTGAAGGGAGTAGAGGAAGAAGCCAGTGAAACTCGTTGAAGAAACTTGAAACGGTGATGAAGAAAAATGACGATTTGGATTTTTTAACTTGCTTATCGAAAGAAAAGTAAAAAAGTGAGAAAGTTGTTTGGGTTTCTTTTAACCGACTAGGTGAGATAGTGAAAGGTTTTGTGTTGGTTTAGTGTTTTAATGGGAGTAGTAATTAGGGATAATGATGGGAGAGAAAAAGAATTAATTTAAAAAAAGGATGGAGTGATAAGGTTGAAGTGATAAGGTGGTAAGATAGGGTAAAGATTGGAGTGATAAGGTGATTGATTTGAAGTTTAATTTCCAATTAAAATTTTGGGTGGCTAGGGTTTAAAGTCAAATAAAAATAGCTCTCTTATTTTATTGGGCCGATAAAACTAGGTTTTTCCCTTCCTTCTATCTTTTGAACCGCTACATGCCAAGCTACTCTAGCATTGCATCTGACAGATTTTTCTATTGAAGCGTTAGCCCCTGCCAGTGATCCTGGCATAATGAATCTTCACAACTCAAAGGAAACCTTTCAACACAGTAAAGGAATGAAAACATGAAACTTAAAAAGAAAGAAAAAACAAATAAAAACCTTGAAACCTAAAAAAACAAATAAAACATCTATCCTAATATTTACAAAGGTTCAAACCCGATGATGTTTTCATGTTACCTCTGCCAAGAGGATCACCTCTTTGGCATTGTTTTGATCACCTTCCATGTAGTTCTTTAAACGTTGGCCATTCACCTTAAAGATTTCTCCCGTCTTCGAGTTCTTAATGTCCACAGCTCCATGGGCATAGGGCTTCACAACTTGATAAGGGCCCGTCCATCTCGATCTGAGTTTCCCTGGAAACAACTTAAGTTGTGAGTTGAATAACAAAACACGTTGGCCCACCTCAAACTGTCTTGGCATTATCCTACTGTCATGCCAACATTTTGCTTTTTCCTTGTAAATCCTAGCGTTCTCATAGGCTTGCATTCTGAATTTCTCCAACTCATTTAGGTCTAGTAACCTCTTTTCTCCAGCAGCTCTTCATGCCATACCAAGTGTTCTGATGGACCAATAGGCTTTATGCTCAAGCTCCACTAGCAAATGACATGGTTTTCTGAAAATAAGTCGAAATGGCGACGAACCCAAAGGAGTTTTAAATGCAGTCCTGTAAGCCCACAAGGACTCGTCTAGCCTCAAGGACCAGTCTTTCCTTGATAGGATTAACAGTCTTCTCTAGAATGTTTTTAATCTCCTTATTTGAAATCTCGGCTTGCTCATTCGTTTGTGGATGATATGCCGTGGAAATTCTCTACTGTATATCATACCTACACAAAGCTTTAGAAATTAGATTACATTTAAAATGGATGCCCTCATCATGAATAATCACTCTAGGGGCACCAAATCTAGTAAAAATGTTTTTGTGCAAAAACTTGGCAATAGCCTTGGCATTGTTTGTTGGCAAAGCCACAACTTCCACCCACATAGATACATACTCAACAGCTACAAGAATGTATACATTACCAAACAAGGGTGGAAAATGACCCATAAAGTCTATCCCCATACATCAAATAAGTCCACAGGCATAATATTTTGAAGCAGTAGTTGGTGTCTGCCAAAGATGTTTCCTGTCCATTAGCATCGATCACATGCCTTGGCATACTCGTGGGCATCCTTGTATAGTGTAGGCCAAAAGAATCCTGACTGCAGTACCTTGGCAGCAGTCTTTACCCCAGCAAAGTGACCTTCATATGGCACGGCATGGCATAGATGCAATATGTTATGTTGTTCATCCTCAGGCACACAATGGCGGATCACTTGGTCAGCATACTGTTTGAACAATATCGGCTCGTCCCAATAGTATTTCCTGACTTCCCGCAAGAACCTTTTCTTGGCATTGTATGCCAAGTCTGGTGGCAGAATGTTACTTACCAAGTAGTTGACAACGTCAGCACACCATGGCATGGCATGAACTACAAGCAAATACTCGTCAGGAAATTCATCTCTTATCGAATTGGTCTTACCATCTTCAAGATGATGCTCCAAATGTGAGAGATGGTCAGCTACTAAGTTTTCACTGCCCTTTTTATCTCGGATCTCAAGGTTGAATTCTTGAAGCAGAAGTGTCCATCGGATTAGTCTGGGCTTGGCATCCTTCTTTGCCAAGAGATACTTCAATGCCGAATGATTTGTAAAAACCACAAATTTGTTACTAATTAAATAAGATCTAAATCTGTCAAAAGCAAATACAACCGCAAGAAATTCTTTCTCGGTCGTAGAGTAATTCAGTTGTGCTTCATTCAAGGTTCGGTTGGCATAGTAGATGGCATGGAAAACCTTGCCATGCCTTTTTCCCAAGACTGCTCCAACGGCATAGTCCCTGGCATGACACATGAGCTCGAAGGGCTTATTCCAATCCGGTACCATAACTATAGGGGCATTGATCAACTTTTTTTTTAAGTTCCTGAAATGTTCTCAAACAAGAATCGTCAAATGCAATAGTGGCATTATGTTCTAACAACAAGCATAAAGGTTTTGCATTTTTGAAAAATCTTTAATAAAACGTCGGTAAAAACTGGTGTGTCCTAAAAAGTTCCTTATACCTTTAACACTGGTTGGAGGTGGTAGCTACTTAATTACCTCAACTTTTGCTTGATCAACCTCCAACCCTCTCTCTGTTACCTTGTGCCCGAGAATAATGCCCTCCTTCACCATGAAATGGCATTTCTCCCAGTTTAACACTAGGTTTGTCTCTATGCATCTCTTCAAGACTTTATCCAAACTCTAAAGACATTCTTCAAATGTTTTGCCAAACACTGAGAAATCATCCATGAACACTTCCATGTTATGCTCGATCATATCGAAGAAAATGGAAATCATGCAACGTTGAAATGTTGTCGGTGCATTACATAGGCCAAATGACATCCTTTTGAATGCAAACGTCCCATATGGTCATGTGAACATAGTATCCTCTTGATCATTAGGGGCGATGGCAATCTGGTTATAACCTAAATAACCATCCAAAAAACAATAGAAAGCTTTACCTGCCAACCTGTCTAGTATTTGGTCAATGAATGGTAATGGGAAATGGTCCTTCCTCATGGCGTTGTTTAGCCTCCTATAGTCCATGCACGCTTTCCATCCTGTGATAGTTCTGGAGGGGATTAACTCAGCTTCACTATTTTGTACCACGGTCATGCCACCCTCTTTGGCACGCATTGCCCCGGGCTAACCCAAGAGCTATTGGAAATAGGATGTATAATCACGACATCAAGCCATTTTATGATCTATTTCTTCACTTCCTCTTTCATGCTTTGGTTTAGCCTTCTTTGGCCTTCAATGGTCTTGCCATGGTACTCCTCCAAGATAATCTTGTGCATGCAAATGGTTGGGCTAATACCTCTGATGTCTGCCAAGGTTCATCCTAATGCTCGCTTATGGTCACGTAATATTGCCAACAATCTTTCCACTTGATCATTGTGAGACCAGTGGCAATGATCACCGACAGAGTTGTGTGTTCACCTAAGTAAGCATACTTTAAGTGATCTGGCAGTGGTTTCAGTTCCAATGCTAGTGGCTCCTCAATTGATTGTCTAGGTGCCTTGATTTCTATGTCGGACAACTATAGTGGCTCAAATAACTCGCATCCTCAGCCTCCAAGACTGATTCTTCTGGTTCCTCAAACAGTTCAGCTATGCCATCAAAGTCGCTGGCATCAAATTTTGTATCATGGCATAACTATGCCATGCCCAAAGTGTAAATAGACTCCATCATCTCCTCCGCTTGGCACTCATCAGGTTTATCTGCACATTTCAAAGCTTGAAACACATTAAATGTAACTTGCTGATCATTCATGCGCATTGTTAGTTCCCCTTTATGAACGTCAGTCAAAGCCCTACCCGTGGCAAGAAAAGGTCTCCCCAAAATAACTGTGACATTAATATCAACCTCATAATCCAAAATGATAAAATCAGCTGGAAAAATAAATTTGTCTATCTTTACCAACACATCCTCAATCTTACCCTTGGGATGTGCATAGGATCGGTCTGCCAGCTGAAGTGTCACCGTGGTAGGTCTTGCTTCTATGCCAAGCTTCCAGAATATTGACATTGGCATCAAATTGATGCTGGCTCCTAGTTCACACAGTGCCTTGCTCATGAATTTGTTGCCAATGGTGCAGGGAATAGTGAAACTTCCCAGATCTTTCAGCTTTGGTGGCAATCGGTTTAGGATCATGGCACTGTATCCTTCAGTTAGAGCAATAGTTTCAAAGTCTCTCAACTTTCTCTTTTTGGACAGAATGGCCTTTATATATTTGACATAGTTGGGCATTTGTTCAAGGGATTCTACCAATGTAATGTTGATTTGCAATTGCTTAAGAACCTCCAAGAAGTGCTTGAACTGCTGGTCTTGCTTATGCTTTTGAAGCCTTGCTGGAAATGGTGGTGGCGGATAAACATATGTTGGCGCTGTTGGCTTTGCCAACGCTGTGCTGGCATCAATCCGTTTGGCATCGGTGCTGGCATTGGTATACTGTCTAACATTGGTTATGGCATTATCTATTTTTGCTTCATCTTTCTCTACTTCCCTGGGATTATCTGTTGGCACAGGCTTCTCAACTTGGCAATTAACTTGTTGCTTGGCAGCCTTCTCCTCCTCACACTGCTTACCGCTTCGAAGAGTTATGGCTTTACATTGCTCATTTTCTTTGTGCCGAGCATCTTCTGTGTCACTTGGCAATGTTCCCTGGGGTCGATTGCTGAGTGCACTGGCAATTTTCCCAAGCTGGACTTCTAAATTTCTCATTGATGCAGCCAAACTCTGGACTGTGGCATCATTCCTCTCCATGTACCCTGTGAGAGTGCCTCCGTGGTTGAGTCTTTGCCCTTGCTAAAAATTGTTTTGGGCTTTCTATGGCATGGCATTCTGATAGAATACTGGCATGGCATTGTTATTCTTCCTTTGGGTATTCTGGCGTTGGGCATTGTACTGGTTACCTCCTTGATTTCCCCATGCTAAACTAGGGTGTTGTCTCTAACCTGCATTATAAGTATTGGAGTTAGGATTATAGTAACGATTAACATGGCCAACAAAGTTTACCAATTCAGGGTTTGTAAAGCATTCATCCACATGATGATTCTTTCCACAGATTGTACAGAAAGGTCTAATGCTTTGACTTCCTGGGACTCGTTCTTTTGCAACGTTCTTACCATGCTAGTAAGGTTGGAAATCTCAGCATGAATGGATGTTAGTTCATCAACCTAAAATTTCCCATTGGTTTTAGTTCTGATCCCATGTCTCGAAACATGATATTCAAAATCATTGATTGCAATCCTCTCTAAAATGTCAACAGCCTCGGTGTACATCTTGTCAAGCAACGAACAAGCTGCTGAAGCATCGGCAATAGTCCTTGTTTGTGCATTCAATCCATTGTAAAATGACTGTATCTGGGTCCAATTCGGGAATCCATGCATAGGACACCTCCTCAACAAGTCTTTAAATCTTTCCCAGGCATTATATAAGGTCCCATCCTCAGCCTGCCTAAATGTAATGATCTCACCTCGCAGCTTGGCAGTGAGTGTTGGCAGTTGGAATCTTGTCAAGAACATCTGGCATAGGTCTGCCCATGAAGTAACTGAGCCAGGTGGCAAGGAGTTAAGCCAAGACTTTGCTCTGTCTCTCAAAGAGAAAGTAAATAACTTCAGCTTCACGGTATCTTCAGGTACACCATTTTGTTGAAGTAACTGGCAAATCTCCATGAACTGCTTTAGATGTTGCCTCAGATCTCCAATGAGCGCTCTATCAAACTGACCTACATTCAAAAGAGTTTGAATCATTACCGGCTTAAGTTCAAAATTGACAACGTTTACCTCTGTGCCACAAGTCCTAGCATCAAATTGTCAATGGTTGGTGTTGAATGTTCTCTAATAGGTCTGTCATTAATAACTGGGACACCAGGTGGTGGTATCTCATTGTTAAGTGGATTTCCTCTATTATTCACCACACCATTCCCTCCATTACCTTGGTTTTGCATCTCTCGAAATCTTCTTTTTAACCTCCGCAAGGTTTTCTCAATTTTCGGATTGTACGGCCACTCGTCCACCACAGGATGGCTTCTAGCCATACACCAACAAAAACAAAAGGTAAAAATAAAAATAAAAAGAAGACAAGTAAAAATTTAAAAATAATTGATTCCGTTGCAATCCCCGGCAACGGCGTCGTCAAAAACTTGTAGACTCTCTAGTTGAATGCTGGCAAAAGTGGCAAAGGTATGTGTTGGAAAAGTATAAAATAGTGCCAAGATGAGTCTTTTGCGTGCAAGTATACACCTTCTGCAAGTAATACAGCTAGTAAGCTAAGTATCGATCTCACAGAGATTGACTTGGAATTCAATTGCTTTGATTATTACTTGCCTTAAGAAAAAGTTGTTTTGTTTTGAAATTGGTTTTGGAAATAATTAAAAAGAAAAGGAATGTAAGTAAAGTAAAGACGTTGGCAAGGAAGGTGTTTTAATGAATGATGAGCGTTGGTAGGGAATGCCTAGTTTTCACGCTATTCATGTTGTGCCAGCCTTTAACAACAACCTGTCTTGGCATTGTTTGCCGAGCAGATTCAAAATTAGCAAAGCCTTTCTCGATGGTCATTGCCCTAAATTGATCATGTAAAACCCCTTATATCTCCATAGTGCTTGCTTTTCATAAACCAATTTGATTAATATCCAATCTATACTCCTAAGGGGTAGATTTCACTCCCGAAGTAAGTTCATCTACTTGAACGACTTCTCTCGAAGCTTCTCTCTTTAGTATTCAACAACTCAATCGTTGCCACCCCAAGTCTGTTAAGATATTGAGGAGCAATAGGCCAACATTGCCATCTCTCGCTTGGCATAGTATTTAGGAAATATTAAAGTATGTCAAATAGTGAAAACATTACCAAGGTAGATTTATTATTAAAAACTAAAGCATAAAAATAGCGCTCAACGCAAACATCCCCCACCAACTATTAAATTAGTTAATGGTGAGGGATTTAACCAACAACCCATAAACGTTTTCGCAATACATCATCATTAAAAATGAAATAAAATAACTTGAAAGAGAGAATTGGCTAGAAGGGGTCTCTCGATGCAACCCTTCAAGATCCAGGCTTCTAGGCCAAGTTGGTCGAACCACCCTTCCAATGTGCAACCGGTTGTCAATCGTCGCACACCAACTCCTCACGATCCCTCTCTCTTTAAGTCTAACTCGGTTGGTGTTTAAATAGGCATGCGGGGAAGGGATAGGATGAGCTCCTCATTTGAATTTTGAATTTCAACTGCCCAAGGGATAAGAGATTATCATCTTATCCAAATTTAAATGAGAGCTAATCAGGCTAGGGCTCACGTAATACTGCCGACGCTGCCTCGGCGTCCAACCTTGGCATGAATCTGCCAACAAGTCTTGGCACTGTAGCGATGTATTTTCCTTATCGTTAAAAAGCGTGGTTTTTCGAAGGTGTTTGTAATTTTTCGGATATAAAACGTTTATTCCGTGGGGTTTAAAAAAACCGCGTTTTTAAAAATTGGAGTCGCCACTGGCCACTTAGGTAGGCCGGACACCATAAAACCAGAGATTTAAAATTATTGGGTTCGGGAGTCGGTTACAGATGGGGAAGGATTAGCACCCCCACATCGCCCAAAATTGGTACTTTAATAATTACCGCTTTATTAATATTGGATTTTTCGGGTTAAAGTGAAGATTATTTTAAAATTCGGTCATAATTGCGAATAAATTTTAAGGGCCCCATTATCCGAGAGTAAACGCCCAACCACTATCACTACGCCTGATACTGGCCCCGTTTACGCTCGGATAAAAGGGAACCGCATTAACAATTTATATACAATATGCAATCATAGTGACAAAAATATAAGACATAGCAGATAATTTAAAAACAGTAAATATTCACATAATAGAATACTAATCTAACATAAATAAAATACGTAATTAAAACACACATATACATACCAAGCTTAATATTAGATAAAAGCAAACTTAACATGCCACAATAACAAGGTAGGAATAAATACATGTATAGACAAAAACACATATTTCAAGAAGACATACATATTAGAAATAAAATATATTTCAACATATATGGAACAATATATTATACATAAAAAGAAGACACACTAACACGTAACCTAAAGGTCAAGAGAACATACACATATACAAAAATACAAAACATGCCGTGTACGAGTCAACTAGAACATAACATGCTTAATACGAATAACCGAATGAAAAGATACATAATCATTATAAACTTAATACACATATACATGTAAACATAAAAATACATGGCATATACGAGGGATATAAAATAAGACAAAAGACCACATTAACATATACGATCATAATACGAACATGAATATTTACATGGAAACAGGACTGAAATGAAAGAAAAATAAAAGTCAGTGGCAGAAATTAAAGGACAATAATATGTAATTTAAGGACGAAAATGCGAAATAGACAGAACCTAAAAGGATCAAAACTGTAATTAGACCAAGGGGCAGACCCTAAATGAAAAGTTCAAAAACGCGGGATGGTTAAAGAGGTAATTTTACCATTTAAAAACTGATTCGGTGTAATTTAGGGACTGGATTGCAAGATTTTGAAATACAAGGGGGACCAGAGTTGTAAATATACCATGCGACGAAACACAAGTGAAAATATTGAAAGCGCGGGGGGATTTATTACGTAATTTACCCATTTCACAAAATAATAACCCCTATAAAACCCCCTTTTTTAGGCCGGAACCAAATTTTCCCCCATTTGTTTCATTTTTCAGTTTTATAACCAAGCTCCCTTCTTCATTTTCTCTCAATTCATCCCTGAAACCCAAAATCCGGTGGCCGACCGCCATGTTCTCCGCCGCTGGCCGCCGCTAACCAGCGCCGGCGAGCCTAAAAAAACATACCAAAATAACCCCCACCTTACCCTCGACACGAATCCGAGGTTGGATTCAGAGGAAAAGCCTCCATTTTCCCTAGATCTAGGAAATACGAAACGAAAAACCCTCTCTTTTTTGTTTTCAACCCAAAACAAAGCCACAAAGGGGTCTCCCACTCCTTTCAGTTCACCACGTTCAGCTTGGGAAAGCCGAAAAGGCTTATCACTGGTGAGGGGAGACCCACCGACGGCGATGGTAAGACTTCTAACCCTTTTTTTTACCTATCTTTTGTATATGGATGCAACAAAAAATAAGAAAGGAGACGAGTATTTTCCACTGGACTTTTTCTTTCGATTATAACTTGACTTGTTCGATTACAACTTGTTGTTACAAAATATTTGTTTCGTACATATATATGCCTGTCTTTGGTTTTGGTACAAGTAGTATAATATTTGCTTTTTCAGATCTGGACTGCTAACTGACATATTTCTTTCTTGCTGTGTTTTGACATGTCTGAGCGCGGTGGTTGAAGATCGGCATGGTGCAGCATGGTGGCGGTGTGGGCTCTGTCTTCGGCCAGAGGCGTTCTCGGCCGTTAGATCAGATCTGATCTAACGGTCGGGCTGGCTTGAGGGACGAACGGCCCAGATGAAGCCTCGATTGGTGAAACGGCTCCAGATCGTGCCACGTGGGGCTCAGCAGTCGAGGGGTCAGAGCGCGTGGGGCTCACGCACGCGTGGGATATCAAAGAGTCCGCGTGTGGCACTCGAACGGTCCAGACGTGTAGTGCATGCGGCTGACAGATATTTTTGCTCCTTGCTTGGATCGTGGCCGTTGGATCAGATCTTGATCCAACGACCCATAGTCACCTGCACCAAAAATAATTAGAATTAAATAGGTTTGGGTTTGGGCCAACCGGGCCTTGTAATAATATTAGATTTGTAATTGGACTTGGACTGTAATTCATTTATTTGGGTTTAATATATTTTTTGGATTTTCATTTTATATTAGCCCAATAATATTAATAATAGTATAATTATAACAGTGATACACATACATACGTATATACCTATGCAAACATTAATTATAACATACCAGTATTCATACATAAATAATCACATATAATTAACATAACATCTATACACATTAAACAAATACGTTCGTACTAACTATAGATACATGCATGACACACATACCGTTAATACGTATACATACATAGTTTATAATATACATGCACACGTAAACTAATAACACTCATGCACATAATAAACATATAATATAATATGTATACATGCAACACTAATATGTATTTACAGATAAAAATGAGTGATTACAGTTGTCCCTCTTTGCTTGTTCTCATGGAATGGGAAATAGAGCAAAGATTCATAAGCACTCATTTTTATCAGACTTCCCTGTTTGTAGCTTTGGAAACACGTGTTCTTTTGGACATCTCCACTCTTCCTTAGCTGAATCTTTAGGCTCGTAAGTTTTTCCTATATAGAGCTTCGTCACCTTCCGATCTTGGAGCTACAGGCTCTTCCTATATAGAACCCTTCGCTCTGAAGCCTCGAGTTATGAGTCCCTCCTATATAGAACTTTTCACTTCGAGACAGTAACGCTTGGAGTCCTTCCTATATAGAACTCTTCGCCTTCAATGCTGGTTTCTCCTATATAAAACCTTTTGCGCCGCTGATGGATTCTTCCGACTGGGAGTTCCTCCTATATAGAACTGCTAGTCTTCAAACCCTGGAGCCGTCAGTCCTTCCTATATAGAACTTTTGGCGTCTGAAATCTCAGAGCTACAGGTTCTTTCTATATAGAACCTTTCACTCTAAGACAATGAAGCTCGGAGCCTTTCCTATATAAGACTCTTCGCTTTCAACACAATAGGTTTCCTATATAACCTTGTGTGTCATAGGTGAATTCCTTCGACTGGGAGTTCTTCCTATATAGAACTGTGAGTCTTCACCTTGGAGCCGTCGGTCCTTCCTATATAGAACTTTTTGGCGTCTGAAATCTTGGAGCTACGGATTCTTCCTATATAGAATCTTTTACTCTAAGACATTAAAGCTCGGAGCCCTTCCTATATAGAACTCTTCGCTTTCGACACAGCAGGATTTCCTATATAATCTTGTGTGTCATGGGTGAATTCCTTCGACTGGGATTTCTTCCTATATAGAACTGCTAGTCTTCACCCTGGAGCTGTCAGTCCTTCCTATATAGAACTTTCAGCTTCTGAAGCCTCGGAGCGGAGGATTCTTCCTATATAGAACCTCTCTCTGGAGCTTGGAAACATATGCCTTTCGTATGTGAAAACATTGTCTTCTCATTTGGGATTCACACCACGATGGCCATCGATGTCTCTTTGAATCCGCAGATACCTGTCTGAGATAAAACAAAATGCTATGACAAATGAATTGACATGCTCCTAATCCTAGTGATGTCTGACTATTCTTGATGCATGAGTGTCAATATCTTGGTGGGCTTGTTTTGGTCCTTATTCGATCTCTTTTCTCCATTTACGACTTGGAATTCTAAAGTGCCCTTTCGGGTTTTCACTTTAGAGAGAGTTTTTTTTAGGGGTGCCCTTCTGGGTTTTCACCCAAGAGATCTCTCTTGTTATCTCGCATGCTTTCCTTGAATAGACAAGACGTACGCCATTGGTCATCCTATCCGGTTGTTTGAAGCTTTCCGCCTTCCCTATCAACAGCCATTATGTAGGGAACTAGAAGGCAGAGTTAACATCGTTTTCTTTGATCACCTGCTTTTTTAAGGTTAAATCACAGTAATGCTCCGAAATCTCTTGTTTCACTATAAGCCTATGTTAACTTATTTGACTGAAATTAACAAGAAGGCATGGAATGGATGCTCAAAAACACGATTTTATTACGATTAAGGGCTTGGGATATCTTAAAAAAAGGTATGACACACATGAGAAAGAAAAAAAGTTAAGTATGAAATACAAGATCCCTCATTATCTTCGATATGAATGATACATGATCCTGTCAACCGGTGTAGAATTTTTTGCCTAAAGCCTCCTCTTCATGATGTTCATGGGGATACCCTTCTCTTCGAATATTCAACTTTTCAATTTACCCGAGCCGCCCTTTACGGGTTTTCAACTCGGGTCCTCCATTTGCTTCAAGACGCCCGGTTTCGGGTTTTCGCCCTGAGCTCTCCATTTTTGTTCTCTTTTTTATTATTTTCTCTTTTTCTTTTTCTTTTTTTTCTTTTTTTCCTTTTTTACGACGTACGGTCCTTCCCAGTTGGGCATCCACTTTCCTCGAGAATCTTTCTGGATAGGGAGGATTTTCTTGAGCACCAGATCCCCTTCTTTGAATTCTCTTGGGCGCACTTTTTTGTTGTATGCCCGCACCATCCGCTTTTGGTACATCGACCATGACAAATGGCCTTTAGTCTCTTTTCATCAATGAGATTTAGCTGGTCGTATCGCCCGCACCCATTCGACTTCTTCCAATTTTACCGTTTAAGACCCGGAGAGGCGGGATCTCTACCTTGATTGGGAATCTTCGCTTCGTACCATACACCAAGGAGTAGGGTGTTGCCCCCGTTGACGTGCGAATGGACATCCTATAGGCGAAAAGGGCAAATGGCAACTTCTCATGCCAATCCCTGTAGGTATCCGTAGTCTTCGCTATGATCTTCTTTATGTTCTTGTTTTGCTTTGTTCCATTTGCTCCATTCATTTTAGGGCGGTAGACTGTGGAATTATGGTGTGTTATCTTGAATTGAGTGCACACGTCCGTCATCATTTTGTTATTCAGATTGGAAGCGTTGTCGGTGATGATCCTTTCTGGCAATCCGTATCGACAAATAATCTCCTTCTTTAAGAACTTACATACTGTAGTCCTTGTGATGTTGGCGTAAGACGCTGCCTCTACCCATTTAGTGAAGTAGTCTATGGCGACCAATATGAAACGGTGTCCATTGGAAGCTTTTGGATGAATCTGCCCGATGACGTCTATGCTCTACGCCGCGAAAGGCCACGGAGAATTCATGGTGTGTAAAGGCGATGGGGGCGCGTGAATTTTGTCAGCGTAGATTTGGCATTTGTGCCATTTCCTAGCGTAATCGACGCAATCTCCCTCCATGGTCAACCAGAAATAACCATATCTCATAATTTTCCGGGCTATAGACAGCCCGTTGGCGTGCGTTCCACAGAGCCCGTCATGTAGTTCGGGTAAAATCTCCTTCGCCTCCCGGGCATCCACACATCTCAGCAATGTCTGATCATGACTTCTCCTATATGGGATTTCCCCATCTAGGACATATCTTGTTGCCATTTTCTGAGCGTTTTTCTGTCATTGTCGTTTGCCCCTTCTGGATACTTTCGAAGCTTGACATATTACAAGATGTCATGGTACCATGGGTTTCCATCAATCTCTTCCTGTACATTACAACAATGAGCAGGCCTTTCAAACATCTGCATCTCAATGGGCTTCATTTCTGCCCTGGTGTTTGTTTTAAACATGGATGCCAAGGTTGCCAATGCGTCTGCCATCTGATTTTCTTCTCGGGGCAGGTAATTGAAGCTGACCTTTTCCAACTCTTTGGTGAGCTCTTGAATCAATTCATAATATTTGACCAACTTCGGGTCCCTGGTTTCCCATTCCCCGCGCAATTGGTAAATTACTAAGGATGAATCTCCGAACACTCGAAGTTCCTTAATCTTTCTCTCAATAGCTGAGTTCAGTCCCATAACGCAAGCTTCGTATTCAGCTATATTGTTTGTGCAGAAGAATTCCAATTTGCTGGTGAAAGGATAATAGACGTCCTCAGGAGAAATTAGCACTGCTCCTATCCCATGTCCGAGGGCGTTAGAGGCTCCATCGAAGTAAAGCTTCCATGGTTTATCATCTGAAACCTCTTCTTCGGTTGTAATGCACATCAAGTCTTCATCTAGGAAATTAAAGTTCAATGCCTCATAGTCATCCGAAGCACGACTAGCTAGGAAATCTGCTACGACACTACCTTTTACGGCTTTCTGGTTAACGTATACAATATCGAATTCGAATAAGAGCATCTGCCATCGGGCCATCCTTTCCGTTAGTGCTGGCACTTCCATTAAGAAATTCAATGGGTCTACCTTGGATATCAACCAAGTAGTATGGTATAGCATATACTGTCTAAGCCGCTTGGTAGCCCAAACTAGAGCACAACACAGCTTCTGCACTGGCGGGTACCGCGTTTTGCAATCATTGAATTTCTTGCTTAGGTAATAGATGGCTTGCTCCCTTTTTCTTGACTCGTCGTGTTGCCCCAATACGCATCCCATTGAATTCTCAAAAACTGCCAAGTAGAGAATTAATGGTCGATCTGGTACTGGTGCGACTAAAATTGGAGCATTTGTTAGGTACTTTTTGATCTTTTCTAGGGCTCTTTGACATTCCTCGTCCCACGCACCAGGATTATTCTTTCTAAGAAGTCTGAAGATCGGGTCACATTGGTCGGTTAATTGGGAAATGAAACGAGAGATATAGTTCAATCTCCCCAGGAAACTGCGAACTTCCTTCTGAGTGCGGGGTGGTGAGAGATCCTGGATGACTTTAACTTTATTCGGATCAATCTCAATCCCTCTTCTGCTTACCACGAACCCTAGGAGTTTTCCAGAAGTAACGGCGAAGGTACACTTGGCAGGATTGAGCCTCAGTTGGTACTTCCGTAGTCTTTGGAATAATTTTCTCAAGTTTTGTATGTGCTCTTCCTCTGTTCGGGACTTGGCAATCATGTCGTCCACGTATACTTCTATTTCTTTGTGCATCATGTCATGGAAAAGAGTCACCATGGCTCTTTGGTATGTTGCCCCCGCGTTCTTTAACCCAAACGGCATCACTCGATAACAAAAAGTGCCCCACATGGTTATGAACGTAGTTTTCTCCATGTCGTTAGGGTCCATCTTTATCTGGTTGTATCCTGAGAAGTCGTCCATGAATGAAAACCATGAATGTCCTGCAGTGTTGTCACCCAGCGTGTCAATATGTGGTAAGGGGAAATTGTCTTTAGGGCTGGCTCGGTTCAGATCCCTATAATCTACACACATACGAACTTTTCTGTCCTTCTTTGGTACTAGTACAATGTTTGCAACCCATTCGGGGTATTTGGCTACCTCCAAGAATCCCGCATCAAACTACTTTTTCACTTCCTCTCGGATCTTTAACAACATATCTGGTCTCATTCTCTGAAGTTTTTGTTGTATTGGTTTGCACTCTGATTTTGTTGGCAATTTGTGCACCACTATGTCGGTATTCAACCCTGGCATATCTTGATAAGTCCAGGCGAAGACATCCTTGAATTCCTGAAGTAGGGTTATCAGTTCATGCTTGGTTTTTGAGGAAATCGTCGTTCTTACTTTTATTTCTTTTCTCTCTTCTCCAGTCCCCAAGTTTACAACTTCTGTTTCTACTTGGTGGGGCATGATCTGCCTTTCTTCGTTTGCCACCATTCTCTTTAACTCTTCCGGGACCTCACTTTCTATCTCATCATATCCTTCCTCAATTCCCTCTGAGACCTTAGGGCATTCGAAATTCACTCCAGGATTGGATCCGGTATCATTCATATCGTCAATCATGAGCGACCTGCATTAAATGAGAATGAATTGTATTGGGAAAGAGACGACTTTATATGAAGGGAATGAACATGAAGAATGCATGAATTAAATAAATGAAACTTTGGTCATTTTAGGAAAGTGGGGATATTTTCATTTCAATCAAAAAGTTAACATAGGTGCCCCGTACAAGAGATCCCCATTGTTTACGGGCAAAAACAAAAGGTTGATTCGGAGCATTACTCTGATCTATTCCTAAAAACTACAGGTAGATCAATGCAGCTCCAGTTATCGAGTGTTTCCCCGGGACGGCAAGGGCGGATGTTGGTCAACATTTTGCTGCCTCGGTCCTTTTCAGCTATCATGTTGATGTACATCCCTTCAAATGGTTCACTGAGTATTTCCTCCTGGTTGAGTACTTCATTTTCCTTCATTGTCTCTCCAACCTCTTGACCTGGCTGGTAGAATCTTCCGGAGACAAAAGTGGTTTTCAAACTAGGAAAGGACATCGGTCTCCACGGAACGTCTTCTCCTTTAGATCTATTTTTTCTTTGCTCCTCCTTTCTCTTATATTCCTCTTTCTTCTGTTGGACACTTGGTTGGTAACCCAGCCCGAAACGATCCTTCTTGGTTATCATATTCTTGGGTCTTAGGTTTCCTTGTAATTTCTTCCCCAGCCCCTTTCCTATTTTGGCTCCTCGGCCCAGAGTTTCTGCGACGGTCATCTTGGTACAATTAGATAACCTTGGGTAGGGGATCTGACTTCCCTCCGAAACGAATGTGGCATTTGCTAGTTCCAATGCTCAGAACGAGCATTCTGTAGCATTCTGCAGCATCTTCATCATTTTGAATGTAGGGGGCATCTGATGTTACTGAAGCAACAATTTCCTGTTCTGCCTCTACTGTGACCAATTTTCCTTCGACTACAAATTTTAACTTTTGATGCAATGATGAGGGGACAACTCCTGCGGAGTTGATCCATGGTCTTCCCAACAAGCAGCTGTAAGATGGTTTTATGTCCATCACCACAAAATCGATCACATATTCCGTTGGTCCGATCAATAGGGTCTAGATTACAACAGAGTTCGTATTACAAAATAAAGATCCCTAATACAAAAGATCTAATTACAACATAGAGTCCTATAGATAAGCCTTATCTCTATCTCCTAATTTTCCAATTGCCCTGAGCAGCATGAGGAACCTGGGAGCTTCTTTCATTTCTGGGACTATGAAAGGTCGGAGAGTTTCACCCTCGACAGCTAAATCACTCACATGCCTGGCGACTCGCTGTATGTCGACCATTAGGTTTGCGTAATATTGGTCCCTATCCTGTACCATCCAGGAAGCGTCACGCAGTCTCTTTTGCCAATAGGTGTCCCCTCCGGCTGCAGCCTCCTCGAACACACTAATTATTTCCTTGTAATCCTCAACAGTTGCTTTGAAGGACTCAATTCGTGCTCGTAACATGCTTACTTCGCGCTCTCTTTCTTGAAGCTCAGTGAAACCGTTTCTGTAGCAGTACATTCGAAGTGAGTGTTCAAATTCCGCCACCTTTCCTTTTAATTCGCCATTCTGACTTTGGATTTGCTCCAGACTTTGAATAGTGTCATCGTACAGTTTTTGCATCTCTAACAGTCTATTTCGGCTGCTCATAGACTTTCTTTTCCATACGGCGACGCTTTCTTTCTCATGATGGACAACTTGTTTTCCCTTGGTGATTTCTTACCTGAGTCTTTCCTTTTCCTGATCAATGGTCTTCTTGGAGGACCGTTTTTCTTCTTCCATAGCCAACCGACAGCTTTCTATCTCTTTCTCGATTGCTCTCTTACTGATTTCTCGTTCTTCTTCCACCAAACGGATACCATTCATTCTTTCTCTTTCCACGGCTATGAATTGACTCCGGCTGGCCTTCTGTATTTTTGCTTGTAGTAGAAGGGCATCTTTTTGATAAAGAGCATTCTTGTCGTTCAAATCTGCATTTAATTTCTTCAACTGCCTAATGATCCCGTCCCGCTCGTCAACCTCTAAGCTTGCCTTATAGAGCTCGCTCGCATGTTGGGTCTGTTGGATGTCCATTTTCCTTTTAACTTCTTCGAGTTCATTCCTTAAGATGTCAGCTTCAGACGGTACCACCCTTGTAAGCTCTTCGAGTGACACTGCTGGTCCTTGATCAGATTCGGGAATCACATTATTAACCCTCAAACGTCTCCAAAGATTGTAGTCTAGGGTAGTCATGTGCTCGGTATCTCCTTCCACCCTGATCCGGTAACAATGGTCCCAGGCCCTCATGATGGTCTGAATTTTTCCTTTGAACTCCCCTTTGAAAAGAAATTCAGTTTGGCTTAATCCGGCGGTATTGGGAATGAATTGTCGTGATCCGAACTGTCGAGACACTAAAAGCGGAGCACATGCGATCCCTCCATGCAATCCCAACATCATCAGCAAGTTGAAATCACCACAACTGTATAGAAAATAATTAACTTTACCGAGCCATGGGACCCTCCATGCTATGTCTTCATCTTGAATGTTCCTGAAGAAACTAGTCCACATTTTTGTTTTCAAATCCTTTCGCCATTCCTTTGCTAAGTACTCCCGTAAAGGCGAAAAGCCTTGGAAGGATATCCCCGGCAGGACCCTCGTCGGTGTCTTCCACATGTGACTCTGAATCCATACTTGTAATAGCTGTGCACATCCTCGAAAACGTCCTTCTTCATGTTTCCGGCTAGCATTTAAGGAAATGAAAGTCTCGACCAAGATTGCTGGTACTGGGTTTGCTTTTCGTTTTACCCGCTCAAATAAGTCCAGAATGGCTATGTCAATGTTCCCGAGTACTCTTGGAAAGATCACCAAGCCATATATTCCTAAGGCGAACAAGTCCATTTTCTTTGCCTCGTCTGGATGTGTCGGTATGATGTCCCGAATACTTTCCCATGCAAAGATTGTATTGTCTCCTCGGATCTGAAGGAGGCCATTAATCCAATCGTCACTCATTCCTGCAAAGGTTTTGAGTTTCGTAGTGTAATTCTGATTCCTCGGAGGCTTCGCGTAGATCCAATCTTCCTGAAAGTTTTTCTGGTTAAGTAAAGCAGTGTATTCTTCTACTGTAGGCATCATGTCTGCCCATTGAAGGTGAAGCAGCAAAAAGCCGGATTCCAGAACTGGACTATAGCTCGGAGTAGGGGCTGGTTAATCCGAACATATAACAGCTGTGCAATGTCGCCATAACTATCGCAGAACAAGTCTTGTAGTCTTCGGTCTCATCTTTCCCAAATGCCTTGAAGATCCCATAGGTCGTTCTGTTGGAGACTCACATAGGTGTACCCTGCTATTACGCGTTCGTTCGGCAAACTGTCCCCTTGGATTTTCTGGTTGACCACTGACCAATATCTGACTGACAAATTAAGCTCTTCTTTCCTAAGACACCTTTCTTCTATGGTGAAAGACTTTCTGATCAGGCAAACCACTTGATCCAGTACCTTTATGTAATGCAAATGTATGATGTATGAAAAAAAAAGCGAAAAGAAAACAAGTCAGTACCAGATAAAATTAATAAATATAAAAATAAAAGGACAAAATTAAACAGAATAAACACACAAAACAACCCTATTTATCCCGTCTAAAACACCTAAGGTTATCCGCATGGCTCTAACAGGGTAGGTTTCTATGTTCTCTACATGCAGTGTTGGTTCTAGGAGGTACCCGAATTGTCCTTGTTGTCCTCTACTAAGAGTAGCAAGGCCCCCGATCATCACCCATTATAGGCTCCTTTCAACCGGGTTCAATTCAGGGGGACCCATTCGCTTATGCCCGTACGAAGGAACGATATCCTTACGAAAGCATAAGGTACTCGAGCCCCGAAGGTACTTGCTAGGCCCATACGGGAGAACGATATCTCCACGAAAGCATTAGCGTTTTCCCCCCACTTAAAAAAAGGGTTTATATGTCATATTTTAAATGCGTTAAAATAAACGCGCAATTATAATTGAATGTTAATTTAATAGTCACTTTAACCCGGAATTTCTAATATTAATAAAGCGGTAATTATTTTAAAAGCTTGACTCTTATTTGTTTTTGAAAAACAAAAAAATTTCCCCAGCGGAGTCACCATCTGTAGCGATGTCTTTTCCTTATCGCTAAAAAGCGTGGTTTTTCGAAGGTGTTTGTAATTTTTCGGATATAAAACGTTTATTTCGTGGGGTTTAAAAAAACCGCATTTTTAAAAATTGGAGTCGCCACCGGCCACTTAGGTAGGCCGGACACCATAAAACCAGAGATTTAAAATTATTGGGTTCAGGAGTTGGTTACGGATGGGGAAGGATTAGCACCCCCACACCGCCCAAAATTTGTACTTTAATAATTACCGCTTTATTAATATTGGATTTTTCGGGTTAAAATGACGATTATTTTAAAATTCGGTCATAATTGCGAATAAATTTTAAGGGCCCCGTTATCCGAGAGTAAACGCCCAACCACTATCACTACGCCTGATACTGGCCCCGTTTACGCTTGGATAAAAGGGCACCGCATTAACAATTTATATACCATATGCAATCTTAGTGACAAAAATATAAGACATAGCAGATAATTTAAAAACAGTAAATATTCACATAACAAAATACTAATCTAACATAAATAAAATACGTAATTAAAACACACATATACATACCAAGCTTAATATTAGATAAAAGTAAACTTAACATGCCACAATAACGAGGTAGGAATAAACACATGTATAGACAAAAACACATATTTCAAGAAGACATACATATTAGAAATAAAATATATTTCAACATATATGGAACAATATATTATACATAAAAAGAAGACACACTAACACGTAACCTAAAGGTCAAGAGAACATACACATATACAAAAATACAAAACATGCCGTGTACAAGTCAACTAGAACATAACATGCTTAATACGAATAACCGAATGAAAAGATACATAATCATTATAAACTTAATACACATATACATGTAAACGTAAAAATACATGGCATATACGAGGGATATAAAATAAGACAAAAGACCACATTAACATATACGATCATAATACGAACATGAATATTTACATGGAAACATGACTGAAATGAAAGAAAAATAAAAGTCAGTGGCGGAAATTAAAGGACAATAATATGTAATTTAAGGACGAAAATGCGAAATAGACAGAACCTAAAAGGATCAAAACTGTAATTAGACCAAGGGGCAGACCCGAAATGAAAAGTTCAAAAACGCGGGCTGGTTAAAGGGGTAATTTTACCATTTAAAAACTGATTCTGTGTAATTTAGGGACTGGATTGCAAGATTTTGAAATACAAGGGGAAGCAGAGTTGTAAATATACCATGTTGCGAGACAGAAGTGAAAATATTGAAAGCGCGGGGGGATTTATTACGTAATTTACCCATTTCACAAAATAATAACCCCTATAAAATCCCCTTTTTTAGGCCGGAACCAATTTTCCCCCCATTTGTTTCATTTTTCAGTTTTATAACCCAAGCTCCCTTCTTCATTTTCTCTCAATTCATCCCTGAAACCCAGAATCTGGCGGCCAGCCGTCGTGTTCTCCGCCGCCGGCCGCCGCTAACCGGCGCCAGCGAGCCTAAAAAAAACATACAAAAATAACCCCCATCTTACCCTCGACACGAATCCGAGGTTGGATTCAGAGGAAAAGCCTCAATTTGCCCTAGATCTAGGAAATACGAAACGAAAAACCCTCTCTTTTTTGTTTTCAACCCAAAACAAAGCCACAAAGGGGTCTCCCACTCCTTTCAGTTCACCACGTTCGGCTTGGGAAAGCCGAAAAGGCTTATCACTGGTGAGGGGAGACCCACCGACGGCGATGGTAAGACTTCTAACCCTCTTTTTTTACCTATCTTTTGGTATGCATGCAACAAAAAATAAGAAATGAGACGAGTATTTTCCACTGGACTTTTTCTTTCGATTATAACTTGACTTGTTCGATTACAACTTGTTGTTACAAAATATTTGTTTCGTACATATATATGCCTGTCTTTGGTTTTGGTACAAGTAGTATAATATTTGCTTTTTTAGATCTGGACTGCTAACTGACATATTTCTTTCTTGCTGTGTTTTGACATGTCTGAGCGCGGTGGTTGAAGATCGGCATGGTGCAGCATGGTGGTGGTGTGGGCTCTGTCTTCAGCCAGAGGCGTTCTCAGCCGTTAGATCAGGTCTGATCTAACGGTCGGGCTGGCTTGAGGGACGAACGGCCCAGATGAAGCACAGATTGGTGAAACGGCTCCAGATCGTGCCACGTGGGGCTCAGCAATCGAGGGGTCAGAGCGCGTGGGGCTCACGCACGCGTGGGATATCAAAGAGTCTGCGCGTGGCACTCAAACGGTCCAGACGTGTAGTGCACGCGGCTGGCAGATATTTTTGCTCCTTGCTTGGATCGTGGCCGTTGGATCAGATCTTGATCCAACGACCCATAGTCACCTGCACCAAAAATAATTAGAATTAAATAGGTTTGGGTTTGGGCCAACCGGGCCTTGTAACAATATTAGATTTGTAATTGGACTTGGACAGTAATTCATTTATTTGGGTTTAATATATTTTTTTGGATTTTCATTTTATATTAGCCCAATAATATTAATAATAGTATAATTATAACAGTGATACACATACATACGTATATACCTATGCAAACATTAATTATAACATACCAGTATTCATACATATATAATCACACATAATTAACATAACATCTATACACATTAAACAAATACTTTCGTACTAACTATAGATACATGCGTGACACACGTACCGTTAATACGTATACATACATAGTTTATAATATACATGCACACATAAACTAATAACACTCATGCACATAATATAATATAATATGTATACATGCAACACTAATATGTATTTACAGATAAAAATGAGTGATTACAGGCACCATCTTATCCGCTATTTTTTCGGAGATTGATCCAATTGCTATCTTTTTGGAGCCTGATCATGTCCTATTTTTTCGGGGTCCAACAGCCTCTTGGCATGACATCAAGTTCACTTCTCTACCAACCGGTGTTTGGCATTGTCTGGTCTATCTGTGCCAACAACACTCAGCATTCTATCTGGCGCACCTTCTTGTGTTGCTTTTCTGGGCCAAATTATATTTCAAACCTGCAAAATTGCCAAAAAAACAACCCTTCACACTGGCATAGACAGAATTCTAAACTCCTTATGCAAATGCATGATTCTAACATCCTAATGCAACTAAATGTACCTAAAAACAAGCAAAAGCATTGTAAGATTGGCATTAAAAACAGTACTTTTGGAGAGGTAACACTAACTTATAAGTTTTGTAATACAAAATGACTGCAATTTAAAATACAAGTACATGCCCAGTAGATTAGGATGTAAGCGTACATACTATTGCTTATAAGAGATATCTCAATTTCCAAAAGTGCGGCTCCTTCTTCGATAGTACTAGCCCGATCGACCTACATGTATTATGAAACACACGCTAAGTATAACTTAGCGAGGCATAAAAATACAATATAAACCAATAATATAAATATCACAATTCCTATAAAAATGGCATGCAATTCTCTGTATAATTTATAACATTTCATCATTTATCATGGTAAATGAGAAACTAACTTATTTCAATGAATCATGGTTGCATGTAGATATAAATATTCAAAGTCATAACATCATTCTTACTTTATCGGTGATAGATACGATAGACATATTGGCCTATCTACCTGCATAAAAGCATTTCCTGAATTATAGCCCAAAGTACAATTTCATGTGATGATATGGTACGCGAGTCATCACGACACTGTAGTGTCTATGGCGCCGTAGCGTCTACATCGCCGAAGCGTCTGAGATGAGTACATACTCGAGGACGCCCTTTGCTCCTCATACTCGCACATTTTGTACTATGTAACACCGTAGTGTTTGAACCGACTCCGTAAAGTCTAACTCAACTCCGTTAAGTCTATCTCGACGCTGAAGAGTCTATCTCGCACCGTAGTGCTATGACGCAGCTGCTAGGACTCTATGGATATCCAACTATACCAAAGACTCTCACACTAGTACATGGGCATAACAGTATAATATTTTCACATTCAATAGCCAATCAATCAATAGTATCATCCATAATTCGATAATAGGCAGTTCATACCCAAAATCTAAAATCTAATTTATCTTAGATAAATCATTATGCCATATCAATGTATCCCATATGCCATTTAATTTTCATGCCATTTGCATAATTTGATCGACATACATTTTTCATTAATATCAAGGTCGACTTATCGCAAGTCGTCCTATTTTGTAACATGTCATTCATGCATATAATGCACTCACCTGGGCTATGTAAAATACTAAGCCTCACTAAGCTAATTCACTACTTTTTCCTTTCTCTTTTATCTCATATTTCCTTGTCCTGCTCGGATGATGCAAATTTACCCATCGAACATATACAATAATATACATGTTAGATTTATTTTTAATCTAACACTGCGTAACTATAAAATACTAGTATAATTATTTGAATATAGAATTTTTTCCAAGAATTTTCCCTTTTTCTCCCTTAGTAGCTGAAAAGTCCATTTTGGTCCCTAGTGACCATTTTGCAACTTTTGCAATTTATTCAAGCCTGAATCACAATTACTCCATAATTTTAACATTTTCCATTAACTTTTACTCAATGCCCTTCAATCCACTAACCTTTGTTAAATTGACATTTTAGTCACTAATTCCACACAAAAGTTTGCAAACTTGTACTAATTAATCAATCCAATATTTTTACAATTTTTCTCAAAATTTTCCTTCTAATTTAGCCCTTGGCCAAAATGGTCACTAAACTTCTCCAAGATTGTTTTTCATTCAAACAATATTCTAATATGCTCAAAATAATTTTTCCAACATATATTCTTCATTTCCAAAAATTTATTCCTATATGGAAAATTGGGTATCTAAACTTTTCAAGGAATTTATTTTGGTCTCAATTCCATAACCAAGCTTCTAAATTCATAATCTTTTCAAATCCATCACTAGGATAATTTTTCACATTATTTCTCCACATTTCCTCATGTACACCAAAATGGTCACTTAAAGAACTAGTTGAGGATTTTTCATTCTAACATCAAAATCAAGCTTCTAATATCATAAATCTTTCATTTCCATCATCAATTTCAAAACCCTAAATAAAATCCTAAATTCTAGGGTTAGGGTTTATGCCTTCAAACATGAAATAAATCTAAATCTAAGCTTGATTTCAACTCCATAACACTTGATTTACTTAAATTAAGCTTCAATCTCAACATAGAATATGAAACCCTATTTTCTCTCTCATTAATATCATGAATAATTCTTTATATTACTATGCAAAATTACCAACAATAGAAAGAGCATTAAGCATGGATCATTTTTTCCAAAGCAACATACCTTGATTCTAACTTTGGAGCCTTCAAAATGCCTAGGAAAATTTTGTTTATTTTTCCTCTTCTTTCTCTTGTTGGTTTCGAAAATGGGAGGATGAAGATGAAAAAATTTGTTCATCTTTTACTTTATTAATGTCACATGTATTAATTAAATGAGTATTAAATTCATTTAATTTCTTAAGTCCAAATAATTCTCCAACTATGTTTTATTTTCAAATTTGACATCTTGTAAAAATAGAACCAAGTCTAGTTAGAATCCAAATAGAATCATTAAAATATTCATAAAAATAATATTTTATGAATTTTACATGGCTTATGGAACTGTCTTTAAAATTCCAATTCAATTCGATTCGATTCGATTACCCGATAATGACTTACTATGATTTCCATTTTTCTAACTATCGAATCAAATATGAAATTCTCATATTTCTAACTTCCATAAATAAAAATTATTGATATAAAAAATATTCCATAATTTTGTAAAAATCAAAATCTTGAAATTTTGACTTGGTCCAATATACTAATAATTTACCCAAAATTTTTATCGAATAAAACTCTCTTAATAATCCTTTATTAGTTATCCATACGAATAATATTAACTCGAACTGATTCCTTTTTATCAGTCTCAAGTACTGACATAGGACCTTCCCAATAGGTCACCCATCCTAGTGCTACCCTAGCCTGAGCACGCTTAACTTTGCAGTTCGATCCGAGTATTCGAATTCCACTTAAACTTTAACTGTGATTTCCAATATTTGAAATATCGGATCAAACTATTAATTCCACATTCGATCCATACCAAAAGGTGCTCTATCTATTTATGAAATAAAACACCTAACTTTTGGGAAATTACAACTTTGGTCATTCAACTTTTTCATATTTTGACTTGTACCATACAAGTTTTGAAAACTTATCATTTTGGTCACTAAAATTTAACCTTGAATTCCCACTCCAATTTTTCCTTGAAGTATTACCAAACTTTGCAAGTACCCTATTTTGCTTACTCTCTTTCACATGGTACTCTTAATTCTCAGAAATTCCTTTCCTAGAGTCCATAATTAAAAAAATCCTAACTTTTATATTCTGTCATTTTAGTCACTAAATTACCTTTTAAGCCATTATCTTAGTACTAAATGACTCTTAAACAACTTAGCAAATTTAAGGGTATTACAATACATGTTGCATATGGTTTAATATTCTATTTTGGAAAGGTTAAGTGCATGGGTTTGATAAGGCATGATGTTGTATTAATGTTTTAAAGAGTTTTGAAAATTGTATTTCAAAAAAAAATGTGAAACGATATAACTTGCATTAATGATGGTTGTGTTTGAGCATTCCTCACTAAGCCTAGTGTGCTTACGCTCTCTTTGCTATCAATGCAGATAATTGAAACTGAGGCAGCAAGGAAGCAAGGAAAGGAACTCCAAATACTTGTTTTTTTCAAAAGTACAGTTTGGACGTTGAAAAGTAGTAATATTGGCAATGTGTCGATTAAGGTTTTTGATGAACTCCCTGTTGTTGCAAGTTTTAATTGTTGTTTTGGACATGTAATATGTTTAAGTGGTTGATATATGATTGGTTTGATGATTTGGATGTAGATTAGGAAGCATGCCTCTAGAATGGTATTTAAGTATGCTAGGTTGGCTTTTGATGTTGTTATGTTGTTGATTAAGCATGTTGATGATGTTTTATGTGATTAGCTAAGTGTTAATGTTGTTGGAATGAGCAAAAGTGTCATATGTTGGACCTAGAGGTCATTACAGGGTTTTGCGTACATGTACGAGTACCTAAGGTTCGGTATGCGGGGTCCTATAGAGGCTCAAATCGCTAAAATTAAGCCTAGCGTACCGATACGCCTAGCCAATGTATCGATACATCTAGAAAGAGAACAGGCATAAGTGTCGGTACAAGGGCTAGCGTACCGGAACACCCCTTCGACTTTAACAAGTTGTATTGATACGCAGGGTGCCGTATCGATACGGGCTTTAGCTACTAGAATTTCGAGATTTCAAAATAATCAAAGGGGTACCGGTACGAGTCAACATCGTACCGGTACGGTATGGTCAACATACTGTGTTGATACATGGAAAATGTGTAGCGATACAAGGAGCCATTAAGTCTGTTAATTTGTATCGATACAGGCTTATCTGTATCGGTACACTACACAGTTTTTGTGTTGTTTGGTGATGCTGAAGTTTGGAAATCTTATAATTTGGTCCCTATTTGTTATGAATGTAATTAATTAGGTTTGAGTGATTGTTTTGGAATGGAAATTGACCTATTAGCATGAAATTGGAATAATTAAATGTGGGTAATCTTAAACATGTAATATGCCCTGAAGCTTATGAAGTTTGCATTTTGGTCCTTTATGTAATTTGTTGGGCAATTGATATTTATTTTGTAATCTGTTAAAAATGAAACGCTACCACTGAGGCATTACACATAAGACTTTAATAACTAGCATCTAGACAAGATAAAAGAAAAAAAGGGCTCGGTTTAGGGTTTTAGCTTGGGTTTGCTTTGACAAACCTAATGTAGCTCTTTTAGTTCAGTTTTGGCTAAGCTGGGCTAAGGGGGTTACATTTGTGGGTATTAAAGCTAGGTTTGCAAAAATTAGGATGTTGTTGGTATTTGTAACATGATGTTTGTCATGGACGGTGATTGTTTATATGTACGGTGTTTGAATTGTGCCATATTTGGGTATTTTAGGGACACATTGCCATATTACTACGTTTATGAAATGATTTTGGTTTGAAATGGAAGTCTTGGATCCTTGCTTGAAGCTGACCTGATTGTTTTTGTTTTTTTGTAATTATCATGCCTTAGATACGTTTTAGACTATGCCACTGAGAAGAGAATTGCGATCTAGCAGAAATGCTGCTGCCGGAGGGCAAGTAGTTGGGGGCGAGATTGTACACCCTGAGAATTTGCTGCCTCCTCCGCCTAATCTTCCTAATGGAGTGAAATATGTACCCCTGCACCACATAGTCCTATGTTTGGGGATATGACGCCTTTGGTTTAGGCGATGACAAGAATGCATACCGCGATGGCTGGATTTCATGTACTCGCTCCGGCACCTACAGATGTTAATCCAGGTTTGTCGTTAGAGCGTTTACGTGGCCTTGGAGGAGTTGAGTTTAAAGGGTTGGCACCCAATGTATCTGAAAAGTAGATGGTCATTAGATAGCGTATCTTGGTTCAGATGGGTTGTAGCGATGACCACAAGCTGTGATTGTTGTTTCCTTATTATAGAAGAATGCATATAGTTGGTGGGCCACTATAATCATGGGCATGGAATTCAATAATGTGACGTGGGTATTCTTCCAAGCTACCTTCAGAAAGAAATATCTGGGTATTAGATATTTAGACGACAAGAAACGAGAGTTTATGGCCTTGGTTCAGGGCAGTATGACAGTATCCGAGTATGAGGTTGAGCCAGTATGCACCTGAGTTGGTTCCTGATGAGAGGCACTGCTATTATCATTTTTGATATGGTTTGGTGCAGGATGTCAAGACTTACATGTTGGCTATTGAGTATACTGAGTTTGATGTTTTGGTATCTCGGGCAAAGGATATTGAGCAGAGTTTGGGTTTGTCTTGTCGTTCTGGAGGTTCTAGCTTAGGGAAGAGAGCGGTAGATTATAGTTCTAGAGGTGGCCAGGCAAAAAGGCATTATGACCGGAGGTTTCGACTGGATACGAGATGTGGTAGAGATGGTTTAAGATGAGGATATCAGGGATAGGGTGCTTAGGTCTGGTCAGTGCATAATGTTTGATGGGTATGTGGTTCGAGAGAACATCTGAGGCGAGATTGCTCGCGTTTGGCCAGAAAGGGGCAGGCTCATGCAGTTATGGCTGTGAACTCTTGTTGGAGTTATGGGTCGACAAATCATATAAGACATGATTGTCTTTTGCTTTTTAGAGGTAGGCAGGTACCTGTACCTGTTGCTGCACCACCTAGAGGCCATGGGCATTGCTGAGGTATCTTTCAGCGAAAGGAGGAAGGACAGAGGACTGTGGCACATACCATGGTGGTTCGACCGAAGGATGGTGGACCAACAAGGATCTATGCTCACCACGAAGGGATAAATGACACGGACGTGATAGAGTTGCTCACCACGAGGACCAACGAGGATCTATGCTCACCGGTAGAGATGCTTGATGTTGGTATGCAAGTAATGAGTTTTTTGGAGAAACTATCATTATAAGGAAGTTGTATCAGAGGTGTCTTCTGATGGTTCAAGGTCATGTGTTTGCGGCTAATCAGATAGAATTGTTGTTGCATGGTTTTAACGTGATCTTGGGTATGGACTGGTTGTCCGAGCATTGGGCTGTGGTTGATTTTGGGAACAAGCGGGTTTCATTGAAGCTTGCTAATAATTATGATGTTGTGTTGTGGGCAAAAATGTAAAGTTCTTGTTTAATGTGATTTCGGCCATAGAAGCGCGTAAATTGATTGAGTGTGGATGTCATGCGTATCTAGCTTATGTAATAAATCTGAATGTAGAGGAAGTAAGGAAGAAGGATATCCATACTATTGTGACTTTCCAGGTATGTTTTCAGAAGAGTTACCTGGTTTGCCACCAGACAGGGAAGTAGAGTTTTGCATCGAGACATATGCTGATTCGGCTCTGGTGTCAATTGCACCATATCGCATGGCATCTAAGGAGTTAAAAGAGTTGAAGATGTAACTTTAGGATTTATTGGATCGGGGATCCATCCGGCCTAGTGTTTCACTGTGGGGAGCACCGATGTTGTTTGTGAAAAAAAGATGGCATATTAAGAATATGTATAGATTATTGGCAACTGAACAAGTTGACGATTAAGAACAAGTATCCCTTTTAACAGATTGATGGTCTATTCGATCAATTTTGGGGTGCTACGGTGTTTTCCAATATTGATTTGAGACCTGGCTATTGCCAGTTGAAGGTTAAGGATAAAGATGTGTTGAAAACTACTTTTCGTACGAGGTATGGCCATTATGAGTTCTTGGTGATGCCCTTTGGGCTGACGAATACGCCTGTAGCATTCATGGATATGATGAATCGGGTATTCCATAAATTTTTTGATCAAATCGCATTAGTGTTCATCTATGATATCCTTGTGTACTCTTGTACCAAGGAAGATCATGATCGACACTTGCGGATTGTGTTACAGATCTTGTTGGATAATTAGCTCTATGCCAAGTTGAGCAAATGTGAGTTTTGGACTAGGGAAGTGGTTTTTCTCGGTCGTGTGGTTTCAACTGAAGGTATCCAGGCGGATCCTAAAAAGGTTGAGGCGGTTGTGAATTGGAAGCAACCAAATTCAGTTACAAAAGTCTGTAATTTTTTGGGTTTGGCAGGTTATTATCGTCGATTCGTAGATGGGTTTTTGACAGTCGTTGCTCCGCTGACCAAGTTGTTGTAGAAGGATGTGCGGTTTGAATGGACAAAAGCTAGATAGTAGGCTTTTTAAAAGTAAAAGAAAGCTCTGACGCAAGCTCCAATCTTGATTCAACCTGAAACAGGTAAGGAGTTTGTGGTGTATAGTCACGCATCCTACGTCGGGTTAAAGTGTGTGTTGATGGAGGATGGGAAAGTTGTGGCTTATACATCGAGGTAGTTAAAAGTGCACTAACGTAACTACCCTACGCATGATCTTGAGCTCGCAGCGGTGGTGTTTGCATTGAAAATCTAGAGACATTACCTTTATGGTGAAAAGTGTGTTGTATACACTGATCATAAGAGTTTGAAGCTTTTGATGACACAGAAAGAGTTGAATCTCAGGCAGAAAAGATGGTTAGAGTTGTTGAAGGATTATAATTTGACCATTGAGTACCATTCGGGTAAAGCCAATGTTGTGGCTGACGCTTTGAGTAGAAAAGTTGTTGTGGAGTTGAGAGCTATGTTTGCGAGGTTGAGTGTGACTCGTGACGGAAGTTTGTTGGCAAAATTGCAAGTGAAACCTTCTTCTGCGTAGCTGATTAAGGAAAAGCAACCGTATGACGAGGCGTTGGTACCTCATGTCAAAGACATCATGGATGGGAATCCTACGAATTTTCACTTTAATAATGATGAAGTGTTGTGCTTTAAAGATCGGATTGTGGTGCCTAATGAAGAGGAGTTGAGACAGATGATTTTGATTGAGGAACATGATATTCCATTTGCTATACATCATGGTAGTACTAAAATGTATCAGGGGTTGAGGAAGGAGTACTATTGTTTGGGTTTGAAAAATGACGTGGCTGATTTTGTTGCTAGATGTATGGTATATCAGTGGGTGAAAGCTGAACATCAGTATCCTTTCGGGTTATTGCGACCGTTGAAACTACCAGAGTAGAAGTGGGAGAGGATCACCATGGATTTTGTGTTGGGATTGCTTTTGACACTGACTAAAAAGGATTCCATTTGGGTGATTGTTGATTGGTTTACAAAGTGTGCACATTTTCTACCTGTCCATACAACGTATTTGTTGGATAGGTTGGCAGATTTGTATGTTGCTGAAATTGTGAGGTTGCACGGGGTACCTAAATCGATTGTTTTGGATAAGGATCTACAGTTTACAGTGAGGTTTTGGAGGTTTTGCACCTAGCTTTGGGTACTCGCTTGAATTTTAGTACATCGTATCATCCTCAAACGGATGGCCAATCTAAATGTGTGATTCTGATCTTGGAGGATATGTTGAGATTTTGTATCATTGAGTTCCAAGGAACTTGGGAAAGGCAGTTGCCTTTGGTAGAGTTTGTGTACAATAATAGTTATCAAGCAAGTATAAATATCGCACCGTATGAAGCCTTGCATGGTAGGAGGTGTCGTACACCCTTGTGTTGGGCTGAGGCTAGGGAAAAATATGTTTTCATACCTGATGTGTTGAAAGACACAGATGAGAAAGTAAAGATGATTTGTGATTGTTTAAAAGAGGACTCGTATAGGAAGAAATCCTATGCGGATTTGAAGTGTAAAGAGGTTGAGTACGCTATTGGTGAAAAAGTGCTCTTGAAAGTTTTGCCTTGGAAGAAGGTGATGCATTTTGGGCATAAAAGAAAGTTGAGCCCAAGGTTTATTGGACTGTATGAAGTGCTGGAAAGCATTGGTCCTGTGGCTTATCGGTTGAGGTTACCTCCTGAGTTAGAGAAGATTCATGGTGTGTTTTATGTGTCCATGTTGCGGAGGTATCGCTCTGATCCGTCGCATGTTATGCCAGTTGAGGATGTTGAGTTGCGATCAGATTTATCTTATGATGAGGAACCAGTAGAGATCCTTGACTCCATTAGTAAAGTTCTTCGTAGCAAGACTATTGAACTTGTTAAGGTGTTGTGGCGACATCGCGGTGTTGAGGAAGCCACATGGGAGAGCAACTCAGACATGGTTGCTCATTTTTTGCATCTGTTTCCATCAGGTAAATTTTGAGGAAGGAATGCATTAAGGGGAGAGTTGTAACGCCCCAGTTTTGGACCTAGGAGTTTCCCAATTGGTTTAGACGGTTCGTTGGATCAGATTAGAGTTAGTTTCAAGATTTAAATTGGATTAAATATTTTTAGAAGGGTTAAAAATATGGAAATTATGTAAAATAATTATTTGATATGGAAATGATTTTGGTGGAATCAATTTTACAAAAATGGGTCTCGGAAGTGGACATTTTGGGTAGTGACCAAAATGCAAAGTTTCAAAAACTTTTTTTAGTGACTACTTTGTAAAAGGGTTAAAACTTTGAATCTTTAAGGAGCTATTTACCCAAGGGTATAATATCTGACTTTTTCCCTTAATTAATTATTTTAAATGATTTTAAAATTTAATTAAAGGCTTGGGAAAAGAATTGGATAATTAAAATATCTAAAACAAATTTTACGTAACAAACTTTTGGCAAAAAGATTTTCTCTCCAATTCTCTTCAGCCAAACATCTTTTCTCTCTTCAAAATCTTCGGGTAAAATTCACTTTTAGTCAATATTTTGATTTCAATTGAGTTTACAATAGTTTTCTAACAAATTAAACTTGATTTCTTATTGTTTTGGCTTTGGAAAATCAACTAATTGAGGGGAAAAGCAGCCATTAGAGGTGAGGTTCATTCTTCTCCTCTAATAGAAGGTTCTTTATTGAAATTCCCAAGTTATTGATCCTTCGCACATGTTTTCTAACTTTATTTGATGATTTAATTGTGGAAAATTGATTAAATTGAGGTTTAATGGATTTAATTGAAGGAATTTCGTATGGATTCTGTTTTGCTGGGTTCTTGATTAATTTTGATCATAATCTTGAAGTTTAATAATGTTAAAAAGTGGGTTTTAACATTGGAATCTCTAAACTATGTGAATCTCTAATTTTCTAGGTTGCTAGTTATGTGTTTTTGAGGAGTTGTGGTGGTTAATTGAATGCTGGAGATATAAGGACATTTGAGATGTGTTTCTAGATGTTAATTGAAGTGTTGAAATGTTAGATTGTGGCTGGATTAAGTTTGGAAGAGGTTTGTAACGCCCTGAAAATGGGCCTAGATGTGAATCGGGTTGGACCGGAGGTTTGAGAGAATCGGTTTAGGCAATTCAAATAATTTCGGGAAAATAATTTTATAAAAGTGATTTTAGGGAAAATAAAATATTAAAAATTCTCTAAATTACTTAATTAATATTTTAAGTAAATTGGTGAAGTCAATTTGAGGAAATTAAATATGATTTTAAGACATATTAGTTTAGTGACTAAATTGGAAGTTTTCAAAACTGCTTTCGGTGACTAAATCTAAAAAGGATCAAAACTTAGAATCTTTAAGGAGCTATTTGACCAATCTTTTTCAACAGATTTCTCTCTTAATTTTAGCTATTTTCAAAGTATTTTTAAATGGTTTAATAATTGGATAAATGAAGATTTAATTAAAAAGATCTTTATTTCCTAAAAACATTTTCTTACGTAACTACTTTTCTCAAAATCTTTTCTCTCAACTTTCTTAGCAAACAAACTGAGATTTATACTCCTAAATCTCCAGGAATCAATCTTCATTGATTTCCTTTTTTATTTCTATTTGATTTCGTCAAATACCTTTGCAAAATCTCTTTGGATTTCGTCAAAGCTTGGCAAATTAAGGAGAAATCAGCAATTAGAGATGATTTTCGTTTTTCTCCTCTAATTAAAGGTTCTTTAATGAAATTCTCAAGGTCTTGATCCTTTTTTGTTGATTTATATTGTGGAATTGTGATTTAAACATTGATTTGTTAATTAATTTGAGTTTCCTTGGAAAATTAATGGAAGTTGATTTGGATCTATTTTGGTGACGGATTTAATTGATTTACATCTTAAATTAGATGTATTTTAATATTGAAAAGATTGATTAATCAATGGAATCCCAAAACTATATGGATTGCTAGTTTCTAGGTTGTTTATAGTTGGTTTTTGGTGTGATCTGGTTGTTATGGTGTTGCTGGAGATATAAGGACGTGTTTAGGTTGTTGTTGGATGTTAATTGATTTTAGTAATATGTTAGAATCGTTAGATGTTGGCTGGGCTTTGTTTGAGTAAGGTTTGGTGGTGTTCTTGTCGGTTTTAGGAAGGTGTTCGATTGATTCTTGAGAGGTGTTGTTGAGTTTGTTGGTTGCTGGAGGGTTTTGATACAGAGATTTGTTCTTAATCCTCTGTTTTGGTTAGGTAAAGTAAGGGAGTTGAATCCTTTACTTGTCGAAGAAGGCGCGAGAGTTGCGGAGGCTTGATTCGTGCATCAGCAAGCAAGAGTTGTTCTGTTGGTGAGTGGAAAAGTATTTTATTACTGTAAAAAGGTTTGAAAAGGAGTTGTGGGAGTTTAGATCAGGTTTGATACACCTATCTAAGCTCGGAAGTAAGTATCGGTTGAGCTTTCTCTCGATTTTATTTTGTAAAATGAAATGTCATGCACATGTTTATGGTTTTATTACTCACTGTATTATGCATGTTTTGAAAGTGAATGATGATGAAAATAATCATTGATGATGACTTTTGAGAATAGCATATGATTTATGCAAGTGTTTTGAGATTATGAAAAAACATGGTTTAATGTATTTGTGTTGGAATGATTTGATGCATATGTAAAACAATGAGGTAATGTTGGTTATTGAATATATTGGCAAGTGGCTGTGTTAAAATGTTATATGATATAGTTGATTGGTCATAGGATTGAAAGTGTACTATAAAAAGTTGCCTCATGTGTGTCGAGCTATGTGAAAGTCTCCATAATCTCCACCATGAGAAACGTAGCAGTTGAGGTGGGTAAAAGTTCCATTTTCTCATGCTGGTGGATTAATACATCCAAACCGTAGAGGTGGGTAAATGTTCCGTTACTCCAGTTTGAACCGTTAAGGTGGGCAAGTGTGTCGTTAGTACGGTTGGGGTATGTATGTGAAGTGGTTGTGTGAACCACTTGAGAATCCGTGTATCCGATGTGTTTTATGAAAGGTAAGGTTGCTGGTTTTGAGTCACTTGAAAGCCAATATATGAGATAATGTATCATGAGAATGGATTATGCTTGTATAATGTGATTTATACATGTGATGCTCTTTAGGCTTGTTATAAAGGTGTTGTGGTGTGAGTCTTAAATTGAGGTAGAGATTTAATCCATGATACATATGTTGAAAATAATTTAAATGTGCATATTTTGAGATGACATGAGATGTTTTAACATGAGATATTTGCATGTGTTTTGAGTTAAATGGTTTTAAATACATTGATGAGTGTTTTGCAGTTTCTCTCACTAAGCCTAGTGTCTACGCTCTCTTTTCCTCATCAATGCAGAGAAATAGCTTCCTCGGGCAGCACGTGAGCAAGGAAGGATCCAAGGATTTGATACATTTCAAAGTATGGTTTTAATACGTTCTAAGTAGTAATAAGAAGGCAATGTGACCGGGTTGTTTTGGGCGATGCGTTTTGAGCTCCCTGATGTAATAGTTTGGATTATTGTTTTGGACTTTTATGATGCTTTTTACTTGTGTTTGAGGGGTTTGGGAAACATTAAGCATGCTTGGGTAGAGACCATGCTCTTAGGTGAATGTTTGAGTATGTCATGCTTGGTAAGATCTCTTGATATGTTGCTATGTTTGATAGTTGAAGGTCTATTATGCTATATGATGTCTAAAGGTTGAATTACGGGAGTTAGATGGAGCCAAAGTGTCATTTGTTGGACCTAGAGGTCATTACAGGTCTCACCGTACCGGTACAACCCCTCAGGTGTCGGTACACGAGGACTTGCCATGGCTCAAATGGTATAATTTTGCCTAGCCGTACCGATACTCCTAGTAACTGTATCGGTACGCGTAGTTATGAAATAAGGAGGGTTTCGGTACGCGAGTCACCGTTTCGGTTCATAGCCACTAGAATTCGGTCTTTCAAATTAAACAAGTCGTACCGATATGGCTGCAGACCGTATCGGTATGCAAGTGCTCTTCGGTACCATATCGATACAGCAGACACCTGTACCAAAACACTGGCAGTTAATTATGTTGATATGTTGTCTGATATTCGGAAGCTTTGCATTTTGGTCCATGTTTCTTATTTATGCATTTAAATGAGTATGAATGATTATTTTGAGTTGTGATTTAATATGAAGGCATGTAATATGACTAATTAAGGATTGGTAACTTTAATTTTGTGAAAGCCCATGTATATATTAGAAATTACATGTTAGTCCCTAGAATGCGGATGCGAGCAATTGGATGTCGAAATGATGCCTGATTGTGTTGGGATTTTTAACCATGACTTGTATGCACACCGTAAGACCTAAAAATGCATCTAGAAAAGATAAAAGAAAAAATGGATCGGTTCGAATATAGTTTTATCAGGGTTTATTTCGGTAAACCCTAATGTGGCTCACTCAGTCCGGTCTTGTGACTAGACCGGGTCAAGGGGTTACAAGGTTTGTTGTTAATTTTGGGAGTTGTGGAGTGGATTTGAGTAAAGGGTATTGAGGTTATGTGTTGTTGTGTTGTTGATTTCATTTTGATGCAATGTGCCTTTGTTTTTGTGTGGTTAAAAGCAGGGGAAGTTGATCCTCAAGCTTGAACGTGAGTTTCGGAAGCTTTGGAGGCGTGATTGTCGCATTGGCAAGCGAGGCTTTGCAAGTCGGTAAGTGGAAAAGTGTTTTCAACTTTGGAAAGGTTTGAAAGTTGTGTTTGGGAGTTTAAATCGAGCTTGAAATACTGATCTAAGCTCGAAAATAAGTAAAGGATGAATTCTCTCTCGAACTTAGTTTGGCTAATAGTTTGATGCACTTGTTTACATGGTTTGATTATTCATTGTATATGCATGTTTTGAACATGGTTTAATGCTGGAAATTGGTTACAAAATGATGTTGATGCATTTGGTAGCAATGCACATTTTGTTAATGTTTATGAACATTGTTAATGCAAGGCTTATTGCATTAGTTAAATGGTTTTGATGATACATATGAAAACAATGAGTTGTTGATGTTAAAATGAATTATATTGGCAAGTGATGGCATGAAAAGGTTTGAAGATGAAATCGGATATAGTTGCCTGGCCATAGGATTGATAGTGCACTATAAAAAGGCACATTGGATGTTGAGGGGTTTATATGGTGTACCGAATACTCCATCCAAGTACCCTAACGGTCGAGGGGTTTATAAGTACCGAAGACTCCCGTTAGTAGGATAAACATCATACCGATGAGTGGTGTTGAAGGGTTTATGTGTACCGAATACTTCACCACGAGTGTCACAATGGTGGAGGGGTTTATGCGTACCGAATACTCCAGTGTGTGAACCTTGTGTTACCGGTAGATTATTTGTTAAGTGTTAAGGGAACACTTGTTGAATCTGTGTATCCGATGTTATGTTTTATAAAGTAGAAACTTAGTAAATGATCACTTGGAAGCCAATATAATTGTTTATATATCATGAGATGGATTATATTGCTTAATGTGGTTTAAAAATGTTTTACTCTTTAAGCCTTGCATTGGTAGTATGCATGGGAAAGCTTAAACCGAGGGTAGCAAATGGGAATTTGCTGTGGAATCCATGATATATGTTACATGTGGTTTAATATGTTGTTTTGGAAAGATGGTTTAATATGCTGTTTTGGAAAGGTTAAGTGCATGGGTTTGATAAGGCATGATGTTGTATTAATGTTTTAAAGAGTTTTAAAAAGTGTATTTCAAAAGAAATGTGAAATGGTTTAACTTGAATTAATGATGGTTGTGTTTGAGCACTCCTCACTAAGCCTAGTGTGCTTACGTTCTCTTTGCTATCAATGCTAAGAATTGAAACTGAGGCAGCAAGGAAGCAAGGAAAGGAACTCCAAAGACTTGTTTTTTTTTAAGTACGGTTTGGACGTTGAAAAGTAGTAATATTGGCAATGTGTCGATTAAGGTTTTTGGGAGGGTTTTTGATGAACTCCCTATTGTTGCAAGTTTTAATTGTTGTTTTGGACTTGTAACATGTTTAAGTGGTTGAGATATGATTGGCTTGATGATTTGGATGTGGACTAGGAAGCATGTCTCTAGAATTGGTATTTGAGTATGCTAGATAAGCAAGGTTGGCTTTTGATGTTGTTATGTTGTTGGTTAAGCATGTTGATGATGTTTTATGTTGATTAGCTAAGTGTTAATGTTGTTGGAATGAACCAAAGTGTCATATGTTGGACCTAGAGGTCATTACAGGCCTTTGCATACCTGTATGGGTACCTTAACGTTTTGTACACGGGGTCCTGTAGAGGCTCAAATCGCTGAAATTAAGCCTAGTGTACCAATACGCCTAGCCAACGTATCAGTACGCCTTGAAAGAAAATAGGTATAGGTGTCGGTACATGGGCCAACATACTAGAATGCCCCTTTTGACTTTAACAATCTGTATCGATATGCAGGGTACCGTATTGATACGGGCTTTAGCTACTGGATTTCTGAGTTTTCAAAATAATCAAAGGGGTATTGGTATGAGTCAATATCGTATCAGTATGGTGTGGTCAACATACCGTATCGATACATGGAAAATGTGTATTGGTATAATGAGTCGTTAAGTCTGTTAATTTGTATCGATACAGGCTCACCTGTATCAGTACGCTACATAATTTTTTGTAGTGTTTTGTGATTGTGAAGTTTGAAAATCTTGCAATTTGGTCCCTGTTTGTTATGAATGTAATTAATTGAGTTTGAGTGATTGTTTTGGAATGGAAATTAACCTATGAGCATGAAATTGGAATAATTAAAGGTGGGTAATCTTAAACATGTAATATGCCCTGAAGCTTATAAAGTTTACGTTTTGGTCCTTTATGTGATTTGTTTGGCAATTGATCTATGTTTTGTAATCTGTTAAAAATAAAACGCTACCACTGAGGCATGTACACATAGGACTTTAATAACCTGCATCTAGACAAGATAAAAGAAAAAAAGGCTCAGCTTAGGGTTTTAGCTTTTAGTTCGGCTTCGGTTAGGCCGGGCTAAGGGGGTTACAGCTCCTAGTAGAAAACGAAGTGGCATATGATTTCATTCAACTATGACCTCTTCTGAAGATAGTATGTCTTATCCCTAAAGTGATAAGATGTCTTTCAACTACTACTCTAGTTGAAAACGGTACTGAAGTGATAGGGTGTCGTTCGCCTACTGCTCATGCTGGAAAACAAAGTGGCATGGGATGTCATTCAACTATTTCCCCTTCTAAAAATGGGATGTCTTATCCCTGAAGTATAGGGTGTCTTACGCCTATCACCTCTCCTGAAAATGATGTTGAGTTGGAAAATGGTCTTTCATATTCTTGTCAAAATTCAACAAATGCTATGACTATGATGCGCACGCTCTTAAGGATGCCTAACTTATGAATGCATGTTACGTTTTATGGTTTTTTATTTAAAATTCCCATTTCTGTTCATTTAATCTTTGCATATTTGCTCGCTCAATCCAGACGTACAACCATCTTTACTACCTTTGTTTCGCCATTCTCATTTATTGTACATGTTTGCTTCATAGAAAATATCTGATCTTTGCATGCAAATGTCTTGTACTTCCACAAATCCACTATCATCGTAGTGGATACATCAAAATCAAGTGAAAAGCCTCATTAAGTATTCCTAAAAGCTCCAAATCTTTAGAGATCTCTTAAAATAATATCAAGCACATCGAGTGTTCCTTGTGAGTTTTCAGATTGTTTGTAGGGTAATCTCCACCTTAAATGTCTTTGAATGACATTGTCATTTTAATCTCTTCCTCTCACGCTTATCAATGTCGGGGATCTTAAATCCTTGATCAATGCAAATTGCCTTAATCCGATGGAACAGTTTTCTCACCGGACGTAACTCAATCAGGCAGAATGTGTTTTGAAGACAAAATCATTTGCTCAGATATTCATGTGCGATCCAAATGGTCTTTAAAGGCTTGTAATGTAGGCTAGGCTCATGTTACAAAAGAAATAATATATAGGCCCAAATACATGTTTAAGGGTGATTAAACTAAGGATCAACCTTTCTTGATGAAATTTTCATTCTTTTATTCTCTGGATCACTCTAGATTGCCCATTTTGGATTTTCACTCTAGAGTTCATTTTCTTTTCTGGCACATGTCTTATTTGAAGGATTTCGTACGTGTTTTTCTCTTGTTTCAAATTTTCTTTCGTGTTTCAGCTTTCATTTCTTTTTCTTCTTTTTCTTTATTTTTTTGTCCTTTTCATTTTAAATTTAGGACATTCAGCTTGATCTGATATGTTTTTTCCCTCGCTTGCAAATAGCCTTTTATCCTCTTTTCCCTCTAGCGTGGGGAGTGATCCTTGGTTAGGGCTCAATCACAAGAAAAATATAAAGCTCGAAAGGGATAAGAATGATTTTTTTCATTTTATTATTCTTAAAGGGAAATGAAGGAATGCCAAATGTCATTCCATACACAGATATCATTGAAGAGAAGCAATCTTCAGTTGGTAGATGTTTTAGAGTTTTCACTTCATTCAAAGACCTTAGCACCAATGTCTGAGAGAAAAATCCACTCCAAATATGTATATGGGATATTCCTAATAATCCTGAACACACTTTATTGTCTTTCTATCTCAGGATTAGATTCAAGAATCATTCATACAATCAATAATAGGGGCTCTATTGAGAAGATGTATTTTGGAAGAGAAATGAATGTTTTCTGTGTAATGAATGACAAAAAATGAAATGTTTGCTACTTGAGAAAATAAAGGAAATGCATCTATAAAACAAGTAGAATAAAAAACAAGCCCTTACAAAAGATCCTAATGCTCGCGGGGAAAAGCAAAAGGATTGGTTCTAGTATGACTTTACCATTGTCCAGGAAAATATTCTACTGTTCAATTGTTAAGCATTATTCCATGGGTGAATTCCAGCCAAGCTCAACCCATCTACTCTGTGACAAGATTCTATTAATTGATTAGTTTAGGTTATATGTGCTCGTCATATTCACCTTCCTCGAGTCTCTCATTTTTGATGGCTGAAAGTATCAACTCCTTGTTCATGACCATGTCTGCTAAGCCCTCAATGCCATGGTTTAACATACGACCATAGGAGAGACCATTTAAAGTTTCCACGAACATTGGAGTAACCTCATTTTCCAACAGTGGAGGTTGAACTTGGGCTGCCATATCTCGCCGCCTCTAGGCATACTGGAAGAAACGCTCGTGAGGCCTTTGTTCCATTCCTTGTAGTACAAGTCAACATGAGACCATGTCGGTTACATACTTGTATTGTTCAAGGAAAGCTCTTGATAGATCTCTCCAAGTTCGTATGTTGACCTAACTCAATTGGGTATACCATCGGGTAGCAGACCCTGATAGACTATCTTAGAAATAGTAGATGAGTAGTTTCTTGTTTTCCAAATGTAGTGACATTTTTTAAAAGTACATGGTCAAATGTGCTGAGGGGCAAGTGGTCCCATCATATTTCTCGAAGTCAAGAGCTTTGAATTTAAGGGAACCACCAAGTCAAACACTGAGCTTAGATCCCATGCTTCTATTCCACCATAAATGTTTCCTCCCTGCAGGGCTCTGATGTTTTCTTTGAGCTTGTCACAATGGTCTTCTAGCTTCTTATTTATTCTGGCCGTGTCGGTTGCCTTATCGAGATCCAAAACCTCAATGCCTTGGTTCTCATCATGATTTATCCAAGACTCTACTGGAGTATGGGCTGAGGTTCTTGCCATGCGATCTGGAACCTCCCCTTCGATGGAAATGTCTCTCAAGTCATCCCGGGTTGGGGTGAAAAAACATCAACGAATTCAACTGTCTTTCCTCTTTTTTGGCTTTCTAAATCTCAACACAACCGCTATCTGGTTGTCAGTGTTTCTTTAAGCTTGTACAATTTCATCCTTCAAGTATTTCTCTATTTTATCGAGCATGTCTTGGGTACTTTTGTGATTTATTTCTAGAGTTGTCAATATATCCTCCATAGACATAGTTCTGGTTTGTGAACGAGTACCGTATTTGTATAGAATATTTTCTACCTGAATAGAATTTGCCACAATTAATCATTTTCTTACATGTACATGTATGCAATGATCAAAACATAAACTAATGCAAACATAATGCAATGAAATGCATGAATGCAAGCAAAAGGGCATTGATTTTATAAATAGTTGCTCTAGAAATAGCTTTTATTGGATGAAAAAAAGCGTTATTACAAAATATGGAGATGTGTTTTACGAATAGGTCTTAGCCTGAACACCAGTTCTTTTATTTCTTCAATCAGCCGCATGAGTCTTGGTCCCACTTCTCCTATTGGCCTGACATACGGGTGAAGAGCTGTAGCTTCTTTAGCTAGCATCATCACATGCTTAGCCATGTCTTAAATTTGGTATATGACACCCTTGTTGAACTCGTCCCGCTCTTGGAATCTTCTGCATTATCCCTAAGCCGAGTGAACCATTAATCATTTCCCCCTTCATTGGCATCTTCAAGAACCAAAATCTTCGTTCTGTAATAACTGCTTGGTTGCATAGTCAAAGTAGTTCCATATCACTCGCAGCTCATGCACATCATTTTGCTTGACCCTAATTTGAGCATACTCTGATGTTTCTGTCATGTGATCAACTGACAAACTATCCCATTTGCCCACTAGATAACCTCAGACCAGTGATGTATATCTGTATTGTCTTCCTCTTTCTTTAGGTACCTTCCACCTATGGCAAAAACTTTTTCTAATCGAGCAACAGAATCGAGAATAAACCCCTTTTAAGTATGCTATGTGGATGCAAGAAATAAATATACAAAACAAAGCAAGACAAGAAAAATAAAGGATTAGTACCCTCAAAAAATAGAAATAAAGCATAAAGGACCAAAATAATTTTATTATTTGAAAAATAATTGGGAAACGCATTCCAACATTTTTGGAAATGTCTTCACAAATTATTCTTACGAAATAATTTTGACCGAATTCTAATTCTAGGGTTTTTCACATGGCTCTTTGGGGTAGGCTCCTAGATACACACAAAGGTTTGGTTCTAGAAAGGTCCTTGAGCTGTCCTCGTTGTCCCCTGCTAAGGGTAGCAAGGTCCTTGATATTCACCCCTTAAAGGCTCTTATGAATCAAGTTCAACTCAAGGGAACCCATTTTCCTACGTCTGTACGGAGAATCAATATTCTCATGAAGACATAGGCATATGAGACCCGAAGGTGCTTGCTAGGCCCATAAGAAGAATCAATATTTGTAACACCCTTGACCCAGATGTCCCATTTAGGCCTCAAGCCCAAACCAAAAACCATAAAATTCCTCAAATTGGGTTTAGCCCGAAAAGGTATTTCTAAAAATATATTTAAAGCTAACAATTAAAAATATAGATAAATAATTAAAATAGTACAAAGGAGCTCCAATTTAAATTTAAAACAATTGAACATACGATTTGATTAATACAATTTTAAAAATATGGATGTATAGACTCCACAACATAAGGTCTTATGAAAACATAGCTCACTAAACAAATGTATCGTACTCTAAAAACCTCCACATGCTGGAATCCCGTACTGATAGTGCTCGTCGATCCCATGATCCAACGATCAACCTATGCACAGAAATAACGATTCCGAGCATTGAGCTTACAAAGCTCAGTGGTACGCATCTACTCTACTATACTTCATGCTAATCATAAAAAAAGCATGCAAGCAAGTACTAGCAATAAAGAGAAATACATAAACACGTGACACTACCACTAGTCACCTAAACATATGCTCTCAACATAAAAAAATATCATATATGGCCCACAAGGCCCAACCATACTCGAGATCACACCAGATCATCTGAACTAAAACATAAAAAGTCATACCACAAACCTGGAGTGAGGCCTGGTGCCACACAGCTTCGGGATCATACACTCTGAGTGAGGCTCGGTGCCACACAACTTCGAGAACATACACTATTTGGGTGAGTCCCGATGCCACACAGCTTTAGGAAAGTAAACCCATGCTCGAAATCTCTCATCGAGCAACTTCGTTTGAGACCTGGTGCGACACAACTTCAAGAACGTACATTCGATATCTTTAACTATGGTGTTGCAACACTTTCTCATTGGGTATCCGGATCCCATCAACCAAAGGTGACTTAACCAACCAATGTGTCCAAGACATCACACAACATAGACACGACTACCATACGACAAACAACATTTACATGATTACCAATCTCCATGGTTTCTATCAATTATCAAGCCACCATTTAAGTTTACCAAATTGTTAATACATTATAGAAGTGTACATTAATCATCATCATTTATTATCTTTATTAACCCATATTATTTCATTATCATCCCACGTAAATTTCCATCTTGTATTATATTTATAAAATTATTCCGTTCAGTGGGTTCTGGTACTCGAACATGAGTATCGATATGGTACGTCGGGTACTGATACAGATATTACTTACTAGAAATCTTAGATTTTCTTAAGTAACAATACAGGTTGACCAATATCGATACAACCCCCAATTGCGTATTGGTATGGCCAAACCTCATATCGATACCCTATTCACGGGTTCGTACCATTTCCTTGAATTACGATATTACCACTCTTTATTCAATCCTTAAAGCTTATGAAAGTCATTAGAGTTGGTTTACTAACGCATTCACCCAATTAATATTAATTACCAGTTCCGTAATCATTTAATCTAGTATTTATTTCTTAAGCATAACTTCTATAGATTCACGTGAATCTATTCAAACAAGCATACAAAACATTACAATTTATCAACTAATTAATCAATCAATCATCAAATAATCATATGGGCATCTCAAATGACCTTAAATGGTCTCTAAAGGTTCAACGAGTCTCATCATATCTGCAACATCATCAAGCATCTCATCGATATCAAATCTCATACTATCGGTATCCAAATATACATATTCTTCATCTACCGATTTTGTAGCAACTAACACAATCAAAGCAATCACATTTATGATGATAATGAAGCAATACGAGTTCGAGGTGCACTAACTTTAAGCCAAAGTGATAAATCCCCATCCAAGCTCTTTAAATCATCTCTTTAATTCCAATATTCGAGTCCACCAATTTCTCAAATAAAACAAATACGACTACATAAGCCATTTCACATAATTGAACTACTTTAGTGGATAAAACACGTAAACACATCTTACCGGGTTTGAATTTGGCAAAACAGACTACCTCAACGGACTCAGAATGTCAAGAAACCCCTGGGTATGGTCCCCTAGAAAAAGTCAATAGCGGTCAATAGACAACACTGGTCAACAGCGGCGGCGGCAGTCAACGGCGATGCGGCGGCAGTCAACAACAACTACTGAAAGATGACGGCAACGGCTGGCTCAACTTGGCTTAAAGGGTCAGCTTGGAGGACCAGCTCGGCCTGCAGCTTGGGTCAACTCAGCAGGCCAGCTCGGTCGACTGGCCCAACGAGATATAGCTGGCCACTACGGCTGATCCTCGCCCATGCGTAGGGGCAGCGGGTGAGGGAGCGTACGGCTGCTTTGGGTGGCCGGGCAATAATGTAGAAAGCCAGATCAGAGGCCTATGTTCTTTATTTTGAGCACTCTAACCCTCTCAACTCAATGACCCGAAACTCTCTCTCTTACCCCCTCCGACAGAGACTCCGATGGGGGTGTCGTTGGTAGCAGTAAACTCGTCTCGACGAGATAACACAATGGCGGTAAAGGTGTCAAAAATGGCCAGCCGAATCTCCATAGATCAAAGTTTAGAGATTAAAGAGGGAAAGACAAAAAAGAGGAAAAGAAAAATGAAAAAGGGAGAGAGAGAAGAGAATATAAAAATCTAATTTTTCTCCCTCACTACTTTACCCCTTTAATTTAAATATCCTCCTCCAAAACATAACGGTATAATTACATTCATAAATGGATAATTAAATTAAATTTTACACGAACTTAGCAAATTCTGACATTAAGACAAAAGTGTAATCGACTTGTGGCTAGACTCTCTTTTGTAAAAACAAAAACATCTCGGACGGAGTCGCCAAGCTATCACAACCTTTTCGAGCTTGACATAAAAAACAACGAAGTCACCACCAATCTTTTTTCGAGGTGTGATTGGATCACCTAAAAATGGGTTATTTTAATAAAAATATTTTATTAAAACAACGATTTTGGTCTGCGAAAACATAAAAAAATGGGTTCGGGAGTCGGTTATGCGTGGGAAAGGGTGAGTACCCCCACAGCGCCCAAAAATTGGTACATAGCCGATTACAAGTTGTCTTACTGTCGAAATTTGCAAGTTCGTGTAAAATTTAAATCATTATCCATTTGAGAATGTGAGTTCATTTTAACGGCCTCACCATCTGGGGAATAAACAAAAATCATCCCTAACACTTCTGGCACTAACCCGTTTACCCCTTTTTGGTGAGACACCGCATTGCAATTTCTATGTCCCGGTATTAGGCATGGCATCAAAGAAACATATTCATTTAATTTAGGGGTTAAAGTTTTCTTCTATTATTCCATGTTAATTAATATTAACCTAATAAAAATAGTCTAAATGAATTTTACTTACAAGGTTCAAGTTTGGTTATATATCAAATTATTAGAGAAAAATTAAGTCTAGGTCAGAAGAGAATTAAACTACCAAAAGGTTTAATCTACATGTTTCTAATAAATTAAGGCCTAGACTAAAGGAACATAATCCCAAAGTTTTGAAACCAACCTAAAGATTTAATTAAAGGACTAGCATTAGATTTTTAAAGGAAATTAAATAAAATTAACAAAATAAACGAAGATAGAGAAAACAACGTAAAATTAAATTGCAGAATTAAATATATGCATTAGATTCAAAAATGTTAAAGAAAAGGGATAATTGGGAGTTTTTAAAAGCGTGCGTCCTTCCTCAAATGTAACAACCAGATCTCGATCCCAACCCGGATCCGAAGTATTACATTCGGGTCTCCCAAAATTGACCCATCAAAATTTTCATTTAAAACCATGAGTTTGACGTTTCACAAAACATTTATTTCCATAAATCCACATAATTAAATAACATTAAACGAGTTTACAAAATAGGAGCACCAATTTAAAATACACCGTTTGGCCAATTAATAGTAAATCAAATAAAGTTATAGACTCGATTGTGGTAAGGTCCTATGAATACAATCAGTCCAAAATAAAACATCAAGTATTGTACTTCGAAGCTGGCTCGATGCTGGGAAATCCCCTTCGATGTGCTTCTCCAAAAGAAACTTATCAACTTACGCACGGAAAAAAACCACAATTCCGCACGCTGAGCTATCAAAGCTCAGTGGTACATTTCTACTCTACCGCAATTCATGAATATCATAAAACAAGCATGCATGGTAATATAATTAAGAGTGCACAGAAATGCTTCTCAACACTAAGGATCATCTACTAGCCGACCCTAGCTAGAGTTCACAAATATGTCTGAAGGCTCCTATAAAAATAATTAGTCTCACATGCCAGCCAAGGCTTATCATAATCGAGGTCACACAGCCCATCGAATTTACTCGAGCTCACATAACCTACAGAGTTTATGCATTCCATACCCTGATCATATAGCCCAAGGGTAATATAGCCAACATCAAATATCCATAAAGAAGCATAAATAACATACATTCCCTAAGAAATGGATGTTGTGCGTAATAAGTGCTCCGCAATTGTGCAAGTGTACACGTCGCAAGTTATAGTATAAAAGATATCGTCTCCACAGGGATTGATGCCACTTCAAGAATCTAAACTCTTACACTGTAAAAAGTAAAAAAAAAACAAGTAGAAGATTGTAGGAGTTTAACTAACAACCAAACTAGAAAACAAATAAGTAAAAGAAGATGTAATCAAATGAGAGAGAATAGACCAGGTTATCGTGAGTTGAGGAGTGATAGCCGATTGGATCATCTTGGTAAAAGAGTGCAAGGGCAACTCAGTTGCCGTGGTAACTTGCGCAGCGGGGTTGCCTTGGAAACTAATCGACGGTTGCCTGGGCAACTAGCTGCGCAACTACTTGGCCGGCTGGGCAGCAACTTCAAGGTTCGGTGGAGCGTTCTTCAATGGTTTCTTCTTATCCCTAAGTTAAAACTCTAGCTATTTGTGCATGCCTTGATAATACATCCCTACGTGAATCAAGGGTGAACAACAACCAATCTTGCGCTTCTCTTAGCCGTTGAAATCCTTAACTTATTCTTAAGCCGGATTAATTTTCACCACCAATAGATTGAATAAAGACCATACTCATTTTTTCTTGAATCTAACTCTCCCGATATTAGATAAATAGATGAAGTTACGAGATCCTCTCCCAACTCACTCGCAAACAAGAAGAAAAACCAAGAATGGGTAAACCTTGAATTGAAAGTGCAAACTCTTATTACCTAAACAAAATCCAATTGTTTCTCACAACCACAAAACATAATAACCTTAGCCAAATAGATTTAGTTCATGGCTAGGTCCCAAAGAAACACAAGATAAAGAATTCCTAGCATAAACCTAATTGAACAAGAAAGAAAAAGATGAAGAATGGTTGAAGTCTCTTTGTCGAAATCTCCCCCTTTGATCTTGTCAAAATTTCTCTCCTCTCTCCCTCTATGGAGTTGACGGCTTGGTCTTCAATTTATAGGGCTAGGTCAAAGTCTTTTTGACGAGGAAGTTAAGTTGGAATTAAATATCTTTAAAGAATATAATTCTTTATTATATTTAAATTCCTTCTAGAACTTCTCATATCTTCTTGGGATTTAATTTCTTTTTATCCTCTTCATGGAAATAAAAATTCTTTGGGATTTAACTTTGCTCTACGTCATCTTGGGCTTATCTAGTCATCAATTTCGACTAACATATCATCTTATCCCTTATCGAAAATTGCCCTGGCAACTAGCTCGGCATCTCCTTCATGCATTGCCTTGGCAACTAGCTCGGCATCTCTTTCATGCATTGCCCTGGTAATTGGTTCCAGCCTTGCTTTGGCAAGTGATTCTGCACACATACACACAAAACACACCAAAGCAGCATCTTTTTCCACTGTAATCACTCATTTTCTTCCGGTTTGTGAATATTGTTAATATAATAATTAAAGGGTATTATTATCGCATGAGGGCGTGTTATACTATGTATATATACGTGTTATTAATATATACGCAACATATGTGTGTGATGTGTGCATGTGTGTATGGTTATTATTTATGTGTATGATTGCATGTATATGTATGTATAAATGTTCGGGTATGTGTATATGTAAGTATATGGCTTGTGAATTAATGTTATTATTATTAGGATATTAATGTCATATATTATTATTAGTTTATATGTGCGCATGTATGTTATATATACATGAGTGTGTGTATATGTATTATCAGTTATTATTAATATTACATGTTATATAACTTATGGGTGTATATGTGTGTGTGTGTCTAATTATGTACGTATGCATGTAGTAATATATATCTGTTTTAATTATTGGTTTTATTATTAATATTAATTGTAATACAAATATATGTAACAGATCTAAAATAAATAAAACCCACATATATTATAACAGTCCAGTCCATGCAGTTACAAAACTTAAAACTTAAATTTACAAAGCCCGTTTGGCCTAAAACCATAACACATATTAGACTATCTAAACCCTAATTGTTTTTATCCCCTGCACAGATAAAAGAGGGCCATTGGATTGATCCAAATTCGACCGCCGAGATCAAACCATGGCGTCTCTCCAGCTGGCCGCGTGGAACCACGCGCGGATCGTTCGGCTCCACACGCGCGCGTGTATCACACACGCAGGACTCCTCAGCTACTGAGCTCCACGTGGCAAGATCCTAGGCAGTCTCGTCTTTCCCCAGATCGAATCCTGGTCGCCCATCTTCAAATCACCCCGGTCGTTGGATCAGATATGATCCAACGTCCAAGGGATGCTCTGACCATATGATCACCACCATGCCTCCTCCCCATGCCGTCGTACCAACCACCACATCAGACGCATCACCAAAAACACAAGAAGAAACAGATATGTCAGTGACCAAATTAGAAAAAATATGTATTTTGTATCATATCTTCTACCAAAAATGATCAGAGAGGATATATGCGTGAGAGGTTGTAAGAACAAGGGGAGTTCAGTTGTAATCAGTTTTTCCATAAATACAAAAAAACACAAGTCCAGTGGTATTTTCCTTTCTTATTTTCCTATATGCATATCTTTCAAGAGTATCAAAATATCAAATAAAAAATGTTAAAGAGGTCGGTTCTTACCCTCGCCGATTAAGGTTCTTCGCCGCTGGTAATAAGCCGTAAGGCTTTTAAGCCAAACACGGTGAACTGGTGAAAGGGAGGGGTTGTTTGGTCTTAGTTTACAAATCATTTTTAAAAAAGAGGAGAAAGAGTTTCGGTTTTGTTTTTTAAAAAATGTGGGTTTAGAGTGAAAAAAAGGGGTGTTTTAGGCCCTGGTTCGAGGGCTGATACGGCGGAAGCTCACCAATTTCTGGAGAATAGGGCGGCCGATGTAGGTTCATTTGGCTTCGAGTTGACAGAATAATAAAAGGGGGGATAGTTTATTTTGAAGCCAAAAATTTAAAATACCAAAGAGGCAGATTTCGGGCTAAACGGGTTTATTTATAGACCTAGTTATTTTAAAAATGGTATAACAACGGCTTTAATCCCCCCGCGTTTCTAGATTTTTCGTTTTGAGCTCGCCGCATGGGTTATTTACAGTTCCGGTCCTTTTCCTTTTTTGTTTTATTTCGATTTGGTCACTAAATTAACCGAAATCAGATTTATAAATGGTGAAATCACATGTTGAACCATCCCGCGTTTTCAAAATTTCCATTTTGAGCTTGCCCCTTGGTCATATTACACTTCCAGTCCTTATGGGATTTGCCTGGTTCTTAATTCGATCCCTAAATATACTCTTTAATTTATGCCTTCTATTTTTTATTATTCCATTTCAGTCCTTTTTTCATCTTTAAATATTTATCCTTTTTATGTGTTTGTAGCATGTTCATATCATCCTTTTGGTGTTGGTATATGTTTTGTATAGTATGTTAATTTATATCCATATAATTTGTGTATTAAAATGTGTTATACCGTGTTCCTATGTTTTAATTTATTTTGTTCATGTCGTATTCATGTTTGTCTCACATGCTACGTTTTAGTTTAGGTTATATGTCATGTTCGTATGTTTACATGAGTTTTTTGATCTTTTTGCCTCTTAGGTTATATGATAGTGTGATATTGTTTGTCATATACAATGTTTTTATTTATGCATGTAATTTGTGTCATATGTTAAGTATTAAATATTAGTTTTATTCTAATATGTTGTTTTATTATTTTGGTATCATATTATGTCGTGTCTATATGTCATGTAGGTGGTAGTTGTGGTTCATCTTTATGTGTAAGTATGTTAGATTTAATTAATTTAGTTTTGGAAAGCATGTCTCTTTTTGCATGTTTATATTTGTATTTGTTGTTTTATTTTTAGGACATGTTACAATGTTTTTGTTCATACATTTTGCATTTTAATATTATTATGTTTATGTCTTTTATATTTTTGTAGTTCCATGTCTTTGTAAATATTTAGTTCCATGTCTTTGTAAATATTTGTTTATAATGTTTTTTAGGTTTGCATAACGAACTATTAATTGTCAATGCGGTGCCCTTTATCCGAGCGCAAACGGGGCCAATATCAGGCGTAGTGATAGTAGTTGGACGTTTGCTATCGGATAATGGAGCCTTTAAAATCTACTCGTACTTATAACCAATTTTTAATTTAATCGTCACTTTAATCCGGAAAGTCTAATATTAATAAGGCGGTAATTATTAAAGTACCAATTTTGGGCGGTGTGGGGGTGCTAATCCTTCCCCATCCGTAATCGACTCCCGAACCCAAAGTTTTCAAAATCTCTGGTTTTTATGGTGTCCGGCTTACCTAAGTGGCCGGTGGCGACTCCAATTTCTAAATAAAACGCATTTTTTAAAACCCCCGCGGAATAAATATTTTAATACCCGAAAAACCACAAACACTTCGAAAACTTCGATCGATTTTTTTTAGCGAAAAGGGACATCGCTACAGATGGCGACTCCGCTCGAGAAAATTTTTTGTTTTTCGAAAACAAGAAAAGAGTCAAGCTTTTTAAAATAATTACCGCTTTATTAATATTAGAAATTCTGGATTAAAGTGACTATTAAATTAAAATTCGGTTATAATTGCGTGTTTATTTTAACGCATTTAAAATATGGCATATAAACCCGTTTTTTAAGTGGGGGAAACGCTAATGCTTTCGTGGAGATATCGTTCTCCCGTATGGGCCTAGCAAGTACCTACGGGGCTCGAGTACCTTATGCTTTCGTAAGGATATCGTTCCTTCGTACAGACATAAGCGAATGGGTCCCCCTGAATTAAACCCGGTTGAAAGGAGCCTATAATGGGTGATGATCGGGGGCCTTGCTACTCTTAGTAAGGGACAACAAGGACAATTCGGGTACCTCATAGAACCAGAACTGTATGTAGAGAACATATAGAAACCCACCCTGTTAGAGCCATGCGGATAACCTTAGGTGTCTTAGACGGGATATAAATAGGATCGCCTTGTTTGTTTATCACATTTAATTTGCCCTTTTATTATGTATTTATCATTTTTGTCCGGTACTGACTTTTTTTTTTTTTTTTTTGCATATCATCACATTCGCATTACACAGGGCATTGATTCCCAAGTGGTTTCTCCCATAATAGAAGATTGTTCATGATGGACCAAAGGTTCTTTGACCTAAAGGAAGGGGGTCCAGTTCCAGAGTTCCATCCCGAGACTAGGCCAGGGACAGCCGAAGAAGAATCATTCAAGGACTCCAAAAAAGATTCAGTAAGCAGTGTCAGTTCTGGTAACAAACAAGATGAAATACAAGACCTAAAGAAGTAGATGTCCGAGATGATGGACCAGATGAATTCTATGATGAAAGGCAAGCAGCATGTCTAACTCAGAAAAGATTTGATCGAAGATCAGAATGTGGAATAGAATGGTCAGAATGTCGAGACAGACAACACCGTTAAATACGACAAATCGAATCCCTTTTGTGATCAATCTCAAGAAGCAAACAAGCAGCATATCTGGGGTGGATACCAAGGGAACAGAGGCAAGACTAGGGGAAGCTCGAGAATCCAATGACATCAGAAGGCATGATCCTATACCCATGAGATACACCGAGTTGCTTCTGTTGCTTGTCGAAAGGAGCCTTATCATACCAGTGAAGTCTGTACCAATGAAACCTCCTTATCCAAAGGGTTACAACAGTCGTGTCTGGTGCAGCTACCACATAGGCGATTCGAGTCATCACACTGAAAATTGTAGGGCCCTGAAGGACAGAGTTCAAGATCTTATCAGAATGGAAGTTTTGGGTTTCGAAGACGGACAACCCCGATTCTACAGCGAGCCAGCTGTTGCCCGAGGGGCAAAATCGAAGGAGGGTCAATACCCAATCCAAGGTTTGGGTAACACAGTATTGGGTTACTCAAGTGGGATAAATTTAGGAGTCAAGAATAAAAGCGTCTCAGAGGATGAACTTGCACGCAAGTACGGCCAGCTCGAGCATGAGAGGCATGATCTGAGCATGAAATTGAAGAGTGTACAAGACGAGTACCAGAAGTTGCACTCTGAATTCAAGAATGTCGGTCTGGGTGACACCGCGGAAGAATGGGTCAATGGTATGGTTTAGCTAAGGAATGGTTCAGAACGCTGGAAGTAGAAATGCAAGAATAGTAAGAATAAAGTCAAATCATTATCACAGAAGCTGAGAGCCAACGTGACATCCTCCAAAATGAGTTGGAAAGCAGTATGGCCGTGGACGATATCTTGAAATCAAGTCTGCAGCAGGAAAGGAATGAATCACAAGCCTTTCAAATGGAAAATGCAACACTCAAAGAATAAATAGCGAGGCTCGAGACTTCTTTACGTATCAGCGGGATCCGTGCTGAGGCGGTAACCGTTAAGCTACAAAAGGCCGAGCAAACAATACAGGAGAAAGACCGAGACATGAAGATGGTTACGACTCAAGCACGACAAGTAGCTCAACAGGTAGCAGATTTAGCTGATGCAGCAGCGCCGATAAGCCAGAATATGGATCCAGCGTTGGACCGCGCAGGAAAGCTGACAGGATTATTAAATGAGATCAAGAAATTAGGTGCCAAGGCTCACCGCTATCTGTAAACCCCTAATACCGGATGTAATGAAACCTTTTGGTATGAATGAAAGATGTCCTATAGGGACAAATCACTTGCGGAATCAATGCCTTATTGCATTCATGCATTGCATTTACACCACATCTTTTGCATTGTTTAATAATCTTATCATCGCATGGCACTTCATCATTTAATACTTGGGGTTCGATGGCAGAATTAGTTGGAAAATAGAACGAACCGAAGAGTCAAGGCTTGACCAGCTAGAAGAAAGAATCAAGAAAGAGCTGAGAAGAAAGAAAGAAAAGATCTTTTGTGAAGGGGCATGTTTGTTAATTTTTATTCCAATGAAGAACACATTTCGCTTAACATATAATGTTCTTGAAAGCACATAGATGTATGTTTTCTCGCCGTTATAGGACACTGGATATCAATTGCAAGATGTGACATTAGATGGATGTTGTGACAACGATGAGGTGTAATCTTCCCTACCAGACTCTGGTCAGCAAAGCGAGATTACTACTCTTTCGATGATATTCAAGGACGAAAAACTCCAAATGTCAGCCATGTAGAGTTGCTTGAAATTGAACTCTAGGCATAATCTTCTAGGTAGTAAAGAAGTAAAAAATAAGAATTAAAAAAAAGGGAAGAATTGAAGAAAAAAGAAGAAGAAAGAAAGGAAAAGAGAAAGAAAAAGAAAAGAATAATAAAAAGCACTCATATGTCTGAAACCTGGTAATAGGCTTGTTCGGATAAGAGTGTGGGAATTTTGGGGCACTCCGCTGAGGTGATAAGGTGGAGATACATCATCCAATTCAAGAAACCTTAGCTTCATGGGTGATGGTAATATTTTCAAATCGTGACTATGTCGAGTAACTTGGGGCAATGTTGTTTGTTCCATCGTTGTCCTCAAGACAAAGGACTGTGACGAATTGATTTCCTCAAATAATGATAAAAGCGAAAAAAATAAAAAAGAAGAGAAAAAATGAAAAACAAAAAAGAAAAAGAAAAAGAGAAAATGAAGAAAAAAGGAAAAAGAAAAAGAAGGAGAATGAGAAAGGAAGAGAAAAGAAAAGAGAGAAAATAGACGATAACATAAGAAAAATTAAAACTCACACCACCTAGAACTCTATTCTTAGAGTAATATTCTTGCGCTCGAGTGGTCATACAAGCCCACCCTTTTTGGGGGCAGAGCAGGTAATGAGAATTGAGAAAGAGTAGTATTCTGCAGCAACGCGGTAGTCATGAGGATGAACCGAGTCACTTGGGAAGATTTCACAGCCTTAAATTACTGAATAGTTGAATCTAAGCCGCTCTTGCACTTGATATCCATAGCTCCTATTCCGTGATTTCAAGACCATGTATGTTAATCTAAATGATACCCTTCAGGGGAATACCAATCAACAAATTGGCAAGTTAAAGCAACAAAGATTCCCATGTATTACTTCAGAGATAAGATCTATAACACAAGGTTGCGAATATTATTGGAGCACCTAACCAGAAACGACCCCACAATGCATGGAATGAAGATGATGACAGGAGCATAGGTGTCAGACAGCTCAAGAACAAGAAGCGGGTTTCAGCCATGATGCCTTGGTTGGTTCAAGAAAATGAAGGACGAACCAGGACGAGGATGAGATTACAAAATATGGGGGACGATAAGAGGTAAACATCGAGTCTCCAAAGAATTAAAGCACAGAGATTGACAAATGGTTCCCGTCAAGAGGCAACAGAAGATTGAGGTTAAGTTCAGAATATAGAAGCATTTTGCTCACCCCGATGACGAAACTAACAAATACTCATAATGTTGGGTCAAAGGAGTTGGAAGGTAGCCGAGATCATGATCGAATGGGGCAACACAGAGCAGAAAGAATGGTAAGAATCTTTGCACATGAATGATATAGAGTTTGTTGGTGAAGCGGGCAGAGACCCCGAAGAAGAAAGCCAAGTGCTCGTGCAAAAGGAAAAGAGCGGGTACTCATTTAATAAAAATTGACAGAAATGAAGATCAAAACTGAGCATACTGCAAAAAAGAAAAGAACGGAGAAATCTAAAGAATGACTTTTTAGGGCATGGGATTTTAAAACATGTCTAAAAATAAAAAGAAAAAGAGAAAGAAAAAGAAAAAGAAAGAAAAAAGAGAGAGAATTATATCGCGAAAGGGTTAAAAGACATGAATCAGATAAATAACTGATCAAAGGATATACGGCAACAGGAGAGAAGGAAAGAAATCCGAGAAATAACCTTCCAGGGCGTAAGACTTTAGAACAGAAAAGTAGACTTTAGAACAGAAAAAATGATGATAAAAAGAAAAGAAAAAAAAAGAAAAAGAGAAAAAAGAGAAAAGAAGAAGAAAAAAAGAAAAGAAGAAGAAAGCACGGCATTGCATGCATCATATAGATAGAGGCATGTTAATTTTTGCTTGTTCCTAGACAGGTATTTGAAGAATTGTTAAAGAATTTACTAAAGAAAATAAAGATTGGCAGCCATAGCAACGTGAGGCCCAGACGTTAAATCCTTCGGGTTATCGGTAAGTCCTTCGGGCACGATGTTAAGTCCTTCGGGCCACCAATAAGTCTTTCTAGCATGGTGATAAGTCCTCCGGGCCATCAATAAGTCCTTCGGGCATGATGCGGCAGCATTAGTAGCATGAGTCCAGAAAGATCAGCAGCCATAGCAGCGTGAGGCCCAGATGTTAAATCTTTCGGGTCACCGATAAGTCCTTCGGGCACGATGTTAAGTCCTTCGGGACACCAATAAGTCTTTCAAGCATGGTGATAAATCCTTTGGGCCATCAGTAAGTCCTTCGGGCATGATGCGGTAGCATTAGAAGCGTGAGTCTAGAAAGACCGGCAGCTATAGCGGCGTGAGGCCCAGACGTTAAATCCTTCAGGTCATCAGTAAGTCCTTCGAGCACGATGTTAAGTCCTTCGGGCCACCAATAAGTCTTTCGAACATGGTGATAAGTCCTTCGGGCCATCAGTAAGTCCTTCGGGCATGATGCGGCAGCATTAGTAGCGTGAGTCTAGAAAGATCGGCAGCCATAGCGGCGTGAGGCCAGACGTTAAATCCTTCGGGTCATTGGTAAGTCCTTCGGGCACGATGTTAAGTCCTTCGGGCCACCAATAAGTCTTTCGAGCATGGTGATAAGTCTTTCGGGCCATCAGTAAGTCCTTTGGGCATGATGCGGCAGCATTAGTAGCGTGAGTCCAGAAAGATCGGCGACCATAGCAGAGATGCGCGAGCGGATGTTAAATCGCCGGGTCATCGGTAAGTCCTTCGGGCACGGTGTTAAGTCCTTCGGACCACCATTAAGTCGTTCGAGCATGGTGATAAGTCCTTCGGGCCATCAATAAGTCCTTCGGGCATAATGCGACGGCTTTAGTAGCGTAGGTCCAAAGGAGTCAACAACCTCGTAAAAAAGGGAAAAAGAAGAAAAAGAAGAAAAAGAGAAAAAGAAAAAAGGAAAAAGAACAGAGAAAGAAGGAAAAATAAGAAACGGGGAAAAAATAAGAAAAAGAAAAGGAGGAAAGAACAATCGAAGACAAAGGTTATATAAAGGAGAAGCCTGCGTTTTCGAACCCCCAGTGAAAGGCTCCATATAGGAAGAGCCCTAACTCTAGAATCTCAAAAAAGAACCAAAGGTGAAGAAGTTCTATACAGGGAGAACTTACGAGCCTGAAGATTTGGCCGAGGAAAAGCGGAGAGTTTCAGAAGAACACGTGATTCCGTAGTCGTGAGCAGGGAAGTCGGATAAAAATGAGTGCTTTCAGTCTTTGCTTTGTTCTCGTTTCACAAGAACAAGCAAAGAGGGGCAACTGTAATCACTCATTTTCATCCGGTTTGTGAATATTGTTAATATAATAATTAAAGGGTATTATTATCGCATGTGGGCGTGTTATACTATGTATATATATATACGTGTTATTAATATATACGCAACATATGTGTGTGATGTGTGCATGTGTGTATGGTTATTATTTATGTGTATGATTGTATGTATGTGTATGTATAAATGTTCGGGTATGTGTATATGTACGTATATGGTTTGTGAATTAATGTTATTATTATTAGGATATTAATGCCATGTATTATTATTAGGATATTAATGCCATGTATTATTATTAGTTTATATGTGCGCATGTATGTTATATATACATGAGTGTGTGTATATGTATTATCAGTTATTATTAATATTACATGTTATATAACTTATGCGTGTATATGTGTGTGTGTGTCTAATTATGTACGTATGCATGTAGTGATAAATATGTGTTTTAATTATTGGTTTTATTACTAATATTAATTGTAATACAAATATATGTAACAGATCTAAAATAAATAAAACCCACATATATTATAACAGTCCAGTCCATGCAGTTACAAAACTTAAAACTTAAATTTACAAGACTCGTTTGGTCCAAAACCATAACACATATCAGACTGTCTAAACCCTAATTGTTTCTATCCCTTGCACAGATAAAGGAGGGCTATTGGATTGGATCCAAATCCGACAGCCGAGATCAAACCATGTCGTCTCTCCAGTTGGCCGCGTGGAACCACGCGCGGATCGTTCGGCTCCACACGCGCACGTATATCACACACGCAGGACTCATCGGCTACTGAGCTCCACGTGGCAAGATCCTAGGTAGCCTCGTCTTTCCCCAGATCGAATCATGGTCGCCCATCTTCAAATCACCCCGGCCGTTGGATCAGATCTGATCCAACGGCCAAGGGACGCTCTGACCATATGATCACCACCATGCCTCCTCCCCATGCCGTCGTACCAACCACCACATCAGACGCATCACCAAAAACACAAGAAAAAATAGATATGTTAGTGACCAAATCAGAAAAAATATGTATTTTGTATCATATCTTCTACCAAAAACGATCAGAGAAGATATATGTGTGGGAGGTTGTAAGAACAAGGGGAGTTCAGTTGTAATCAGTTTTTCCAGAAATACAAAAAAACACAAGTCTAGCGGTATTTTCCTTTCTTCTTTTACTATATGCATATCTTTCAAGAGTATCAAAATATCAAACAAAAATGTTAAAGAGGTCGGTTCTTACCCTCGCCGATTAAGGTTCTTCACCGCCGGTAATAAGCCGTAAGGCTTTTAAGCCAAACACGGTGAACTGGTGAAAGTGATGGGCTGTTTGGTCTTAGTTTACAAAACTTTTTAAAAAAGAGGAGAAAGAGTTTCGGTTTTGTTTTTTAGATCTAGGAAAATAGGTCTCTTTCTTCTAAAATCTAAGGTTGGATGTGGGTTTAGAGTGAAAAAAGGGGTGTTTTAGGCCCTGGTTCGAGGACCGCCGGGCACCGATGGGGCCGATACGGCAGAAGCTCGTCGATTTCTGGAGAATAGGGCGGCCGATGTAGGTTCATTTGGCTTCGAGTTGAGAGAATAATAAAAGGGGGAGAGTTTATTTTGAAACCAAAAATTTAAAATGCCAAAGAGGCAGATTTCAGGCTATAGGGGTTTATTTATAGACCTAGTTATTTTAAAAATGGTATAACAACGGCTTTAATCCCCCCGCGTTTCTAGATTTTTCGTTTTGAGCTCGTCGCATGGGTCAATTACATTTCCGGTCCTTTTCCTTTTTTGTTTTATTTCGATTTGATCACTAAATTAACCGAAATCAGATTTATAAATGGTGAAATCACATGTTGAACCATCCCGCGTTTTCAAAATTTCCATTTTGAGCTTGCCCCTTGGTCATATTACACTTCCAGTCCTTATGGGTTTTGCCTGGTTCTTAATTCGATCCCTAAATGTACTCTTTAATTTATGCATTCTGTTTTTTATTATTCCATTTCAGTCCTTTTTTCATGTTTAAATATTTATCCTTTTTATGTGTTTTTAGCATGTTCATATCGTCCTTTTGGTGTTGGTATATGTTTTGTATAGTATGTTAATTTATATCCGTATAATTTGTGTATTAAAATGTGTTATACCTTGTTCCTATGTTTTAATTTATTTTGTTCATGTCGTATTCATGTTTGTCTCACATGCTACGTTTTAGTTTAGGTTATATGTCATGTTCATATGTTTACATGAGTTTTTTTTATCTTTTTGCCTCTTAGGTTATATGATAGTGTGATATTGTTTGCCATATACAATGTTTTTATTTATGCATGTAATTTGTGTCATATGTTAAGTATTAAATATTAGTTTTATTCTAATATGTTGTTTTATTATTTTGGTATCATATTATGTCGTGTGTATATGTCATGTAGGTGGTAGTTGTGGTTCATCTTTATGTGTAAGTATGTTAGATTTAATTAATTTAGTTTTGGAAAGCATGTCTCTTTTTGTATGTTTATATTTGTATTTGTTGTTTTATTTTTAGGACATGTTACAATGTTTTTGTTCATACATTTTGCATTTTAATATTATTATGTTTATGTATTTTATGTTTTTGTAGTTCCATGTCTTTGTAAATATTTGTTTATAATGTTTTTTAGGTTTGCATAACGGAATATTAATTGTCAATGCGGTGCCCTTTATCCGAGCGCAAACGGGGCCAGTATCAGGCGTAGTGATAGTGGTTGGGCGTTTGCTCTCGGATAACGGAGCCTTTAAAATCTACTCGTACTTATAACCAAATTTTAATTTAATCGTCACTTTAATCCGGAAAGTCTAATATTAATAAGGCGGTAATTATTAAAGTACCAATTTTGGGCGGTGTGGGGGTGTTAATCCTTCCCCATCCGTAACCGACTCCCGAACCCAAAGTTTTCAAAATCTCTGGTTTTTATGGTGTCCGGCCTACCTAAGTGGCTGGTGGTGACTCCAATTTCTAAATAAAACGTGTTTTTTAAAACCCCGAAGAATAAATATTTTAATACCCGAAAACCACAAACACTTTGGAAACTTTGATCGATTTTTTTTAGCGAAAAGGGACATCGCTACATCCACAAAATTAAGCAAAATATGAAATCAAGCTTGTCCACCAAGGAAACAATACAAACATGCATGAATGGCTAATAATGCAACTAATATGAGCCTAAGTCTAGCAATAATATGAATAAAAATGGTGATAAAAATAGTACTTTTGAACACTTAACACACCCCCAAACTCAAACTATTGCTTGTCCTCAAGCAATGCAAACTAATTATTACCCGCCAAGACTTCAATTTTCACAAACTTAGCTTTGAGCTTGATTTCAATTCTCAGAACCGGGGCACAAAGTATGATTGGCTTTTCATTTTTTTAGAAAACTTATGAGTTACTCGGAATCAAACTATAATGCTTGTGACTGTGTGCGGAGTTGTGTGCAAGTTGATTTTTTGGATTCTATGCCAACAAGAGGTTTTCAAATTAATTCATTGGGTTCTTTTAACATGTTTTAACTAGAGCCGGTTTCGGGCACCTCTAGTGTTCTGTCTTTAGTTTTCTTAAGTTAATTAATTTATTCGACTAGAGCCGGTTTCGGGCACCTCTAGCGATCAATTTTTAGCACATACTAGAGCCAATTTGGGCACCTCTAGTGATCAATTTTTTTAGCACATACTAGATCCAATTTCGGGCACCTCTAGTATTCATCCAATTTTTATTCTAATCCCCCAACTTTTTAACTATCAACCTAAGTTTGCTAGAATTCCTTAAATCAATCAAGCCACACAGTGTTTCATTAAATTCAGCATCATAGTACGATTCTAAGTGTTTCCACGTTTATCCTAGAATAAAAAGTTCTATCAATTAAGTGCATTGGCAAAGTCATCATCAGATATTCATCAAATCTAGGCAATTCTTGTTCCAACTAAAGGCATGACAAGCAATTTATGTATCCTAAATGCAATACTTAAGATGAATGCAACTAAACATGGTAACTAACTAATAACAATCCCCCCCAAACTCGAGTGAGGCATTGTCCTCAATGCATGCAACAAATAAAAATAAAAATAAAAATAAAAGTAAAATGCAAACGAGGACTTACTCCGAGAGTTCATCGTCGTGGATGATTAGTTTCTTTTTGGTTGGTGTCTTGATTCTTTTGGTTGAACGCGGTGGTTGCTTCCTTGTTGCCGATGGTGGAATTGATCCTCGTACGGAGTTGTCCTCATTGTCCTCTTCATCAATGTCTTTGGCTTTTCGCTTGGGCTTGGAGGATTCGATTGGTACGGTCTTTGTTGGTGCAATATAGGACTCGTTCGAATCTGAAAAATCAGACAATGATTCAGTACGAGTTGAATCAGGCATAGGTGCTTTACCTTTGGCTTTTGCAGTGGTTGCCGGGGCGTCTTTAGCTTTGGTTGCCGCGACATCTTTAGTGTTGGTTGTCGTGGAAACTGCTTGGGCAGGCGCGGTGTAGGTTGCTGCGGCATCATCTGTTGTGGTTGCCGTGGTAACTGCTTCATTAGTTGTCATGGCAAGGATTTCGGCATGAAATATTGGAAACGGCACGCGGCTGTCTGGGTACTTTTCCAGGATGACTTGGGTGATGGCATTGTTGTGATCCTTCATGTACCGTATGAACATTAGTTGTCGGTCTTCAATTTGCCTAAGGTGGTTTGCCAACGGTTGTAAAAGTGTTTCAAGTTGTCCTGGGGCTGCTATCTGAGTTGCCCGGGTATCGGTTGCTTAGGCATTAGAAGTTGCGGATGCGGCAAGAGGTGTCGCGGCAATTGAAGGTGTTGGGGATTTTACCGGTGTCTCTCCCATTAGCTTTCAGATTTGTGCTCGATTCTAACCGGACTTTGGTAGGGCCTTTTCATCAGTGGACTCACTTGGGACATGCATCTCCTTGCAAAGATTGGAAATTAAGCAAGGGAAGAAAAGAGAGCCCTTGTCTTTTGTGCTACATACAAAAATCTCATCACAAATAATTTTTCCAATCTTAATGATGCGATCATGCAAGATAGAATGTATGAGCAAAAGATGAGGTGTATCAATGGTGGTATTGTGTATTGTAGGCATTAAATAAGTTTTAACAAACTTATTCCATAATTTTGCCTCGGTTTTAAGCCGAAGGCGATTTACCATGCCCTTGTATTTACCATCGTTCCAATGAGTTCCTGGTAGAGTGAGTTCTTGAAGCACCTTGTCGAGTTGCTTGGGCGTGAGTTGATCAACAAAGGCTTGATGCTCGTCCTTCTCAACGTAGAGCCCGTAAAAGGTGTTGATGTTTTCGGGGCTTATGAGTATAGCCTTGTCACGAACAAAAATATAAGGATTATCTGGGTTAGGTGAGTGAGCATAGAATTCTCTTACCCATGAGATGTTACCCGATTCTGGTTGATGGCAAAAGATTTGCCACTTTTGATGTGCAATCCTTTCGAAGATGAATGGTTCAAGGATGAAATCTTGATGAGAGTTGGAGCATTCAAAGCCTTGTTCTTCGCAAATCTTCCGGCTATCAAACTTGGAGTGAAATCTTTCTTGAACCACCGGTGTAGCAAACTTCTTGTATCTTGGTTCTTTGGAGGAACTTGGATGAACCAAAAATTTGATTTTGGATGCCATGGATGATCTTGGTTGTGAGTTTGGTAGAAACAAAGAAAAGAAAGCAAAAGAAAATAAAGAGTTGCAAGGTGAAAAGTAGGAATAGGTTTCTTGGAAGTTAAGGGTGATGGGTTAAATAGAAAAGATAGGTAGTAAATATGGTGGGTGGGAGTAATTTTGGAAGAAAAAAACAAGGGTTTTGATTTGGGGGGAGGTGACGGCTAGGGGTTTAGGGTAGGGGAAGGGTTTGGCCGGTTATGTAGGGTTTATTTAGGGTAAATTGGAGGCTTAATATAAGCCTTAAATTCAGCCCATTAATTTCTTTGTTGAAGAAGTTTCCTTCTTGAATCAAAATTCCTCTTTATCTTGAACTCTTTTCCTACAATTCAAAAACAAATAAAATAAGGATTAAAATTAAAGATAAACTAATAAAAGAAAATAAATTAAAATTTAAAAACAATTAGATAAATATGAAAGAAAGATGTAGTCTTAATCTTAAAGAAAATAAATAAATCTATCCTAAAAAATAACCAAAATTAAATAATAATAAAAATAGTTCAAAAAATAAGAAATAAAAAGAAAAAGAAAATATCGAAATGAGAGCATGCTCATGCATCTCCTAAGGTGACCACTTCTTTATGTTCCACATGGGCACCGTTGTAGTGCTTCAATCTTTGTCCGTTAACTTTGAATTCATGTTCGTTAGTGATGAACTTGATTATCACGGCACCATGGGAGAATGGTCTGACAACTTCGAATGGTCCCGACCATCTTGATTTCAGTTTTCCCAGGAAAAGTTTTAGCTGAGAATTGAATAAGAGAACTAGTTGCCCTGGCATGAATTCTAGCGGCAATAGTTTCTTGTCATGCCATTGCTTTGTTTTCTCCTTGTAGATTCGTGCACTGTTATAGGCGAGTGCACAGAATTCTTCTATCTCGTTGAGGTCCAACAAATGTTTTGCCCGGCACTTTCCCAATCCATATTCACGGTCTTAATTGCCCAATATGCCTTGTGTTTGATTTCCACCGGTAGATGGCATGTTTTGCCATAGACAAGTCGGAACGGAGACATACCTAAGGGTGTTTCGAATGCAGTGCGATATGCCTAAAGTGCGTCATCTAGTCTTACTGACCAATCCTTCCTAGAGGGATTTACAACTTTCTCGAGTATACCCTTCAATTCTCGGTTGGAAATTTTTGCTTGCCCATTGGTTTGTGGAAGATATGCTATGGCAATCTTGTGAGATACACCAAAGCGTTGTAACATATTGGCAATGAGTTTTTTGTCAAAGTGCTTGCCTTCATCACTGATAATTGCTCTCGGCATCCCAAACCGTGTAAATATATTTTTCTGCAAGAATCGTTGCACGGTCTTGGAATTGTTTGTGGGAACTGCAGCTGCCTCAACCCATTTAGACACGTAGTCAATGACAAGTAGAATGTAGAGGTTGCCGAATGAAGATGGGAAAGGTCCCATAAAATCGATCCCCCATACATCGAACAATTCCACCTCGATGATTTTTTGGAGCGGCATCTCATGTCATCTAGAGATATTGCCCGTTCTCTAGCAATGATCACATTGCTTGTAAAATTCTTGGGAATCTTTGTACAGTGTTGGCCAATACAAACCGGATTGCAAAACTTTGGCCGCGGTACGTGTTCCTCCAAAATGTCCTCCATAGGGTGAAGAATAGCATTGTCGGAGTACATTCTGATGCTCTTCTTCAGTGACACATCGGCGTATAACCTGATCTACACATTGTTTAAACAAAAGAGGCTCGTCCCAAAAGTAATGCTTAGCATCATGGCGGAACCGCTTCTTCCCTTGGTGAGTAAGGCCATAAGGTAAAATACCACAAACAAGGAAATTAACTAAATCCACGTACCAGGGTATTGCCGAGGCAACTACTTCCATGGTTGCCGAGGCATGCGCGTTTAGAGTTGTTGCGGCATGCGCGTCAAGGGTTGCCGAGGCATGCACGCCCATGGTTGTCGAGGCGTGCGTATCAGTGGTTGCCGCAGCGTGCATATCAGTGGTTGTCGAGGCGTAAGCGTCTGGAGTTGCCGAGGCGTGTGCGTCAAGAGTTGTTGAGTCGTCGAGGGTTACCGAGGCGTGCGCATCCATGGTTGCTGAGGCGTCAGGGGTTCCCGAGGCGTGCGCATCCATGGTTTCCGAGGCAACTAACAGTTGCTCATCTTGGAATGCATCACATATCTCTAAATCAACGTCCTCCTCTCTATTGTATTCTAAGCGTGATAAGTGATCGGCCACTTGATTTTCTGCTCCTTTCATGTCCTTAATTTCAATATCAAACTCTTGTAAAAGCAATATCCAACGAATCAAACGAGGTTTGGCATCATTTTTAGCAAATAGATACTTAATTGCCGAATGGTCCGTATGAACAATTACCTTTGTACCAATCAAATAGGATCGAAACTTGTCGAATGCGAAAACTACGGCTAGTAACTCTTTCTCCATTGTTGTGTAATTCACTTAAGCACTATTAAGAGTTTTACTAGCGTAGTATATCACATGAAAGGTCTTACCTGTGCGTTGGCCTAGGACTGCTCCTACCTCGAAATCACTTGCATCACATATGAGCTCAAAAGGTAGTGTCCAATCTGGTGGAACGACAATAGGTGCCGAGGCAAGCTTTTCCTTTAAGGTTTTGAATGCTTGGGCGCAAGAATCATCAAAATTGAAGACTTTATCCTGTTCAAGCAAATTGCACAAGGGTTTAGTAATTTTAGAAAAATTATGAATGAACCTTCTGTAAAAACCTGCATGTCCAAGGAAGCTTCGGATTCCTTTAACCAAACTTGGTGGGGGTAATCTCTCGATCACGTCCACCTTGGCTTTGTCTACTTCAATTCCCTTGGATGAAATCTTATGGCCAAGCACTATTCCTTCATCTACCATAAAATGGCACTTCTCCCAATTAAGGACTAAATCGGTTTCTTCACATCTTGCCAACTCCTTCTCTAAATTGCCAAGGCAACTGTCGAAGTCATTACCAAAAACGAAAAAATCATCCATGAAGATCTCAAGGAAGTCTTCGACCATGTCTGAAAAGAGTGCCATCATGATCTTTGGAAGGTTTCCTGGGCATTACACAATTCGAACGGCATCCTTCGAAAAGCATAAGTACCATATGGGCATGTGAAGGTTGTCTTTTCTTGATCTTCTGGTGCTATGGAAATTTGATTATAACCTGAATAACCAACAAGAAAAAAATAAAAAGGTTTACCTATAAGACGGTCAAGCATTTGATCAATAAAGGGTAATGGGAAGTGGTATTTCCTAGTGGCTTTGTTTAGCTTTCGATAATCCATACAAACCCTCCAACCGGTCACAGCCCTGGTTGGAATGAGTTTAATGTTTTCATTACTTACCACCGTTATACCTCTCTTTTTCGGTACACATTGTACCGGACATACCAATGTACTATCAGAGATAGGGTATATGATGCTGGCGTCAAGCCACTTGATGATTTCTTTCATTACAACCCCTTTCATGGCATGATTCAGTCTCCTCTGGGCCTCAATCGAAGGATTGTGATCATCTTCCAACAAAATCTTGTGCATGCACACTGTCGGGCTAATTCCCTTCAAGTCGGCAATTGTCCACCCTATTGCCTTCTTGTGTACCATCAACATTTTGATCAGCTTCTTTTCCTACTCAGGCTGTAACTTAGAGGAAACAATTACATGCAATGTATTATCGGTTCCCAGGTAAGCATATTTTAGTTGCCCTGGCAACTGTTTCAACTCGAGAATCGGTGGTTGTTCAATTGAGGGCTTTTCTAGTTTACCTTCCTTACTTGAGTAATCCAGTGGTTCAAAGTATGTACCTGGTCAATTGACTAACCAATTTGCCTCTTCTTGTTGTTCCTCATCAATCGGTTCTTCATACTCCTCAGGTTCCTCTTGATCGGCAATGTACTTGTTGAGGCAACTAAATTCCCCGTCGAAGTTAAACTCTGTCGTGGCATGAAGAAGTTGGCATTCTTCGGGATCATCGGCATGCCTTAGTGTTTGGAACACATTTAGTTTAACTTGCCGGTCATTCACCCTCATTGTGAATTCTCCCTTTTCAACATCGATCAAGGTTCTCCCTGTTGCTAGGAAGGGTCTCCCGAGAATGATAGGTGCATGTTCATCTGCTTCACAATCCAAAACAATGAAGTCAGGGGAAAAATAAATTTATCAACTTTTACCAGTATGTCTTTGATTTTTCCCTCTAGATGCACATAGAATATGTCGGGTAGCTGTAGCATAACTGTTGTAGGCCTTGCCTTCCCGATTCCTAGTTTTTGGAAAACCGATTTAGGCATCAAGGGTATGCTTGCTCCAAGGTCACATAATGCTTTCCCGACATAGTGGTGTAGCGATATCCGTTTTCGCTAAAAAATATTGGTTTCGAAGTATTTGTTGTCTTTTGGATATAAAAATATTTATTCCGTGAGGTTTTAAAAATACCGTATTTTATTTAAGAAAATGGAGTCACCAGCAGCTACTTAGGTAGGTCGGACACCATAAAAACCAGATATTTTGAAAACTTTGGGTTCGGGAGTCGGTTAAGGATGGGGAAGGATTAGCACCCCCACACCGCCCAAAATTGGTACTTTAATAATTACCGCTTTATTAATATTAGACTTTTCGGATTAAAGTGACAATTTAATTAACATTTAGTTATATGTGCGAGTAAATTTTAAAGGCCCCATTATCCGAGAATAAACGCCCAACCACTGTCACTACGCCTGATACTGGCCCCATTTACGCTCGGATAAAAGGGCACCGCATTGACACTATATATTCCATTATGCAAACTTAGTGAGCAAAATATAAAATATGGCAAAATAACTTAAATACAATACAAATAAATATTAACATAATATAATACTAATCTAACATAAATAAAATACTAATCTAAAAAATACATACATAAATATTAATCTAACTCATAAATAAAAACAAATTTAACATAAATAAAATGCTAACATTTATAAATATTAACCTAAAACAAAAAAATAAAAACTAATCTAACATAAATAAAATACTAATCTAAAACATTCATAAATATTAATCTAACACATAAATAAAAAACTAATCTAACATAAATAAAATACTAATCTAAAACATTCATAATTATTAATCTAACACATAAATAAAAACGAATCTAACATAAAGAAAATATTAATATAAAACATAAATTTAAAACATAATAAATACTAATCTAAAACATATATAAACATACAAAACAAAAAAGAGTACAATTTTAAATTAACTACTACTTCATTAAATCATAAAAATTACAACACAAATAAAAGGAAAGAAAATATACCTAACTAGGAACTCAAATGACGAACCCCGACTGAACCCCACCGAGATTTACCTCGACCTCTCCAAAAATTAACTAGATCGGTATCCGAAATAGGACCCCGATCGAACCGGTTAGGATCGAGGGCACTGCCCTCGGTCCTTGGCTACCCGAGAGCCAAGCTCTCTTATTTGGGGCTTGCCACTGTCGATCCCATTTCTCCCTTTAATTTTCCCTCCCCATGCCTCTATTTATAGGCAATTGGGGAGTCCTAAGGGGTGACGTGGACCACCCAAAAACCACATATATATATTTTTTTACTTTGTTTTTTTTTTATTTAATTAATTTTTTATTTTTATATTAATAATATTACTATTAAAATAACACTAAAACCCGATAAAAAAATGAGTGATTACAGTTGCCCCTCTTTGCTTGTTCTTGTGAAACGAGGACAAAGCAAAGATCAAAAGCACTCATTTTTTACCTACTTCCTCGTCTTTGGCTTCGGAATCACGTGTTCTTCTGAAACTCGTCGCTCTTCCTTAACTGAATCTTTAGGCTCATAAGATCTTCCTATTTAGAACTTCGTCACCTTCTGATCTTGGAGCTATAGGCTCTTCCTACAAGAACCCTTCACTCTGAAGCCTCGAGTTATGAGTCTCTCCTATATATAACTTTTCATTCTGAGACGGTAAAGCTTCGAGTCCTTCCTATATAGAACTCTTCATCTTCAACGCTGGTTTCTCCTATATAAAACCTTTTGTGCCACAGACGGATTCTTTCGACCGGGAGTTCTTCCTATATAGAACTGCTAGTCTTCAAACCCTGGAGCCGCCAGTCCTTCCTATATAGAACCTCTCACTCTAAGACAGTAAAGTTTGGAGCCCTTCCTATATAGGACTCTTCGCCTTCAACACAACGGGTTTTCCCTATATAAAACCTTCTGTGTCATGGGTGAATTCCTTCGACTGGGAGTTCTTCCTATATAGAACTGCTAGTCTTCACCCTAGAGCTGCAAGCCCTTCCTATATAAAACTTTCGGCTCCTGAAGCCTCGGAGCGGTGGATTCTTCCTATATAGAACCTTTACCTTCACATTTGGGATTCACGCCAAAATGGCTACCGATCTTTCTGGACTCACACTGCTAAGGCCGCCGAAATCTTTCTTCAAATTTTGGGATTCACCCCGAAAATGGCTACTGACCTTTCTTCAGATTTGGGGATTCATGCCGACAATGGCTACCGATCTTTCTAGACTCACGCTGCTAAGGCTACCGAAATGTCTTTTCAATTTGGGGATTCACGCCAAAAATGGCTATCGATCTTCTAGGACTTACGCTACTATAGCTGCCGAAATCTTTCTTCAATTTGGGGATTCACGCCAAAAATGGCTACTGATCTTTTAGGACTCACGCTACTATAGCTGCCGAAATCTTTCTTCAATTTGGGGATTCACGCCGAAAATGGCTACCAATCTTTCTTCAAATTTGGGGACTCACGCCAAAAATGACTGCCAAACTTTCTTCAAATTTGGGGACTCACGCCGAAAATGGCTGCCAAAACTTTCTTTAAATTTGGGGACTCACGCCGAAAATGGCTGCCAAAACTTTCTTTAAATTTGGGGACTCACGCAGAAAATGGCTGCCAAACTTTCTTCAAATTTGGGGACTCACGCCGAAAATGGCTTCCAAAACTTTCTTTAAATTTGGGGACTCACGCCGAAAATAGCTGCCAAACTTTCTTCAAATTTGGGGACTCACGCCCAAAATGGCTGCCAAACCTTCTTCAAATTTGGGGACTCACGCCGAAAATGGCTGCCAATCTTCTAGGACTCACGCTGCTATAGCTGCCGAAATCTTTTTTCAATTTGGGGATTCACGCCGAAAATGGCTACCGATCTTTCTTTAAATTTAGGGACTCACACCGAAAATGGCTGCCAAACTTTCTTCAAATTTAGGGACTCACGCTGCAAATGGCTGCCAAACCTTCTTCAAATTTGGGGACTCACGCCGAAAATGGCTGCCAAACCTTCTTCAAATTTGGGGACTCACGCCGAAAATGGCTGCCAAAATCTTTTTTCAAATTTGGGGACTCACACCAAAAATGGTTGCCAAACTTTCTTCAAATTTGGGGACTCACGCCGAAAATGGCTGCCAAATTGTTTTTTCAAATTTGGGGACTTACACCGAAAATGGTTGCCAAATTTCTTCAATGAAATCCAGTTCTTAATGTTCTTTGATAATTCTTCAAGTACCTATCCAAAACAAGTAAAAATTGACATGCCCTTATCTATATGATGCATGCAAAGTAATGTTTTCTTTCTCCTCTTTTTCTCTTTTCTCTCTTCTCATTTTCTTTTTCTTTTCTTCTTTTTTTCTTTTTTCCTTCAATTTTTCCTTCAATTTCTTCTTATTTTTTTCTTTTTCTTTTCTTTTTTCTTCTTCCCCTCTTTCTTTCTCTCTTTTTCTTTTTTTCTTTTAGCCCTTTTTTGTTCTAAAGTCTTACACCCTGAAAGGTCGCTCCTTAGATTTCTTCATCTATTTACTTCTTCACTGTATGCTCTTAAATCCTCATTTGAACATGCTTTTAAACCTTTTGTGTGAAAGGCTTTCTTGTCTTCAGGGTTATCACCCGTCTTCATAAATGATCCTCTAGCTCTTATATTATTCTTATAAAAACCCTTGTCATCTTCTTCGCTTGGCGTTGCCCCATTCAACCACGGCCTCCACTACTTTGAATTTTCTGACCCATCATATAGAGCCTTGATCTATTTCTAGTCACCAGGGTGAGCCAAAATGCTTCCATCCCCTGAGCTCATCCTTGATCTTCTCGTAGCACTTCGACGGGAACTAACTCTCGGTCCTTATGCTTTAAATCTCACCATTATTCATTTTTAAAGTAATGCAAAAGGCAATTTACTTGTGTATATTTCAAAAAAATAATGATTGTTTGAAAAGATAACAGTCATTTTGAAAATCACAACTTGGAAGGGATACCAAACATTTTGAAAACATTGTTTGGGACAAATGGTAAACATCCTTTTCTTTTCTTCTTCTTTTTTTAAGGACCAAACATTTTTTTAAAATAATGTTTGGAGAATGGTAAACAAAATTCGAAGTATATTGCCAAACATTTTAAAAACTAATGTTTGGGGGAAATGGTAAACATCAAAACTTTGGGAGAAAATGTCAAACCTTTTAAAACATGTTTGCCCCTGAAATATCAAACACCATAGCGCATCTACTTCAAGTTGCCAGAGATCAACTCTAATGAAGCGCATATTTAGAAGATCTTGACCATTGTGGAGATATATGCCAATGTATAGTTTCTTCTGGTCTAATATGCTTTTGAGAGGAACAACCTTACCTAGTTTCTACCCAGTTTAAGGTGGCTCTCTTAATCTCACTATCTCACCATGCCCCATCCTTCCCTCATTTGGGTGTCGATCAAGCACTTTGAAGTTTGACGTTCCTTGAAGCAAAGTTAACCCTTATAGGCGGAATGAAATCTGAAGACATTCTCATTCAACTTGGATATCTATGGATGACCAGAATGGTCTTTGGGGGCTTGTAATGTAGGCCTTTGGTTTATGGTTAAGTGAAACAGTATTTCTGTACTTGTGTAACTTGGATATGCTCATTATTCCTTCATTTTTTTTGGATCACTCTAGACTGCCCGTTTTCGGGTTTTCACCCTAGAGTTCATTTCCTTTCTTTTTACTGTAGCCTACCTTGCATTCTGGCTATGTACTGATGTTCGTTTTCTGTTCAATAATGTTTGATCCTCCAATACTCCTCGAAACTGAGATTTCTTGAATGAATGACTACGGATACATTTCTGGGAATTCTTGTGATTGGCACGCCCAGATGAAATGTTATTCTTTCTTTCTTCTTTTCTCTTCTTTTTTTTCTTCTTTTTCACTTTTTCTCTTGGATTGCTCTAGACTGTCCATTTTTTGGTTTTAACCCTAGAGGTCACTTCCTTCTTTTGTACCTTCATATCAGTGTATTTTGGTTGGATATTGATGCCAGCATGCTCAGGCAGACTACTCTTTTTCTTCATTTTCAGGATCATTTTGGACTGCCCATTTTTTGGGTTTTCACCCTAGAGGTCATTTCCTTTTTCGAAATTGGCAATCTTCGGGCCGACTTGTCTTGACTTGGCTTCAATTCGAGCTTCTATACTAATTTTCAAATTTGATATTTACTTGAAATGTGGATTCCTTGTGTCTCTTGCTCATAGTTGAAGTCTCGTTCTTGTATTGTTTGATCTGTGTGTGAAGCATATACAATATTCTTTCTTTCTTTTTCTTTTTTCCTTTTTCTTTTTTTCCTTTTTTTCTTTTTTCTTCCTTTTTCTTTCTCTCATTTTCTTCTTCTTCTTTTTTATTTTATTTTTTCTTTTCTTCTCTTTTTTTTTCTTTTCTTTTTTTTTCTCTTTTCTAGGCTGCCCATTTTGGGTTTTTAGCATTGAATCTCTTTCTTCTTATTCAAGTCTATGAATGTATCCTCGAATCAACACGTATCTATATTGGTATTGATGCTATCTTCCGCTCGAAGTTCATTGCCTCTCTGCAGCTCTTCTGATATTTACTCGATCTGGATTGCTTCGGCCTTCCGATTGTCATTTCTTTTCTTTCCTTTGGTTTTTCGTTTGGACATATCCATGTTTTCAACCACTTTCTTCTGATGATTTTCTGATCTTCGTATCCAATTTGTATGGTCTCATCTCTGTCTTCTGGTACCATTTGTCGTCACATTCACAAATATCCTGAGAAAGCCTTCAGGGTGTAGAGGTTTAGGGTCAACTCTCGTTTCAAGGATCTTAAACGACAAGCGCCTGAGAAGATAAATTCCTAAAATGGGAACTGCCCATTGTCTAAACGCTCGCTTTGTTCCTCTGTTGGCCTAAGTAAACTAGCAAATACTCACATTTACAGTATCCCTACAACATTCAATCTCTTCTAAATATATGCAACTTAGAGTTGATCTTTGGATCTGGAGCAAATGTACTGTTGCGTTCAAAATTCGAAGACCTGGTATAGAAATGATATATACATATGTCCATTCAAAAATGCGTGTATATGCATATGGGAGAACAAAAACTACCCCATAAAAATAACATGTTTAAAAAATCAAGAATGTAAAAATGCTTTTCTAAATGGAAATGTGATTTTTAATTCTAAAAAATATTTGTTTGGGAGTTTTTTTCTTTCAAAGCATTGAGAATTTCTTTATGAACTGATGGGAAAACCATAGGGACCTCCGAACTACATCTCGAGTACTAACTCATTCCAGTCCTTTGTAGTGTAGTCTTGCCTCTTCTCTTGTTTTTCCTTGCTGGATCAATTCTTGTCATGACTCCCTTGTCAACCAACTTCTTGATTTCTTCTATTAACGACCTCAAATTTCTTGGTGCCATGCCCTAGTGCCTTAATGTAGAACTCACATGCATTGTATGGATTAAAATTGTGGGCGGATGAGCTGGGCGTAATCTTTATCGGCCCGGAGGTAAGATACTAACCCTTGACCAGATGAGGCCATATAGAATACTCCGAATATCTCTAAATATGTACTTGTTTGAGGAACTTTTCTCGGTGATTCGGAGGAATCTACCTGTCTTCTTCTCTTACGATCACGAGAACCTTGAAAGTGGTACCCATTTATCTCTTTCTTTCTTTCTGCTCCTAGACATGTCTGGTCTTTTAAACTTAGGTCCCGGAGTGCATGTTCGATTCTCTCTCCGACTGTCATGGAGTCCTCAAAGCTGGCATTCATTTTCCTGAGCACCTTATCAAAAAAAGAAATAAGAAAGGTGGCATGGAAGTCACTTTCCTCTTCATCTACGGGAGGCTGCACCTGGGTCGCTAAACACAGACACCTCAAAGCACATTCCTTGATGCTTTATCAGGTTTCATCTTCGTCCCCTGGAGATAGTGACAACTTGGTGCTAGGTCCAAAGCATATTTATGGGCCCAAAACATCATTGGCTAAGTCTTCCCACAACTGAATTTGTTCTCTACTCAAACAGTTATACCATATCACGGTGGGTCCTGCTAGACTGTCGAGGAAGCAGTGGAACAGTAATTTATCATTCTCAATGTAGCCCTCCAGAACATGGTCAGGTGAATCTTGGGGCATCTTGTTCCGTCATCATGCGCAAATCTGGGAATCTTTGAAATCTGGAGGAATGGCCAAATCAGGGTTCAAATAGAGCTTTCTTGCATCAAAGGCATCAAACTTCTTTTTTTCTCTCTTATTCTCTCGAGTCCATCTTCTAACTGCTCGAATCTTGATTTTTGAGTGTGTTCAATTATTTTATTCATGGTAAAACTCTAATTGTTCTTTGGATTACCCCTAAAAATTTTATGCAAGGTAATGATAATGATATGTAAAATATGCCATGACTGTACAATGTAATGCAATGCAATCCTAAAATATAAAAATGAATGCAGTAAGGTATTGATTCCAAAAGTGATCCCCATAGAACAACGTTCATTGAGGCAAAAAGGTTTCATTATATCAGATATTAGATATTTACAGTTACTGATAAGCTTCAGTGTCTACTTTCTTAACTTCATCCAGTAGTCCGGTCAGCTTGCCTTCTGTAGTCCAATACTTGGCCCATGTTCTGACTAAGCCTGCCATCTTGTTGAGCCGCCTTACCTGCTCGAGTAATATCGATCTTCAGGTCTTCATCTATCCCCTGCTTAGTCTTTCGTAGCTTGGAAGTTGCCCTTTCCAACTGAAGAGTGTTGAATTGTCATTGCTCTATCGTAAACTTATTTCCAAAACTCTTGTTAATGGCTAAGTTATTCTATAGCTCATCTCTGGAGACTGTCGTACCTATTCCTAATTTCTTCAAACTTACCTGATAACAGCCTGACTTGATTCTTGCTTGACTAGTTTCTCTTCTTCCAATATTCTGAGTCGTCCTTCAACTGGACAACACCATTTATTCTTTAAAGGTGACCCAATCTGATATTCTTAAACACTCAGTAAAGCTTCTGGTGATCATTCTGCAAATTCAATTTTATCCAAGTTATCTATCTCTTATCTGAGCTGGCTGAACTCGAAAGAATATCCCTCTCCTGGGGTGCCCCTATCTCTGATCTTCAAATTTAACTTGCTTGAGTGAGCTACTTCGGCATTACCTAAACTTTTTCCTGGATATCGATTCTTCCTCGACTTTGCCCCTCGGGTGATTGTTAGATTACTATAGAATTAGGGAACTCCGTCTTTGAAACCCAAAATTCTCATCGTGATAAGATCTTGAACTTGTTCCTCAGGGCCCCACAATCCTCAATACTGTGACCCAAACTTCCTAAACGATTTCGTAATCTCTCGGATAAGACTGACTCTTCGCTAGAGACTTCACCGAGGTAATAAGTCTCTTCACGATGAACATTAGGAGTAGTTTATTGTACCTCACAAGAATCGAGATGTACTTCTTTTCATTACTTGTTTCTCGGGTTTCTTCTAGACCGAACTCTGCTTTTTTGAAAGCCCAACTCAGACATACCTTCCGCTTGTTTATTGATGCGGATCACAAAAGGGTTCAATTTGTCGTATTTAGCTGGCTTAGAGGTAGAATTCTGAATATCCTGCTTTCTATTCTGATCCTTAATTGGTTTTTCTTTCGATTCGATAGATCGCTTACCTTTCGCCAGAGTATTCATCTGATTCATCACTTTTTCCCTCTTCTTCTTTCAACTCTTGCACTTTACTTTGCTCATTACCAGTACCGTGTTTCCTTACTATTTCTGACCTGAAGTCTTCATATGGTTCCTCTTCTATTGTCTCCGATCTTACTCTGGGACAAAACCCTGGATCTGTGCCCTCTAATATCTGACCAGACGACCCATTGCCAATTATGAACGATTTCTGAGATTTGGGGAACCACTTCGGGAATCAATACCCTATAAATGTGAGAATGCATGCAAATGCGATGTTGATTCTCGAACAGTCTTTAAAAACCTTTCAATAGAGAAAATATCTGTTTGCCAGAACTTAATAATGAATTACAGGTAACAGTTGGATTTATTCTGGAGACCTTGACTTCGGAAAGCAAAACCTGTGCTCCACGTCTCGACGTCGTCTTTAGGATGATGGATGACTTCGTCTTCTCCTCTTATTCTATTCCATGGACTCGTGACGTCATGATCTTTATTTTTGTGGCTTCTGGAAAGGACATCAACAAGTGCAGGCATAATGCAGACAAGACCTTTTCTTCTGTAGATATGGGTGCAACCGAATAATACGTATAAACAGGGATGGATTCTATCGGTCCTAGGGGAGTACTTTAAAATTTTTAGGGTTTAAATTAAAATTCTCAAAGATCATTTCGTTTAAAAATTCCCTTTTTTATTATCAAAAAGTTTTAACTTACTTAAAAATGAAACTTTTAGGTTTCTTTTTGTTATTATTATTATTCTGAAAGTTTTATGAGGGAAAAAGATTCAAAGCAAAATAATAATATTTTAAAAAAAATTAAATGAGTTAAATTAAAATCTTTGAGATTTTTACAAAATGGTCAAATGTGAAGATTTAAAATTGGGGTTCTGTGGCCCTGACTAAATCTTTTGCGTCGCGCATGCCTTACTATCGTACCGTCTTCTTTCTCGATTGGTCTTTGCTCGGCCTAACTTGATACTGTAATATTATCGTTTCCGGCAAAGCAGACTTTTTCTATTTTGAAAGCCTTTTAATGAACTGTTCTTGAATCAACACCATGTCATGATATGCAACATGAATACAAATAAAGGCGTTGATTCCGCTGGTAATCACCCTTTCGAACGACTTTCATGGGAATTAAAGGGTCCAGATTACAAAATGGGTCCATATTACAAAAGGAGTCCATATTACAAAAAGAGTCCCTATTACAAAAAGTCTTAATTACAAAACAAAGTTCTACACATAAGCCCTAGCTCTACCTCCTAGCTCCTCGATAGCTCTGAGCAACTTGATAAAACTTGGTGCTTCTTCCATGTCTGGGGCTACGAAAGGTCGAAGTGCTTCAGCTTCGACAGGTAAGTCATTCACATGCCTTGCAACTCGTTGTATGTCCGCCATTAGGGTCTCGTGTGTATACTTTGGCACTACACGCTTGCTCGGCAAATTGTTACCTCGGATTTGTTGATTAATCTCTGACCAATGTCGCACAACTGGATCGATGCCGTCCTTCTTAAAACACCTTTTTTCCATGATGAAAGATTTTCTAATTGGGCGAACCACTTGAATCAACGTCTCTATGTAATGTCGATGCAATAATAATGCAACAAAAGTATGTGTAAAGTAAAAATAAAAATAAAACACAAAAAGAAATGAGTTAGTACCGGATAAAAATAATAAATACATAAATAAAAGTACAAATTAAATAAGGTAAACAAACAAAACAATCTTATTTATCCCGTCTAAAACACCTAAGGTTATCCGCATGGCTCTAAAAGGGGAGGGTTTCTATATGTTCTCTATATGCAGTTTTGGTTCTAGGAGGTACCCGAATTGTCCTCGTTGTCCTCTACTAAGAGTAGCAAGGCCCCCGATCATCACCTATTATAGGCTCCTTTCAATCGGGTTTCAGGGGGACCCATTCACTTATGCCTGCACGAAGGAACGATATCCTTACGAAAGCATAAGGTACTCGAGCCTCGAAGGTACTTGCTAGGCCTACACGGGAGAACGATATCTCCACGAAAGCATTAGCGTTTTCCCTCCACTTAAAAAGGACGGGTTTATATGCCAAATTTTAAATGCGTTAAAATAAACGCGCAATTACAACCGAATATTAATTTAATAGTCACTTTAATTCGGAACTTCTAATATTATTAAAGCGGTAATTATTTGAAAAAGCTTGACTCTCTTTTTTTTTTGAAAAACAAATAATAGTCCCCAGCGGAGTCGCCATCTATAGCGATGTCCGTTTTCGCTAAAAAATATTGGTTTCAAAGTATTTGTTGTCTTTCGGATATAAAAAATTTTATTCCGTGGGGTTTTAAAAATACCGTATTTTATTTAAGAAAATGGAGTCGTCACCGGCTGCTTAGGTAGGCCGGACACCATAAAAACCAGAGATTTTGAAAACTTTGGGTTCGGGAGTCGGTTACAGATGGGGAAGGATTAGCACCCCCACACCGCCCAAAATTGGTACTTTAATAATTATCGCTTTATTAATGTTAGACTTTTCGGATTAAAGTGATGATTTAATTAACATTTAGTTATATGTGCGAGTGAATTTTAAAGGCATCATTATCTGAGAATAAACGCCCAACCATTATCACTACGCCTGATACTGGCCCCGTTTACGCTCGGATAATATTACTATTAAGCCCCTGATACTGGCCCCATTTACTATTATCCGAGAATTAGCACTGCCCTCGGTCCTTGGCTACCCGAGAGCCAAGCTCTCTTATTTGGGGCTTGCCACTGCCGATCCCATTTCTCCCTTTAATTGCCCCTCCCCATGCCTCTATTTATAGGCAATTGGGGAGGCCTAAGGGGTGACGTGGACCACCCAAAAACCATTTTTTTTTTTGCTTTGCTTTTTTTTATTTAATTAATTTTTTATTATTATTTTTTATTTTTATATTAATAATATTACTATTAAAATAACACTAATAACACTAAAACCCGGTCAAAATGAGTGATTACAAGTGGTTTCCGATGGAACAAGGTATTGTGAAACTTCCAGGATCTTTCAACTTGGGTGGCATGCGATTGTGCAACATGGCCATGCATCCCTCTGTTGCGACAACTGTTTCAAACTCTCCTAGCCTTGTTCTCTTGGACACAATGTCTTTAAGAAACTTGGCATAGTTCGGCATTTGTTCAATTGCTTCAACCAATGGCAAGTTGATGTGGACTTGTTTTAGGATATCAAGAAACTTCTTGAATTGATATTCTTGCTTTTGTCGCTTCAACCTTTGTGGGAATGGTGGTGGTAGTCAGATATCTTCGATCTTTTCATTGGTCTGGAACCTGATTGATGGAATTGTCGGGGCAACTGGATTTGCCGAGGCATTGTCAACTGGGGTTGCCGTGACGTGCCTATCGTTGGTTGCCGAGGCATCCTTATTGCCGTTGCCACGGCAATTCCTGGTTCAGCATCTGAGGCTTTGCCACTGAGTTCGTCTTGTTCTTTTTATGGAGTTTTGTTTGATGAGCGAGCTTGAGCCTCTTTAAGTTGTTGGCCACTTCTAGTGGTGATTGCCTTACATTGCTCATGGCCAGTTCCTCTTGCGACTTTAGTATCGCTAGGTAAACCTCCTTGCGGTCTAGTATTCAGGTTTTGAGCAAATTGTCTGACTTGATTTTCCAATGATTTGATTACCGCCTCTTGGTTTTGCAATCTCATCTCGGTCATGTTAATAAAAGCATCAGTTCTTTTTATGAAGTTACTATTCTCAGCCATATAAGATTTAGTTTTCAACATAAAAGCATTGAGAGAATTTTCCAAAGAACTAGATGTTGTCGGTTGTTGCTGCGGAAACTGTTGTCGTGGCATATTCTGCTGGAATCCCAATGCTTGTACATTCTGATTCTTCTGGTTTAGAGCATTGCTGGGATTACTCCATGAAAAATTCGGGTGCTTCTTCCAAGCTGGATTATATGTGTTGGACATCACATTGTTGTTCTGGTTGTAATTCCCCACATAAAAGCTGGATTCCGGATTCTGCATACATTCAGAAAAATCATGGTTACCACCACATAACTCACAAAAGGAATCCATTACCTTAACTTCTTGTGTGTTGTTTGGTTTCTGCATGTTCTGGACCATCTTGGTTAGAGTGGCCAATTGTGCCAAAATTGAGTCTGATGATCCCAGTTCATGTATTGTGGCTTGGCGTCTAACTCCTCCTCTTCTAGCAGATGGGAATTCATAATCATTCTTGGCAAGCCTGTTTAGAATTTGCATTGATTCCTCCGACGACTTATCTAGGAGTATGTCGTTTGCCGAGGTATCTAGCATCATCCTTGTTGGTGTATTCACAGCGTTGTAAAACATTGTTACTTGTGTCCACACTGGGAATCCGTGTAGGGGGCATTTGTGTAGAAGTTCTCTATATCTCTCCCAAGCCTCGTACATGGATTCATCATCTGCCTGCCGAAAAGAAGTAATTTCGTTACGAAGCTTATTAGTCAAATTTGTTGGATTAAATCGAGCAAGGAAATCATGACAAAGATCGGTCCAAGATCCTATTGATCCGGCAGGAATACTATTCAACCATGCTTTCGCCCTATCCCTCAGTGAATAGAGGAATAATCTTAGTCGTAAAGCATCGGGGGTGACTCCTTGTATTTTGAATGAATTGCAAATCTCGAGGAAAGATTTAAGATGTTGTCGTGCATTTTCAGTTGCTGAGCCGCCAAATTGACCAATTGTGTTGATCATATTGAACATCACCGGTTTCAACTCAAAGTGGTCGGGTTATCCTCACCCAACTCAACAGTTTCTAACTATACGTGTTCATTTCCCTTAAAAGGGAGACAATGCAATCAAGATCATCCTCCGGGCTTCCTCTTATTTGTCTCAAAATTCTCTGTGTATCGCGCAACCACTGATCAGCCTTGATCGGGTTATCCTTACCCAAACCCTTAAAAATTTTAGGCCCAAAGTGGTGAAGTCTCTCAACATGGGTCTTGTGAGGCGTCTTAGATTACCTCATAATATCTTGTACCACTTGTCAAAGGGCAGAAGTAAGATTACATAAATAACTCGCCTCTCTATTATTGGTTTCCCCTTCCATCAACTCTTTTCTAAAACACAAGAAAATAAGGTGGCACATCAAGATTCCCAATCTTGTAAAGTAAAACTCAAATTTAGGGACTTGTATTCACTAGACACCTTACCACGACCTCTATACCACCCCAAGGTTTCCTAGAACCGACTAAACCTAAGCTATGATACCACTAAATGTAATACCCAATCCTGATCCAGATACAAAGTATTACAGTTAGGTCTCCCAAAATCGACCCGTCAAATTTTTCATTTAAAATCATGAGTTTGACGTTTCACAAAACATTCATTTCCATAAATCCATATAATTAAATAACATTAAACGAGTTTACAAAATATGAGCTCTAATTTAAAATACACTATTTAAACAATTAATAGTAAATCAAATAAAGTTATAGACTCGACTGTGGTAAGGTCCTATGAATGCAATCAATCCAAACTAAGACATCAAGTACTGTACTTCAAAGCTGGCTTAGTGCTGGAAATCCCCTTCGATGTGCTCCTCTAAAAGAAACATGTAAACATACGCACGAAAAAAAAACCACAATTCTGCACGCTGAGCTAACATAGCTCAGTGGTATATTTCTACTCTACCGTAATTCATGAATATCATAAAACAACCATGCATGGTAATATAATTAAGAGTACGCAAAAAGGCTTCTCAACATTAAGGATCATCTGTTATCCTACACTAGCTAGAGTTCACAAATATGTCTTAAGGCACCCATAAAAATAATTAGTCTCCCATGCCACCCCAGGCTTACCATACTCAAGGTCACACAGCCCATCGAGTTTACTGGCGCACACACAGCCTACCGAGTTTATGCATTACATACCTTGACCACATAGCCCAAGGGTAATATAGCCAACATCAAATATCCACAGAGAAACATAAATAACATACATTCCCTAAGAAATGGCCAACAAAACCCTATGTTACCCGTGCTCACACAACCGTTGGGTTACCCATGATCACATAGCCGTCGGGTTAAAGGGTCGTATCTAGATCACCATAGCCACAGATACATCCTAGACATACTTGGATCACCATAGCCACAAAAAGTTTTTACCTGAGGTCACTCGGCCAATCAGGTTACTCGAGTTCACATAGCCCATCAAGTTACTCGAGCTCACACAGCCCACCGAGTTATGTTTCTTTATCTGGTTCACCCTAGCCACGGATAAGTTCTAACCACATTTAGATCACATAGCCTGTAGATACGTCAGATGTACTTGATCACACAGCTACACATCCCCTTATATAAGTGCCCTTGCACTGACACTAGGATATTCAGATTCCTATCCAAGACACATAAGATAACATATGCTCCTCAAGCATCCATACATCTCACCAAGAGATAAGAAGCATTAAGCCAAAATATTGCAAATACCCAAGGCAGATTTCCATTTGTTACCATAATTAATATATGTTTTTAAGCTCATTCGTGACATTCTCATTAGATCATCTAATTATCTGTAGCAACTAGTCCAAATAGGCGTCCCTTCAACACACAACAAGGACCCCAATCTTCACGCAGCATCAACCGATCCACCATGGATCTGTATGGATTATTAATACGAGCAATCCACTCAACAATTACCAAACCATTAGCCATTTATTCCACATGTGAGTTATAAATCTTGATTTCTTAGTTTTAGAATTCATTTTATATCTTTAGGGACCCATTGGGCCCTTTGCCTATAAAACCCCCGAATGCAACCTCGAAATTCTTGGGCAAATTGCTCTGCGAGTACCGATACTTTTACGTAGGTATTGGTATACCCCTTTAGGTACCAGTACTTCTCATCGAGTACCGATACTTAATTTAGGTTTGAAAGAATATAATCAACATCTCGTACCAGTATGCCAATCTCTGTATTAGTACCTAGTATCGATACGCAAAGCCCTGTACCGATCTGTATACTATACCAGTACTCCTCCAAATATGTACCGGTATACGAAGGACTTCTTCAGGCAATAGAATAGTAGTACCGATATGCCCTTAGCGTACCGATACGCAAAAATGCCACTGGAATTCTAATCAAGCATGGGGTACCAATACGCAACATGTTGTACCGGTACGCTCCTCACATAACGCCTCTCTTTCATACAATGGCGTACCGATACGGACTACACCTATTCCGGTATGTGAGCCCAGATTTCAAATTCTAGAGCTCGGGATTTCACCATCCCAGCCCTTAACCTAAATGGTTAAGCCCCAAAACGTTCCTACATGTTATTTAAGGTATATTTAGTGGTTTTCTACCAAATTTACACATTATCAACACCCAATCTATGATTTACCATTGAAGAGGCTCGCGCTTCTAAAAATCCAACTTAACACCCATAAATCATAAAACCAAGCAAGGTATTCATTTTGTGATGCTCGTGAAATGTATGAGTCAGAAATATACTGACCTTAAAGCAATAATTCCCGAAATGAAGCTCTCCCCAAGCTTTTGCCACTTTTCCTCCTTGCTCCAAGCTTTAACTCTAATTTCCACCAACTTTGGGATGTTCACCTTGAAAGATAGATCCTTCTTTGCTGAATAAACTTTTCTTTGCTGAATAAACTTCCCTTGATCACAAATCCGATATTCTCATTCTAAAATGACAAGCTTTCTTCTTTTACTTTGGGTTTAGGATTGAAATTTGAAGAAGAATAATAAGATAGAGAGAGGGATGGGGACAATAGTGACTTCACCCCCTTCCAAAATGGCAACCCCTTAATGAGGCATCAGCCTTTTCCCCTTTTGAGGGTAAATTACCTAATTGCCCTCACATATCTTTCACTCTAACAAACCCAAAACCAAACACCCAAGCCCAACAACACATGGAGGTCCACAAAGCCCAACATCTCGGCCCGACAAGGTCCAAACATTCAACCCAATGTCTTGGTCCAAGACCCAAGTTAATGGCCATCGTTAAATCAAAAATTTGGGTCGTTACAGCAAATAAGATCAACACGTATTGTACGAACCGATTTTAAGAAAAAAATACAATAAATAGAAAAAAGAAGTAAAATTAATAAAATAAATGGTGTAAAGAGTAAAATGTGAAGGTTTAAAACATTACTAAAACCAAAAAGAAATTAATCCAATCATGAGACGGTGACTAAATTAGGAAAATATCAAAATCAGAAGCCAAATTTAATAAAAATGGGGATCATTTTGCAATAAACTAAAAAGAGGAGTGCCACGGTACACTATCCGTAAAAGAGGGGTGAGGGTTAAGCCCGAATCCGAGTCGATTTTTATGGGTACTTGTTCTTCGTGTTCTTTGTTTTTTGAAGAACACGGTGAACGTTAGTCGTGTTGGTCGCCATCCATCAGTGTCGGCCACCGTGTGTCGGCAGCGGAATTTTTTCTTAAATCCATTTTTTCGATTTCTTTTTTACTATCGAACCAATATCTGGTTTTGAAACTGTCCAAATCATTTTAAAAATGGACCAAACCACTCAAAACTCTTGGAATCCTCACCCTGTTGTTAAGAAAAATTCCAGAATCTGGGGGCACGAACAACGATGCGCATCTGTCATGGGGACACGACCTCAAAACGAAATAAACGGCAATGACGACTCATAAAAGGGTAAAGATTTATCCCTTTTCCTTTTGTTTTAGAAAATTTTCAAAATAAAAAAAATAAAAACAATATGATAGAAATACCTACAAATTGCTTGTGTCTGCTTGTTATTTCAAAAATAATTCGTAGTGAATACAAGGAATTGATCAACATTGCATAGCATCAATACATACCAAAATTACAAATGAATAAAACCCTAATTTCTATTGATTTGGTTCCTATATTTGTTTGAATCGATTCCCTTCCCCTATTAGTTCTTAATTCCAATTTGAATTGATTTAGGGACTGATTGTTTTCCATGTTTGATTTAATCGAGTTGCTTTCCTTTTCCTTTTTCTAATTCGATTTAATCCGATGATTAATTCCCTTTTCTCTTGTGTTTTTCGGATATGGTGGTTGAGTGGTGGGGAAATAAAAGTGCATCGAACACTGGCGTAGGACTACGGGGGAGGAGACAAACGGGCAGTGATTAGCGCGTTGTCTTCACGCGCGATTTGGGGAACCGAACAGGTCTGGAAGCTGGTGTGTGGCCTGCACGCGCGTATGGGCAACCGAATGGCCTTTCTCCGGATCAATCTGGACCGTTGGATCTTGTGTAGAGCCAACAATTGTGATTAGGCTGCGCATGGGAGAAGAAGAGATCAGTTAGGGTTTTATTACTTTGGCCAAATGGGCCACTGATGTAAATAGACTCTTTATTTAAATAAATAGTCTTTTTTTTAATTTTTTTGGGTTTTATATCTAATATTAATACTAATACTAATACTAATACTATATAATAATAATAATACACTATAATAATATGCAATAAAAAAAGACATGTAAAAATCTAGATACTACAACCATAAACTTAATTTTTAGTGTGGGGCATAAATAGGGGCACCGAAAAGAGACAGCTGATTTTTATTCAAAAAAAGGCAAATGAATTCTATTCGGAATTATGCCCAAATTATCCAAAGATCTAAGTGGATCTTAACTCAATATATAAAGTGTTGTATTGTTCTCAAACCAATATTTTTAGAAGAAAACTTGATGCAAAAGAAACGAATGAGCTGGTGAGCACAAGCTGATAATCATATATTATTATTTAGAAGGAATATGGGTTCGGTTTTGTCCATGATAGATTCGTTGTTTACGTCATAAGATGTTCGGTTCCAGTCGTCACACAAATTACGCATTCATTCGGCTGTTGCATACAGTCTGGCTGTCCTGCATGTATAAAGCACTCAAATCCCCTTTTCTCATCCATCATCCATTCAATCTCTCTAAGTCTAACCATGTGCATTTGTGTAACATGCGACTGCTGCAAAGCTAAATGTAATTGCAAGGCCGGAGATGCCAATTGCACCGACTTAATCTTTAGCCTTGGCCTTGCCTCCTATTGGAGTTTTGAGAAAACGAGGACTTAAGGTAATTTCTCCCCTCCACTTCAATTTCATTCTTGTTGTTGTGATACCTCCCATCCCGCGTTTGGTTGCCGCATTCCCGACTATATCCGAAGTTAACTTAGATGGAATCTCTAGACGGATGACAAAGCTCTGAATTTCTTACCATTCAACCTAACGTACGTTTGTAATTTCATTTACAAACAAGTCCCAAATCTTAAAACAAAGTGTGTGCGCATTTGAAGTGGGGGGAAAAGGTATATTTGATGAAGCTAAGCCCTTTATTTTTCATATTGCAGAGGCAATTCTAGCTCAGTGTTTGCCTGACAATGGCACTCTTGTGCCAGGAAGCGTCTACGCTGTCACCGTAGTCATATCCAAGGGAATTTGAAGAACAAAATAAACTGAGATTTGTATATCTCGCATGTTTCCCCTTGTTTATGCCACCTTGTGTTTTCACTTTTCATCAAACTTGTAATATAATTTTACGCGCTCTATATGTCTAATACATAAACCATTTCATTATGATTATAGGTGTATATGTTAGTATTATAAATACCGTGCTTTATGTATAATCTTCCCTAAAGAAATCAATTGCATCACAACAAGTACATCCCTATATTATGCTTGAAAAATATTAAGGGCATGCATGTATGAGCCTTGTCCATTGGTTAAAAGGGAAAATCAAATTTGGTTAAAATACTTTCACTCTTTTCGGAAGAAGTTGATGAAGTATTATATATCAGACAAACGATGTGTATTCTGCTGAGAGTCGCGAGCAATTTACAAAGCTAAAAGTGCCATGTGAAATGTGAGCATTTGTGCACGGGGCTTAAACCATGATCTATGAAATATAGGCAACCACTTTTGCAAATGTTGTACAACTTGAGCTAGCTCACGGAAATAGGACTAGATCGATTGTTGGGGTTCGGTCCACTATCCATCCAACAACACTTTTCAATTTTTTCATAAAGGAATCAAAGTTTCTCTCAACAAATTCTCAAAATTTTGATAATTTTATTCATGCCTCTAACACGAAATTCTTCTCTTTGCAGCTGTATTTAAGGGTGAACAAAATTCGACTTAACCAGAAAAAATTAAAATTTTTAACTCTACTCCATGCAAAAAAATTAACTGGTTTGACTCGAATTGTAATTTCATAAACTCAACTCGGCTCGAAAAAATTTTAAATAAAATTTGACTCATAAAACAATACTCAAATAACTCGAAATTTTTAACAATTAGTGGATCAACCTTCAAGTTTTAGTCGAGTCTCTCAACTCTACTTGACTCGAACTACTCGACTCGACTCAAATTTCATAAAATCGACTCCAAAAACTTTTAAATAAAACTTAAACTATAAAATAAGATTTAGAAACTTGATTAACTCAAAAAAAAACTCGACTTAATAAATTATCCGGACCTAGTGTATTTAATAATTCAGAGGCATTAAGTTTGCTATTATTTCTGGGTTCCAGACCCCATCAAAACCCAAGGCCTAGCGATCTATTCAGCCCACTCAAAAAAGGGTCCAGAAATAGTAATATTCGGCGTTATCATTACGTGATCCTCTAGAAACTCCATTGACCAGTGACGGAAGTTTTAAGATACTACACGTATAAACTTTTAAATCTTTTGATAAATTAAAGTTTGGCTTTTAAATTTTTTTTAAAAAAATAATTTGAGAATTTATCTCCTTTAAGATTTTAAAAAATATATATTATGCTTTAAAATGTTGAATATTTTTAATAAATCGCATCTCATAATTTTTAGAAGTTTTTTTATTAAATCTCTCAAACTTATTAAAAATTTTGGTTAAATTTTTAATTTTTTTAGAAATTTTAGTTTAAGCCACAAATTTTTTTTAAAATATAAGTTGCCTCATCTTTTTACCTCAAGTCCTGCCATCACCATTAACTATGATCGAACAACAAGATAGCTATAAAGGAAAAAAGAGGTAACGGAGGTTTAGCCTTTGCAATCGAAAGGAAAACAAAAAGGTGGTCCTGACTCCTGACCTCGAAGAATCAAGACAAAATTTCGTTGCTAAAAGGAAAAGAAAGTGGTTCTACTTTGACAAAAAAAGGAGGAAACGAAAGGCCCCATCCAGCAAATCCTGAATGTTTGAATGCAGTAACGTGGGAGTTACATTGCCTTTAGGAATAGAATTTGTCTGACTTTTTTTTTGTATCATTATATGTTTTACCAATAATTTTTTATCATATATATTATTAATTAAACAAAAATAATTAATAAAATAATGACAAATAATTATAATACACATGGCATAAAATTATTAGTGAAACATACAAATGAACACAAAAAAAGGACAGACAAATTTTGTTCCTTTTATAAATGCTCTCTCGTCCCCATCGAACTCTTTGTCAGTGGGGGTTCTGTACAAGCATGATAGGAATGACCGCACAGAGCCCTCGAGAGAGAGGGGCCCAAAAATAAAGAAATTAAATTAAATATTTATAAAAAGCTATAAATTTATATATAATAATTATCTAAAACTTAAAACATGCAAAAAAAAAAAGACACATTTTAAGTGATTATTTTCTATTAAGGCATTTTTTTGAAGAGCAAAAACTTATATCTCTTACTGATTATAAATTAAAAGTTTTTTTTTAATAAATTGCACAGAGCCTCAAAATCTTTGAACCGCCCGTTCAACACATTTTCTAATGCCCCAAACAACCCAGTTCTCCTTTGGATTTATTGCCTTTACTGAGAAATTAAACCGCTTTCGTTTTCCCTTCCCAAATCCTAGTTTGGAAAAGATTGCACTGCATGTAATCTCCCTTAACCACACGATACACTTCCAATAATGCAAACATTATAACAACAGGCACGGCTACAGCTTTAATTAATCTCCCTAATCTAAATCATGTTGCCTTTTCAATTTCTTTTTTGTTGTTGTGATTAGCCTTTTTGATTTCTTGATTAAATTTTAAACTTAAAACATAGTTCCATTATATTATGAATCCTGAAGTCTATTGGAAATTGAATTCAATTATTAGTCAAAGAAATTGAAATGACAGCATTTTTATTAATAAATTAAGGGTAAGTTACTCTTTTTGTCACCCAACTTTCATTCCGTTCATGTTTTGATCACTTGACTATAAATGTTTTAATCTAATCACTAAACCTTTTTAATTTTGCTCGTTTAGATTACTCGATTGTTACTTCTTTTATAACGCAGTTATTTTTTTTGTTAAAAGGCTTTACTATGAAATAAGTGCTTAAACTATATTATTTTTGTTGTAGGGGCTTAAAGTTTATTTTGGTCAAAATAAGTGTCTAGAGTTTCATTTTATTTGTTTTACGTGCATATAGTTAAAAAAAACCTCAACATCCAATCATTATTTGACATATGACTTTTTAGGCACTCATTTTGACCAGAATAAACTTTAGGCCCTTATTTTTACTAAAAATATTTAGGCACCTATTCTTACCAAAATAAACTTTAGACACCTAAAACAAAAAATGTATGATTTGAGCACTTATTTTATATTAAAGCCTTGTTAAAACCCCATGGAACTTTTCTCTAAAACCCAAATTTTTGGACTCACTTTGATTCTCCAACTTTGAAGTATTTTCTTTCAAATCTGAATAGTGAAGAGGTCACGAAAGAGGAGAAAAACAATATATCTCAATTCCACACTAATCAGATGACGAGGATTTCAAACCAAACCAGAAAATGTCGAAATTTTGATTTGAGTTTTGTCAATTTCGAGGAAACCAAACTGAGAAGGAGAAAGAAGGGAAAAAGGGAATATTTTGGTACCAGTTATATTGCAAACGTCGGTTGAACGATATAGGAGAAGGATGTTGGCCATAGGGAAGATGAATGTTAAAAATATTAGGTTAGTTTCATAAATAAAAAGAAAACAACTAACGTTAGAGCGACCTTAACGGGCAAAATTCAAATTTTAGTGATTAATTTGAAATTTTTAATAGCTGGGTGAGCATAACAAAAATATATGGAAAGCTGGGGGACTACATGTTTACCAATAAATTAAAGCATTAAAAGAATAGGTTGCATTGGGAAGATGGTTCTGGCTGCCCACTCCCTTGGCTGGCACGTCTTTTTTGCTTAACTAGATATCAAACATTCACACATGGAAACCCTAATTACAAGTATCTCACTCTTTTCTCTTTTTATATCTCTTAAAGCAACACAGTAAATTACCTATCCTATAGGTAAAGTTAGCATAGATTAACGGTTTGAAGTGCTAATCTTCTAGCAAAAATATCTATTTCATTTATTAAACTTTTTAAATTGCGAAAAAAATATAAGTATAAATGATAGTATTCATATAACCATCATCACAATTAATTATTAAAAAATATAATCAGATTGATAATTGAGCCTACACTAAAATAAATTTAGACGGGTCACACATGATGAGACTTAAATCATATTAAAATTATAATTAATAGCTAGAGGCGGAGCTACTTGAGGGCCCAATAAGGCCCAAAATCCTGTTCAAAATTTTTAAAATTTAAAATATAGAATTTAATGTTAGAATTTAATTTTTTTAATATTAAAAATATAAAGGACACCGAAAACAGCCGGAAGATTTTTGTTCCAAGTCAAGAGGGGAAATTGGGAGAGGGTCTTCAAAGTCTACAAAGCTTGCAAGTAGAAAACTGAACACAGCAGGCTTTGTGACTTGTGAGGTCGCCCCCTTTTCAAAGTTCCTAAGAGGAGATTGGCCCTTTTGATTAGCTAACCCTGCTAGTTTGGTCCCACGGGAGGGCAAGCAAAGCCGGTAGCCTGACTTTTGAGGTAAATTAAAGTCAGCCTCCCTATCCCATTTGCAATTAGAAAATGACAATTGAATTAAGCTTCTCTAGAAAAGAAAAGGAAATCGCAAAGAAGAAGAAGAAAAATATAAAGCATCTTTGTCACTTTCCATCGCTTTCGATGAGTTTCACACGGAAACCCACCACCAAAACATGTTACATCATCTATTTCTGAATATCGAATCCGGTAAATATCATTTCTTAAATATGATTGAATAAATAAATTTCAATAAACTTAAATAGTGTTGTTGGTGTTAAAGAATGTTGTGTTTCACCTAAATAATCCGAATTTAAATAGTTTAGTTTATACATGTGCATGAATTAATCTAGATCTCAAATTAAACACCAATACTATTTTTTTTTTGTTGCTCTCCCGGTTCCCCGAGCATAATAGAGGGATCAAGACTAGAACTTGACTAATGGCAACATAAAAGGCAGTCCTTCTAATAGCATTTACATGTTTAGTTAAGACTAGTTTGTAGTAAAGATAACATGTAAACGTCATGTAAACGTAAGTTGACCTAAATCTGAGGCAAAGGCCGGGGGTAGCTGTCGATCTAATGACTAATTGTGCGTGACAAGTTGTGGGGTGTTTATACAGTTGACTTCAGGGTTTCAATTTTATACTTTTATATACAAGGGGGAGTCAACCTGAGCAATAGGCCGCGACGATTTCTTCTTTCTACCGTCTAGACCTTCGGTTGGGCGGCATAGACATGAGCTAGGCCGAGAGGGGGCTGAACGTGTGGGAAAGGTGGTTGGCTGGCCATCATATTTTACGTCGAAGGACCAGTGGACATGGTTCTTCTCTATATTTAGTTGCTCTCTCAGTCGTCAGAACTTTGTCCTGACTAATTTAAATCGATTCGTGTCGCATATTTAGCTTAAGTAGGTGAATCTTCTAGTGAGAATTTTCTGCATACACAAGGTTTCGAACTCAAGACTTACTTAAACAATAACAAGCTACTTACTACTTGGACTAACCCAGTCGATGGGTATGATTCTTCTCTAACCGCTCCCTACGGCTCTATTTTTCTTTTCCATTAATGCTTTAGGCAAGCTATATGAGCGCCGCTCTGACTTTAATGTTGATTTAGATTCAATTTTCTCTTTTGCTTTCTGTTGGGAGTTTTGACTTTAATTAACCAAAAAGTCTAGCAATCCCACGTTCGCATCGTCGTGCATGCGACTTCCCCTACCACCCTTTATTGTGATATATTCCTTGAATCATTTTCCACCCATTTACCAACTACAATCTAGATGCCTAGCTAGCTAGCTACTTTCATTAATATAAGACTATCAAACCTCTTTGTTTTCTTCAATTTTTTAATGCAGATGTCATCATATAATTATATTTCTTTATAACATAATGGTTTTAAACATGTACAATAGGACCAGTCGAACATGACCCTAAGAAGAAAAAGACTCCAAAATGAGTTATTAAATGTTTGAAAGAGAAAAAGATTAGTTATGAACTGCTGATAAATCACATGGAAAAACAATATATTTTTTAGTCATGTGATAGCTTTTTTATTCAAAAGTCAGTCTATCATACACACAATAAGACAACAAATACTTATTTTTTTAACTTGATGATCTCATTTTAATAAATTGCATATGACCCCTAAATCTTTGACCCGTCTTTGAGTATAATCATTGCTATTCGACTCATTGGACGATTAATCCAGATCGGGTACTATAGTGACCTATTATAAGATAACTTTTTTGAAGATTAATGTGATCAATTTAAAACCAATATTATAATTTGAGGATTAATATGAAATTAAAACTAATATTAAAATTTAAAATATTGAATTATCGAATTTAAAATTTAAAATATTGAATTATCGAATTTAAAATTGAGCAGTTCACGACTGTTGACTTCACATGGGAAATTTTACATATTAATTAGATTTGGGGTGTTTTCTTTGTGTAAAGCTGGAGACAATCTGATCATTCTTAAATACTTCTATTTTTTAATATTATTTATATAAATAAAAAAATAGGGTGACTAATTTTCATTGTCAATGACATCTTTCAAGTTTTCAACCATTGACCAAACTTTTCCACACATATATTAACTAATTAAAGTGAGGTTTTTGTTTACAGAAGATATGGTGTTGATATGCATTTGAGATTTATCTGTTGGCTGATAACAACCTTTTGTACTTTAATTTCATAGAGATAAGCAAGGGTGTAGTCAAGTTCGAACCCTGAGAGAACAAAATATTGAATTTAAAAAATTCAAGGGCTTATTAAGTATTTACGCTAAAAGTTCTGAGAATAAGACTTAATTTGTCTTATATTTAAACTTATAAGGACTTAAATTGTTATTAGACAAAAAAATTTAAGGGTACGAACTCATCCTTCTTTAGTGCCTACATGATTAAATATTTAATAAGCTCTTTGTTGAGTTGATCAATCAATGAAAATAACCAAGAAGGGGTGAATTGGAAATTAAAAAAAATGATAGAATCAAATGCAAAAAGAAAAGAAATTTGCACAAGTGATTTAGAGTGGTTCAACCTTCTAAACAAGGTCTATATCCACTATCTTGGCTATCCACACTAAGGATTTCGCAAATTCACTAATTTGTCTTTCCTTTTAGGCTAAAGGAGATAACCCCACAAATCCTAGACTTATATCCCAAAGTCTAGCAATCCCTTTTCCTAAAAAAATACAAAGAAGCAAACTATGAAAATCCTCCAAAGGAAGTTGTTTGCACAATTTAAAGCTCAGTAAACCCCAACACTTGATAGAAAATGAAATACAATGAGGAACACTCAAGTGTGTACAAGATTTGACAATAAAGAGCTCTCAAAAACTTGAATATTTGTTTGGATGCTTTAAAATAATTGTCTTGTTATTGAAGAAGCTTTGGAGACTTGTTTTTATACTCTCTTCATTGATTTCTTGCCATTTGGGTTGTTGGGGATAGGGCTGTAAATGAAACGAGACAGATCGCGAGCTACTCGAGCTCGACTCGGTCAAAGCTCGACTCGATTGGACTCGACTCGAGCTCGAACTCGGCTCGAGTTCTTAACGAGCCGAGCCGAGCCGAGCTACATGATACTCAACTCGAAAAGCTCGCGAGCTACTCGAAAACATATTATAGTAAGTTTTTTTTATTTTTTATAATTTAAAATATAAATTCATAAACTTAAAACCCTAAATTATAAACCTTAAAATCTAAAATCTAAATTCTAAACCTAACAACGTAAACCTCTAAACCCTAAACTAACACCCTAAATCCTAAAATTAACAAGCTTGAGTTTACGCAACTTGTGTATCAAAGTTTTTTTTTCTTGATAGGGCTTTAAATGAGACGTGACAGATGTCAAGCTACTCGAGTTCGACATGGTCAAAGATCGGTCAATACTTAACTCGATTGGGCTCGAATCAAGCTCGAACTCGTCTCGAGTTCTTAACGAGCCGAGTAGAGCTTAGATTTCTCAGGCTCGTTAAAAATTACTCGAGCTCGAACTCGACTCAAAATCTTAACGAGCAGAGTCGAGCTCGAGTAGTGCTGAGCTCGAATCGGCTCGTTTACACCCCTAGTTGGGGAATTGAATAGAGTCGTTGGGAACAAATTTTTCCGCATTAAATGTTGTTTGGCAATAGTGGGTAGCAGTATGCGGGCTTCTGTATCGATACCTGCTCAAAGAGAAAATAGTTGTTATAAGTAACAGGTACCAATATGCGGGTTTGCGTATCGGTACAGAGTGAAGACTTTACAAGAGGTACCGGTACGCTTCTCTTCATACCGGTACTGAATTTACTCACTAGAATTTTTGGAGAATATTTATAAAGCTTGCGTATCGGTACGCGTACTTAGGTTAATTTAAAAAGTTTTCGCTCCAAGTGCGTATCGCTACGGGGTTTACCGTACCGATACTGACAAGCAATCCTTTAAAAAAATCTTTGAATCTCATACCAATACGCTAAGGCCTGTACCGATACTCATATACCAATTTGAAATTCAGTGTCGAAAAGCCGTACCGGTACTCACTAACCAAATTGTTTATTTTGAGTACCAAAATACTAGAAAAATATTGTGTTTGAAATGATTGACTTAGAAATTTTTATCTTTAAAAAAACTCAATTTTGCTCAAATGCTTGTCAATTGTGAACAACTTCAAGTACCCTTAAAATTTTATTTATTTGCAAATTAATCCTTGTTATATCAAAATCAAAATATTGGTTTAACAATCTTCTACTTTTTATACAACAAAAACAAAATAAAATTTTAAGTCTCTCCCTCTTTCTTTTTGACTAAAAGGCTATTTGTTTTGAAAAAAAAATTATAAACCCATTTATCCCCTTTTTGTTAGATCAAAATCAATAGGGTAAATGAAAATCAAAACATAAAAATATATAATCCAAAATAGCTCCAAAATATTAACTTAAAATCTATAATATCATAAATATCCAAAGCATAATAAATCCAACAATATCCAAACAAAATATAAAGCCAACATAATATCCAAGATCATAGGAAATAATAGAAATCAACTAAGGTACATAAAATCCAAATAAGTCTATATGATATGCAAAATAAAGAGACTAGGTCGACGCATCATCATCATCATCGTCAACCTCCTCCTCATCATCACCATGAATATTGCCACGTCATTCATGGTGAAAGGCGACAAAAAAGATCTCGACCGAAGAAACACGATGTTCTATGGTAGACAACCTCGTGTCCATGAAAGTCAATCTCGTATCCAAAGAGGTGAACCTCGCATCCATGCCCGTTTCAAGCGCGGCAAACTTTCATCAAAGAATGTCATGAAGGCATCAAAGGAAGGTGGAGCAACCAGAGGTACGGAAGGTGCGTCAACCGGGACTGTCACAGCTATATCATCACATTTTTCCTTCTTGAGCATTAGGATCCTGAACCTATTCACCATTAATGAAGTGGAACTTGGCTTTGTGAAAGGATCTAGCATATATAGGTTCCGTAAGGGGACACGCGAGAACATAGGAACAATCTACCTTTAGCTTATGGAAGATGTGGCTCAAGATAGTTTCATAGGTGAAAGATTTGATGATGTTGGTGTGACGGTGGTTGACAATGTGAACCACCTCGGCAAAGATGATTTGGCCTAGGTTAGGACGTTCACTCTCATGAAAGCAATAGACCCAAAAGTCATCAACGAATCAAATAAAATACCACTTACCATCGGATGGTCGAAACCACCAAGTAATAAGAAGATGAAGGTAATGCTCATGGGCTTCAAGGACTTTAACAGAGACACTCAGGTTATGAGAGAAAAGAAAAGAGGTTTCATCATCTAAACCTAAATTATCGGCTAGGATATTAGAGTCAAGATAAATAGTTTTTCCCATAACATAAGACTAAAGACCGATGGTTTCCGTTTTGTCTTCGTTTAAAATACACCTAGCGTTTAAATAAAAAATTCGGACAAGGGTTTTGTAAACAAGACCGGGAACTTGAAAAAATATACAAATTTTCAATGCCTCATCAAATCAAGATATTTGATTTTAAACTCATTAGAGCACGTATAGGCATAATCAATGACTCGCTCATGACAGACAAAAAAGTTCTAAAACTATTAAAAATATTCTATTTGGTGAGGGTTACCAACCTCATTAAAGCTTTAGGCATAAATTTGGGTAAGGTTAGGCTTGGCATCGTTACCGGAATTGGAAGAACTAGTAGGAACGGTTCTTGGACACTTTCGGGGAGGCATAGTGAAAAGGCTAGGGATATAAAACCTGTAAAAATTCAAACCACAAAACAATATATATGCAATTCATCAAATTCAATCTAATATTATCAACCAATGATTATGGTAATGTAAAAATCTATAATTTATAGTTTAAATCATATACATGTATGAAGAATGGTTCTGGTGATTCCCATGTTCTTGCTAATGTACTTTTATTATGTGTGGGTATAGACTTGGCTTGTCGGATTGGCCTGAGAAAAGTGGTTTTCAAAACTGATGATAAAAAGCCTATTTCGCGCATTATTTCTTGTAATCATTCTGTGTGGGTAACTTCAGCAATTGAAAAGGACTTGATTGTTGGAGGTAACTCTTTTGAATCTTTTTCTTATGTTGATAAGTATTGTAATTTAGTTGTTGATTGGGTGGCTAGAAAAACTAGGAACTTGTTTAATGTTATACCACCTGATTTTCAACTTTTACTGTAAGTTTGTTTCCTTAAGGAATTTTCTGCTATGTTCAAAAAAATGAAGAAAATTTTAAGAGTATGGAAAACTTTAAATTTTGAAAAATTCGTATACGGGTATATATATGTACATATTTGAATGAAAAATTTTTAGTTATGAAAAAGATTTTGTAAACTTTTGAAATATGGAATTATTGTAACGACCTAAATTTCTCGAGTCAACAATAGGCGTTGACCCAGGTTTTGGACCAATACGTTGGGTCAAATGTTCAGGTTATGTTGGGCTTTGTTGTTGGGCTTCATGGGCTTCCATGTGTTGTTGGGCTTGTTTAAGGGTTTTGGGCTTGGCTTACGATGAGTTTTGAAGAAAGGTATTATAGCAAAACCATAAATGGAGGACAAAGGCTGATAGAGCCTTAATAACTCTGCAGAAAAGTTAGGTGATGATATCACTTTGGCTCCCTTGTCCTTCTCTCCCAAAAACCCTCTCATTCCTCCTACCCAAGGATCAAAAGAAAAGATGAAAGCTTGTTGAGGTGGAGCGTGAATCTCGGATTGGTCATCAAGAAAGAGTTTATCAGCATCAAAAGATCTCCATTTCGACCTAAGTATCTTTAGCATTGGTCGAAGTTGGGTTTGAAGCTTGGAGTAAGGAAAAAGAGGTGGAAGAAGCTTGGTTGCCGCCTTAGTTCGTGAATCTTTGCTAAAGGTCAGTATATCTCTGACTCTTACATTTTATGAGCCTCATAAGATGATTGCTTTGTGTTTGAGATTTTAGAAGCTTAAACCCCCATTAATGGTAAATCAAAGATGAGATGTTGATCAGGCGTAAAATGGATAGAAAACCATATATTATACTTTAAATAACTTGTAGGATCGTTTTGGGACTTAACCATAGAGGTTAAGGGAGGGATTGGTGAAATCCTGAGCTCCAAGTTTCGAAATCTGGGCTTGCGTACCAATACGAGGTGGTAGCGTATCGGCACGCCTTTGTGTTAAGGGAGCCAGTTTGTGAATGCCGTACTGGTATGCCTTTCTGTGTATCGATACCTCTTGATTGATAAGGATTATAGTAACACTTTCGCGTACCGGTACGGATAGGGCATATCGGTACGTACTTTTACATTACTTGAAAGAGGCTTAGCGTATCGGTACGCGTATGTAGGAGTACCAGTATGATGGTGGATCGGTATAGGGTGATCCTAGTACCGATGAAGCGTACTGGTACATCACATAGCATATCGGTATGGCTTGTGGTCTAATTTTTTTTGAACCTAGTTAGCGTATTGGTACTCATGGTGGAGTATCGATACCAAGAGGACAGTACCGATACTCACCTTGGAGTATCGATACTCGCTGGACAATCTACCCAAGAAATTTGAGTCCGCGTTTGAGGGTTTTATAGTTCGTGGTAAAGGGTCTGGTGGGTCTCTAAAGGTATAAAATAAACTTTAAAACTGAGAAATCGAGGTTAGTAACCCGTATGTAGTTTAATGGCTGATGGCTTGGTAATAGTTGGGTAAGTTGCTTGGACAAGTAACCCATAGGTATCTGTGGTGGATCAGTTAATGTTACGTGGTAACTTGGGGTCCTTGATGTGTGCTAAAGGGACGTCCATATAGGCTAGTTACCGTGGGAAATAAGATAATCTAACGAAAAAGAGCGTAAATGAATCCTAAAGGCATATATTAATTAGTGTAACAAATGAGACATGCCTTGGGGCATTGGTAATGGTTGGCTGGTTGCCTTTTATCTCTCGGTGAGATATATTGATGCTCAGGGGAGCATGTAGTATTGTATGTGTCTTGGTTAGGAATCTGGATGTCCTAGAGTTAGTGCAAGGGCACTTAAATAAGGGGATAGGTACTCCGGGCTATGTGATCGAGTACATCTGACGTATCCACATGCTATGTGTTTTGGATGCGATTCGAAACCTATCCTTGGGCTCTGTGATAAGGATATGGAAATACAACTCGGGGGCTGTGTGAGCTCGAGTAACTCGAAGGGCTATGTGATCTCAAGTAACCTGATTGGCTATGTGACCTCAGGAAAAGACTACTCGTGGATATTGTTATATCTAGGATGTATCTGTGGCTATAGTGATCCGGATATGAACCTAACACGACGACTATATGATCACGAGTAACCCAATGGTTGTGTGAGTATGGGAAAATAGTAGGTCTTCGTTGCCCATAAGGGAATGTATGTTATTTACGTTGTTGTATGGATGATAGATGTTGGCTAGGTTACCCTTGGCTATGTGATCAGGGTAGGGTTTGTTACTCGACGGGCTGTGTGAGCTCGAGTAACCTGATGGGCTATGTGATCTCGACTATGGGCTAGATATCCCTTGGACTATGTGATCAGGGTAAGAGACATAACTCGATGGACGGTGTGGCCTCAAGTATGGTAAACCTGGGATGGCTTAGTAGACTTTTTTACATAATAGTAGTATTTTGAGACAGTTGTAAGCTCTAGCTAGGATAGGCTAGAAGATGATCCTTAGATGTTGAAAAGTCTTTATGTGCACTCTTGATTATATTACCATGCATGCTTGTTTTATGATATTCATGTATTGTGGTAGAGTAAAAATGTACCACTGAGCTTTGTTAGTTCAGTGTGCGAAATTGTGGTTTCTTTCGTGCGTAGGTTGCCAGATTGCTTTTGAATGAGCACATCGAGGGGGATTTCCCAGCACCGAGCCAGTTTCAGAGTACAGTACTTGATGTTTAGTTTGGACTGAATATATTCATAGGACCTTACCAACATCGAGTCTGTATTTTATTTTGATTTACTATTATTTGGTCAAATGGTGTATTTTAATTCAAACTTATATTTTGTAAACCCTTTTAATCTCTTTATCTACATAGATTTTTATGGTAATAGATTTTTTCTAGAATTGCCAACTTGTGGTTTTAAACGAGAAAATTTGATAGGTCGATTTTGGGTGACCCAAATGTGATGCTCCAGATCTGAGACGGGATCGAGGTGTTATATTTAGTGGTATTAGAGCTTAGGTTTAGTCGGTTCTAGAAAACCTCAGGGTGTCATAGAGGTCGTGGTAAGGTGTCTAGTGAATACAAGTCCCTAAATTTAAGTGTACTTTATAAAACCAGGAATCCTGATGTGCCACCTTATTTGTTGTGTTTCAAAAAAAGGATTGATGGAAGGTGGAACCGATAGTGGAGAGGCGGGTCACTTTTGTGACCTTACCTCTACTCTATTGCGTGTGGTGCAAGCTGTTCCGAGGTAATCTAAGACACCTCGCAAGACCTCTGTAGAGAGGCTTCATTATTTTGGACCTAAGAGTTTCGAAGGCTTGGGTGAGGATGACCCGATCAAGGTTGACTAGTGGTTGCGTGACACGTAAAGAATCTTGAGGCAGATAAAGGGAAGCCCGAAAGATGATCTTGATTGCATTGTTTCCCTTCTTAAGAGCAATGCACACGAGTGGTGAGAGACCGTACAGTTGGGTCTACAGCCTGAACAACTGACATGAAATATCTTCGTGGATGAGTTTCAGAAGAAGTACATCAGCGAGGTACATATGGATGAGATGAGAGACCAGTTTCTGCATCTGGTTCAGGGAGATCGAACGGTGTTTGCTTATGAGCAAGAGTTCCATTATGCTCCAGAGTTTGTTGCCACGGAAGAGTTAAGGTGCAAGAGGTTCAGACAAGGCTTAAATGTTGACCTTCAGTTGCATATAGCAGCGGGTCTGCTGGGGACATTCTCCGAGTTAGCCAATAGTGCGAAGGCACTTGAGCGGCTTTAGAGTTCAGATCTAATCAGTTCGAGGATTCTAGAGGTCATAATGTGGAGACTCAGAATATCATAGGTCCTTCTCCCTATCCGCATGAGAGGTTTTGTGCTTTAAAGAGTTCGAAGAGAGTTGCATCGGACCAGCTACCAAGAGTCAGCACATGATCTAGGTCGAGGGTTCGTAGAGGCTCTTTGTTTCCTACCCCGGAAGGGAGATTGATGGTTCTGTTGGAGCATCGCTTCCACCAGCATGTGAGCATTGTGGCCGACATACCTTGGAGTATGCATTTTGCTTCAGAGGGTTTGTTATCGGTGCTGGGCACCAGGGCATATGGCAAGAGACTACCCAGTTGTAGATGAGGATGCACCAGCTCAGTCTCAGAGGTTGGCTGTTTCCCTTCGTGATTAGAGTTTTGTTAGAGGTGGAGTTAGGGCACTGTCAAGTTATTGAGGTAGAAGTCCTGTGAGATCCACCGCCAGGGTTGACGCACGAGGCGTTACTAGGCAGTCTACTGCTCAGGTTAGAGTTGATAGCGTTGCGACCAAGGATATGTCAGGTAATTAAGTTTTGTGTTGGTTTCAGCTGTTGCGTTAGCCGTTTAGCTCTTCGGTTGTGAAGTAGACCGATTCTTGTGATGTGTATCTTGGTAAATCTTGGGTTTGTTGTTGCTTTAGATGGCAAATAGATTTTCATTCTTTGCTATATAAGGATTTATCATAGATGGTTGTTGATAGTGCATGTATTCCGTAAGATGTGAGTGAGAAGTTATGAGGTTTTAGATTGCTTGAATCTAGTTGTTAGTGTTGGTTGTGTAAGATCTTAATCTCTCTAGGGTCGACGTTGTGCTCAGTTGTGCTAGCTCGATGAATGTTGTATATGTTGCAAGGTGTTCTTAGCTTGCGTTGTAGACATGAGGGTTAAGACTTCATGGTCTTAGTGTACTGGGTCTTTTAAGAGTATGGAGGTGCCCATGGTGAATGAGCAATCTTTCCAGTTGATTATGGTTTAGAACCACGATAAAGGTAAGGTTGAGTTCGTTGTTGTGTCCATCGCTTCGTGGTATGGTACTTAACGAACTCTTAGTTGGGGGCACACTTGTGCAAGCGACCAATTGGGTTTCATTGCCAAGTGCTTCGCCGAGATCGTGTATGCGTGAGAGTAGCTTATATAATGGCTTTGGATGTGTTGAGACATAGTGAAATAGTACAAGACCGCTGTCGGTTTCGTGAGATCGGTGACCTTATTTTGGCCATAGAATGTGAGAGCTTCACGTGTTGTTTGTTGGAGTAAGGTACTATAGAAAAGGGGTAAGTGAAGGTTGCGATGAACATGGTTGAGGCCTCGAGGGTGAATCATAAGGATAATTGCTTGGCTTGGGCACCTTTTGAGCTAGATTTTGTGGGGTTAGAGGATTGCCCAATTGAGCTCGATCAAAGTTGTTATCGGTCAAGGCAAACAATGTGAAAGTTATCAGAGTAGCGCAGTAGAAATATGGATCCGTAGTTGTTTTAAGGGTAACCGGGTTGTTGCTTTGCAAAGAAATGTTGTTAGATGGACCAGTTGGCAATCCTTGAAAGCAGTCAGATGGCTTTCCGCATTTGATGGTTGAGATCGAGGCAAGGGTTAGGAAGAAAGTGTTTAGACCTTCTCAAATAGAATGGTAAAGTTTTGGGTTGCTTGTGTGAGTTCCTAAGTGATGGTGGTCATTTCTTGGAACCAAGTGGTTGGCATCGTAAGTGGATTTTGATCCTGTTGAAGTAAGTTTGGATAAAAGTGAAGTTTTAAGTTCCGACTTGGTGGGTCAAGTCTGGAGAAAGGAGCTGTTAGTTCAAGGTAGATTGATGATAATGATCGGTTGTTAGGGTTTTGCTTGTCCTTTAATGGCTTGACCGGGATATGGATGTTTGGCGTGATGTGTTCCTGACAATGGTTTGTGGAAGTGGTGCATCGTTTTAGACGTAGATGAAGTCTAAGTTTAGTTTTTGGATGATGGATGCTAGTAGAAAGGTTGGTTAACCGGGATAGAATCCTTTAGAGGTGAGTTTTTAAGTTGAGGTTGAACAACGTGGCTCGAGGTTGGTTATGTTACCAAGCATAGCGGTTCGTCATTAATGTCGTTGGTTGCTGAAAAAAGTCGTGGGAAATCTCAAGAGAAGTGTTGAGAGCATGTGGTTTTATACTATGGTTCTGTTTAAGGTAGGTTGAGGGAGAACTCTCCCTAATCAAGGTGATCTTGTTTGAACGATGAGGTGGTTAGATCTGTTCTGGTTACATCTCCCTTTTATCTATCTAAATTTTGAGGATCAAATTTAATGAAGGATGGGAGAGTTGTAACGACCCGAATTTCTTGAGTCAACAATAGGCGTTGACCTAGGTCTTAGACCAATATGTTGGGTCGAATGTTCAGGTTATATTGGGCTTTGTTGTTGGGCTTCATAGGCTTTCATGTGTTGTTGGGCTTGTTTAAGGGTTTTGGGCTTGGCTTATGATGAGTTTTGAAGAAGGGTATTATGGTAAAACCATAAATAGAGGACAACGGTTGATAGAGCCTTAATAACTCTGCAAAAATGTTAGGTGATGATATCACTTTGACTCCCTTGTTCTTCTCTCCTAAAAACCCTCTCATTCCTCCTACCCAAGGACCAAAAGAAAAGATGAAAGCTTGTTGAGGTGGAGTGTGAATCTCGGATTGGTCATCAAGGAAGAGTTTATCAGCATCAAATGATCTCTATTTCGACCTAAGTATCTTTAGCATTGGTGGAAGTTGGGTTTGAAGCTTGGATCAAGGAAAAAGGGGTGGAAGAAACTTGGTTGTTGCCTTAGTTCATGAATCTTTGCTAAAGGTCAGTACACCTCTGACTCCTACATTTCACGAGCCTCATAAGATGATTGCTTTGTGTGGTTTATAGTTTTGGGTTGTGTGGTTGAGGTCTTAGAAGCTTAAACCCCCATTAATGGTAAATCAAAGATGATATGTTGATCAAGAGTAAAATGGATAGAAAACCACCTATTATACTCTAAATAACTTGTAGGATCGTTTTGGGACTTAACCATGGAGGTTAAGGGAGGGATTGGTGAAATCCCGAGCTCCAGGTTTCAAAATCTGGGCTCGCGTACCGATACGGGGTGGTAGCATATAGGTACGTCTTTGCATTAAGGGAGTCAATTTGTGAAGGGCGTATTGGTACACCTTTCCGTATATCGATACCCCTTGCTTGATAAGGATTCTAGCGACGCTTTCGCGTACCGGTACGCATGGAGCGTACGGTACGCACTATTACATTTCCTGGGGGAGGCTTAGCGTACTAGTACGCGTATGTAGGAGTACCGGTACGGGGCGATCCTAGTACCGATGAAGCGTACCGTTACGACACGTAGCGTATTAGTACGGCTTGTGGGCTAATTCTTTCGAACCTAATTACCGTATCGATACTTATGGTAGACTATCGATACCAATAGGACAGTGCTGATACTCACCTTGGAGTATCGATACTAGCTGGGAATTTGCTTAAAAAAGTTAAGTTCACGTTTGGGGGTTCTATAATTTGTGGTAAAGGGTTCGGTGGGTCCCTAAAGGTATAAAACAAACTCTAAAACTGAGAAATCGAGGTTAGTAACCCACATGTGGTTTAATGGCTAATGGCTTGGTAATAGTTGGGTAAGTTGCTTGGACTAGTAACCCATAGGGATCCGTGGTGGATCAGTTAATTGTACGTGATAGCTTGGGGTCCTTATTGTGTGCTGAAGGGATACCCATATAGGTTGGTTGCCGTGGGTAATAAGATAATCTAACGAGAAAGAGCGTAAATGAATCCCAAAGGCATATATTAATTAGTGTAATAAATGAGTCATGTCTTGGGGAATTGGTAATGGTTGGCTGGATGCCTTTTATCTCTCGGTGAGATATATTGATACTCAGGGAGCATATAGTATCGTATGTGTCTTGATTAGGAATTCGAATGTCCTAAAGCCAGTGCAAGGGTACTTAAATAAGGGGATGGGTACTTCGGACTATGTGATCGAGTACATCCAACGTATCTACAGGCTATGTGATATGGATACGATCTAAAACCTATCTTTGGGCTACGTGATGAGGATATAAAAATACAACTCGGGGGCTGTGTGAGCTCGAGTAACTCGAAGGGCTATGTGATCTCGAGTAACCTGTTTGGCTATGTGACCTAAGACTGCTTGCGGCTATTGTGATCCAAGTATGTCTAGGAAATATCTGTGGCTATAGTGATTCGGATATGATCCTAACCCGATGGCTATGTGATCACGGGTAACCTGACGGCTGTGTGAGCACAGGAAAAATAGTAGGGCTTCGTTGGCCATTAGGGAATGTATGTTATTTATGTTGTTGTATGGATGATAGATCTTGGCTAGGTTACCCTTGGGCTATGTGATCAGGGTAGGGTTTGTTACTCGACGGGCTGTGTAAGCTCGAGTAACCTAATGGGTTGTGTGATCTCGACTATGGGCTAGATAACCCTTGGACTATGTGATCAGGGTAAGAGACGTAACTCGATGGACGGTGTGGCCTCGAGTATGGTAAGCCTGGGATGGCTTAGTAGACCTTTTACATAATAGTGGTATCTTGAGACAGTTGTCAGCTCTAGCTAGGATAGGCTAGAATATGATCCTTAGATGTTGAAATGCCTTTATGTGCACTCTTGATTATATTATCATGCATGCTTGTTTTATGATATTCATGTATTGTGGTAGAGTAGAAATGTACCACTGAGCTTTGTTAGCTCAACGTGCGAAATTGTGGTTTATTCTGTGCGTAGGTTGGCAGGTTGCTTTTGAAGGAGCACATCGAGGAGGATTTCCCAGCACCGAGCCAGTTTCAGAGTGCAATACTTGATGTTTAGTTTAGACTGAATGTATTCGTAGGACCTTACCACCGTCGAGTCTGTATTTTATTTTGATTTACTATTATTTGGTCAAACGATCTATTTTAATTCGAACTTATATTTTGTAAACCCTTTTAATTTCTTTATCTACGTGGATTTTTATGGTAATGGATTATTTCAAGAATTTCCAACTTGTGGTTTTAAATGAGAACATTTGTTAGGTCGGTTTTGGGTGACCCAAATATATGCTTCGGATCCAGGACGAGATCATGGTGTTACAATTATACATCCTAAAAAATACTAGATTCAAACCTAAAAAACTATACAAATATAAAGAAATTTGAAATAAGTGTGAAAATAGGTCTTTACCTTGAATAGTGGATGAATGGATGAATGGGGAGATAATACGCACAAACTTAATGAATAATGAGTGGGTTTGATGTTCTGTTGAAGAAAACCCAACAAATTTGAAGAAAAACGGTGAAAAGATGAACGAAATTGAGGGTTTTTATAAAAGGGTGAGGCTAGGGTTTTACAATAAAAGATTTTGAGTTAAAAACAAATTTGGAAAGCCTCATTTATTGACTTTGTGTGGCTCATACCGATACGAAGAATCACGTACCAAAACATTGCTTACCACTATGAAACTAGGTCGTACCGATCCTTGAACCCACATACCGGTATTGACTGTTCAGTACCAATTTGCCCTGAAAAAATTGTACCGGACGGGGTATCCCTTATGTATGACAAATCTTTGTAGAACATGTAAGACTTCTTGTAGACTTATTGATGCCTTGAGATAGGTGATCTAAGAACTCTAGCTAGTCTAGGCTAAATGATAACTCATAGATAGTGAAGCCTTACCTATGCTCTCTAAAATATATTTATCTTGCATGCTTATTTTATGATAATCATTAATTGCGGTAGAGTAAAAATGTACCACTGAGCTTTGTAAGCTCAGCGTCCGAAATCGTTGTTTCAGTTCGCAGGTTAGTAAGTGATCATGACCAAGGAGCACATCAAGAAGGGATCTCCCAGCACTGCATCGCTTTAGAGTACAGTGCTTAGTGTTTAGTTCTGGGCTTATGTATTCATAGGACCTTACGAGTTATTGAGTCTGTAAACTCTGTTTGAAATATTATTTTGGTATTTGGTGTTTTAAACTTGGAGGTCCCATTTTGTAAACTTAATTATAATGCTTATTTAACTTCATGGATTTATAAATGTTTAATGTTTTAAAATGATGGCTAAACTTATGGTTTTAAATTGGAAATTTGATGGGTTGGTTTTTGGGTGACCCGAATATAGTACTTTAGATCCGGATTGGGATCAGGATGTTACAAGTAGATTGTGCTTCCTCCATGAAGAAGTTGCTAGAAGTAGAGGCCATGGATGAATTGAAAATTGATTGATCAATGGTTGGATCTACTCAAGAGGATGTGAAGCCTTCAAATGAGTGTAGCTCTAATACCAATAGTTGAGTTGATCAATCAATGGAAATAGCCAAGAAAGGGATGAATTGACAATTAAAAAAAATGATGGAAGCAAATGCAAAAAGAAAATAAATTTGCAAGTGATTTAGAGTGCTTCAACCTTATAAACAAGGTCTACATCTACTACCTTAGCTATCCACACTAAGGATTTCATAAATTCACAAACTTGTCTTTCCTTTTAGGGTAAATGAGATAACCTCACAAATTCTAGACTTATACCTCAAAGTCTAGCAATCCTTTTTTCCTAAAAAAGAATTCAAAGAATCAAACTATGAAAATTCTCTTAAGGAAGTTGTTTGCACAATTTAAAGCTCACTAAACCCCTAACACTTGATAGAAAATAAAATACAATAAGGAACACTCAAGTGTGTACAAGATTTGACAATAAATAGCTCTAAACAACTTGGATATTTGCTTGGATGCATTAGAATAGTTGTCTTGTTGTTGAAGAAGCTTTGGAGACTTGTTTTTCTACCCCTTCATTGATTTCTAGCAGTTTGGGTTGTTGGGGAGTTCAATAGAGCCGTTGGGAACAAATTTTCCCGCATTAAATGTTGTCTAGAAACAGTGGGTATCGTTATGCAGGCTTCCGTATCGGTACCTGCTCAAAGAAAAAATAACTGTTACAAGTAAGAGGTACTGGTAAGCGGGTTTGCGTATCGATACGAAGTGAAGAGTTTACAAGGGGTACCAGTACACTTCTCTTCGTACCAGTACTGAATTTACTCATTGGAATTTTTGGAGAATCTTTATAAAGCTTGCGTATCAGTGCATGTATTGTCGTACCGGTACTCAGGTTAATTTAAAAAGTTTTTGCTCCAAGTGCGTATTGGTACAGGGTTCACCGTACCTGTACTGACAAGCAATCCTTTAAAAAATCTTTGAATCTCGTACTGGTACGCTAAGGCCTGTACCGGTACTCATATACCAATTTGAAATCCAATGTTAAAAATTGTACCGATACGTTTAGGGTCGTACCGGTACTCACGAACCAAATTGGTTTATTTTGAGTACCAAACACTTAGAAAAATATTGTGTTTGAAAGGATTGACTTAGAATAATTTTTATCTTTAAAAAAACTAAAATTTGTTCAAATGCTTGTCAATTGTGAGTAATTTTATGTGCTCTTAAATTTTTATTTATTTACAAATTAGTCCTTGTTATATCAAAATCAAAATATTAGATTAAAACTCTTGTATATTTTATTTTAAATATTTATTTTTATAGGGACAAAATTACAAATAGACCAAAAATATCAAATGTTGAGATATTTATTTTGATATAACAAAGTGAAAAAATATTTTTGGACTTGAATAAATATTGCAAAAACAATTTAAAGTCCATTTAATTTGAAAAATATGTTTGAAAGCTTTTAAAAGTGTTTTTGACTCAAATATATATTTTCAAGTAATTTAAAAGTCCCTAACGGCTAGTTTTCCAATGGCTAGTTTTTAATGGCTAGTTTTTCAACGGTTAGTTTTCTAACGGCTAATTTTTCATTCCATACTATAAATACAAGCCAAAGACACTTGAAAAAGAAGCAGAGAGAACATATCGAAGCATGTTGATCAAGAGAATTTGAGTCCAATTCTTATTTCTTCATTTCTCTTGTACATATTTTAGAGAGTGTTTCATTGTATCCATCCGTCCGACGCCACAATATAAATTCTATATTTTTATAAAGATTGTTAGCGATAAAATTTAATTATATATCGTCTATGATCATTTCTAACTTCGTCCTTAATCCTAATCTACTAATATAGCTTCCCCGTTATATCATTTGTTTAACATATATTACAACATTACTTGTGGAAGAATAGTGCCATAAATAATAACGTATAGCTTTGATTTATAATTTTCATCCATAATAATTTGGAAGCACCTATCTCGTGATGATTAGAAATTTATAACCAAATTAATTAACTTTGAAATAAAAAAAAATTAAATATTCTATCTACGTAGCAATGTTCAATTAAATATATAATTAATTATAAAAATTTTAAAAAAATTCTTACCAGTTTTTAAAAAAAAACTTTTTCTCCAAAGATCTTATTTGAAATTGTCAAGATTAAATATATAATTAATTATAAAATTTTAAAAAAGAACTTGAGAAATTAAAAACATTTATTGCCAATGAATAAAAATATTAAACCGTCCATTTTAAATATATATATATATATATATATTTAATATAGCTATTAGAATTATTAGAGTCCATTCTCATCTTTATTGCAGAATATTAATATATTTTAGTCACACAATTATATTGATTTGTACATATTATTAGAATTTTGTCAACCGGTATTTTCTAGAGTATTTTTAAGATTACTTGTTTTACGAATCTTATGCATCTTCATTCAATGTAATCAAAAACAAATTTAAAAAACATTAACATTTATCAATTATTGTAACTAATAAAAGAAAAATTATTTTCTGCACTAACGATGAAAAAAATTGTTCCACAAGCGATGTTGTATGGCTGTTATGTGTCTTTGAAACTCACAGTCTTTATAATGTTACAACAATAATATCAATCGAAATAAAATCTTTCAACTAATAAAAAACATTACTATCAATTACTATAAATAATACATAAGTTTTTTTTTTTAATTTAGGATACTCTTTTAACCAAAATCCTAATAATGTCACTACCTACTCTACACATGTTAAAGATACTTGCATTTTCTTTTGATCCAAAGAAAGTGTTCTATATGCGAATTCTATTAATTTATGTTATATTTGGTCACAGTTAAACGGTAAAAAAAGAAAGAAAATATTTTAGGTAAAAGTAAATTTTGTTTAACTTTTTAGGGTTGGAGATTCCCCAATCTGATGGGTATGGGGGTAAGGATGAAAAAATCACCGAAGTATGTAATGAGAATTACCCGAAACCATACCCGTAAGTGTTGGGGATGTGATGGGGAATGCAAAACCGTTCCTGCACCGACCGATTCCCGCCTATACTTAAAAGTGAGTTTTAATTATTTTATTTAAAGATTATTTAAAAATAAAAATATTATTATAATAAAATATTTATTAAGTAATACGTAAAAACCGCAAAGTATTTTCAGGCCCGGACCCCAAATATAATATATACATATATTATGTTATTAAAATTTATATATTATGTCAGTATTTAAGTTTAATAAAAAATTACTTAGTTACGAACAATCAGATAGTCTAGTGGGATGGCTTGAGCAAGGTAAAAAATTCAAATCTCATTAGACTATCTGATTGTTGGTAGCAAAGTAATTTTTTAATAAACTTAAATACTGACATAATATATAAATTTTAATAACATAATATATGTATATATAAATTTTAGAAGTGTTATTTTAATAACACTAGGTCCCACAAAATAAAATCGAATTATTTGACTTGACTCGACGAAAAAACCCGACTCATTTTGACTTGACTCGTAATTTTATAAACTCGACTCAAAAAAAATTCAAATAAAGTTTGAGTTATGAAATAAAAATTCGAGTAACTCGAAAGTTTTAGTAATTAGTTTATCAGTTTTCAAGTTCAAGTCGAGTTTGTATATTTTGCCTTATATATTATGTATATCACATGTGAAAATATGAAGAAATATATATGTATATCGTAAATGGATATAGAAAGTCGTTTAAATTATAATCAATATGTAACACCCTTAACATATACTTGTAGACTGAATATACACTAAAGATGTTATGAAATCATTCGAAGAAATCTTGACTTCTAATTTTTTTTATACCAAAATTTAATTTGTAGTTTAACCCTTTCTCGGTTTTAAATTTAAAACTATGTCGTTTAGGTGCAGCTAGTTTTGACCCTGAATTGATTTACAAAATTTATAGTTGATTTATTGAAATAAAAAATATATAATTCAGGGTGAAAACTACGTAAGCTGCCAAGACCCTTTCTTGATTTTAAATTTTTTACTCGATTAGGGCTAAACAACATTTTAGCCATACCAAAGATTTTGCTATTGTTAACAATTCGTATTTCTAAACTTATCCATTCATAAAAGCATATAATTACGCTATAAACTTATGTCGTAGACAGTTCAACTTTAAAAAACTTACATGCCCACTAGTCTATCAAATTATGGTAAATGCGTACTTACTGAACTTATTGTAGTAACTTGATTTTTCCCAAGTTTCTGCTCCTCCTCGATAGACGATTTTCAGGAAACCTACGTGTGACATAAGACACACGCTAAGTGCGAACTTAGTGAGGCATTCAAAACAGTTTATCAAAACATGAAGTAATATAATTTAGCATGTCATATATAAAGTACAATACATTTTTTTCCTAGAAATGGCAATCATGTCACAATATCAATGTTTCATGTATCATCGCTATCATGTGAATCATGAATCAGCAATATCATGTAAATCATAAAACATCATTATTGTGTATAACATGAATCATCTCTATTCTGGATCATATAACATCTCTATCATGCATCATGTAACATTTCTATCATTTATCATGTAACATTTCTATTATATATCAATATCATTTCTATCATGTATGCCATGTACTTCTCTGTCATGTAACATGTAACTTCTTTTTCATGTATCATGAAATCATGTAACATCTTTTTCATGTATCATGTAATCATGTAACATCTGTATCATGTATCATATTCTTTCATGTAATCATCTTGTTATATTATCAACGTGTCTGGCTAGAGGTCTATGGAAACCCCGTAGCCTATTTGCACCGTAGTGCCATGTAGAGTACGTACTCGAGAGGATGCTCTTTGCTCCTCATATAAGGACGCTCTTTGCTCCTTATATAAACACCTCTTTAGTGCATTTTGCACTATGGGCTTGGATCCCTATGGTGTATTTTGTTTCATTTTAGTCTTGTCATTTTCTTATGTGAACATGATTCATCATTATTTATGCAAACAGTAGTAAGTACCTTGTACTCCGTTAAGCTTGTCATGTTGAATCATGCATCATATCACGTATTATGAAGAAATGCAATGTAAATTTTAAATTAGTGTCGACTTATCTCAACTCTTCCCTTTTCGACATAATGCAAACATATAAAAATGCACTCAACTGGGCCATGTAATAGTATGCCTCACTAAATTCTACTCGATCCTTTCCTTTATAGTATCTCGAATCCTCTTTGATTCGCGTTCGGCTTCATTAACCACATGAATATAAATACTATTTGTTAGATTCATTTCTAACGATATTTTAATCAAAGTATCGAATCATTCAACATAAAAATTTCTATAATTTTCCTTCCGTCCTTATACTGTCCAAAAACTCATTTTGGTCCTTAATAACCTTTTTAAACTTCAATTAATTCTTTCTAGCTTGTTAACCAACATTTAGATACAAAATGTATCGATTCTCATTCTCTGGCAGATTGCACTATCTTCAAAGAAATATTTCTATAAAATAATCTACAACTCGAAATTCGATTCCGTTTGTTCTGAAAGAAACTAGATTCAATAAGATTTTCAACCATATAAATTAATATCCCAAATTCAACTCGTATGATTTATGACAAATTTTCAAAATCAATTTCCAGTGCTGATTTCGGAACAGACTGCCATACTGTTTTCTGACCTTTCACCACTTAAAAATTCAAATCTTTTTACTCGGAACTCGAAATCAGTTTCCGTTTGTTGGAAACGAAACTAGACGAACAAATATTTGCATCGGTATAAAATTCATCTTCTAACCATTTTTGTAGAATTTATGGTGAATTTTCAAATCTATTGCCATAATCCAGTTTTCTACACTGCTTCCATAAATAACTCCAAGCTTTGTACTAACTTGTCCTTACTTCTCTACTTTTTCAATTTAGTTCCAATGCTTGATTCAAACCATCAACTTATCACCCTTTTTCACCAAATAATTATTCAACATTGATCCCCCCCTAATTTTTCCTTCTTTCCGAATTAGTCACTAAAATGCAAAGATAAGGATTTAAACTTCTTACCTTTGCAATTTAGTCCTCAAATCAACATTACTACTTGAATTCTATTATTTCAACTAAAATCAGATTAATTCATTCTCTAAAACCTCATTTCTAAATTGGTCACTTAACTTTGACAATTTGTCAAAATGGTCACTAACTCGATTTAATATCGGTTTTGCATTCTAACTTCAATTTCACATCTCCAACATCAATAATAAAATAAATACACTTCAAAATCATAAAAATTCAGATTAGTCCTTTAACTTTTAGAATTGCCGAAATGGTCCCTATACCTTTAATTTAGGGTTTTGCTTCCAAATAATAAATTCAAGCTTACTAGATCATTTATCCAACATCACAAACCCTAAATCAAACTTGAATCCATAAACCCTAATCATCTTCATACAAACTAAAGTATGTAAGGTTTAAATCCCAACTCAAAAACATGATTTTATTATCATAACAACTTAATTTCAACTTAAATTTCAACATAGAATCATAAAATCTCAAAACCCCCAATTTAGTCCATAAACCCTAATTTCTTTCTCATCAAAATTCTCATCAATCAAGCATGTATTCCATGAATCATTGACATCAAAAGATAGAGCTTGAAGAGTAGAACAACTTTGTAGTTGAAAAGATTACCTGAAAATCGAGTTTCAGGGCTTGAATTGATCTTAGAAAATTTTTCTCCAAATTTCTCTCTTTCTCCCCTCGTTTTTGAAATTGTAGATGAATAAATATTCATCTTTTTGACCATTTTGTTTTTAATTCTTCTAAATATGCCCCTTGTAAATATAAATGAATTTTAAATTCATTTAAATAGTGAAATTACTAAAATAGCCTTTTAATCCGACGGTTGAGATTGATTTTATCATTAATCAAGGGCCAAGATTTACTCTTCCATTTCCTTCTTCCAAAATTATCCTTGTAACTTTTTAAATATTTCAAAAATGCCATTGGGGTAAAATGACCAATTTGCCCTCCAACTAGTTTTTTATTTACTAGCTTGTTTCAAAATTGCCATCCCATTACAATTCAACTAAATTAGTTCGTTTCCAACCGGCCACTATTCCATAAATATTATTTTATGACTTTTCCATGGCTTATGGAATAGCCTCTAAAATTTCAGTTTGATCCGATATGCCGATATTCATAAAATATCTCTACTGCAATTTTACCTTTACCGAGCTATCGGGTTTGTTCTGAAAATTCTATATTTCCATATTCGAGAAATCCACACTACCATCTCATAAAAATTTCCTTTCCCAAGGACTTAGACTGGATTTTCTTAACTCAGTCTATTATTCCAATAATTATCGAAAATCTTTATAAAATAAAATTTCTCTCAAAAATCCTTTATCGATAATCCATACGAATATTCTCTACTCTTACTGAGTCCAAAATATCAATCAGAAACACTTTTATGGGACCTTCCCGGAGGTCACCCATCCTAACATCTTCCTGGCCCGAGCACGCTTAATAATTTTATTCGATCCAAATTTAGTACCTTTTACTGCATCTTAATTCTTAAAACCGATATCAAGGTACTTATTTCAATCTGATTCACTCTTATACTGAATAAAATTACTTATTGGGGAAATTTATACTTTAGTCCCTAAACTTTTCCAAAGTTTATACTTTAATCCCCTAAACTTTCAAAATTTACAATTTAGTCACTAGCAAAAATTTGGGATATTACAATTCTCCCCCTCTTAAGAAAATTCATCCTCAAATTTTCAATGTTTACCCGTTTCAAACAATTTCAGGTATTACTCCTGCATTCTCCTTTCAGGTTCTAATGTGACTTCTTCCACTTTATGATTTCTCCTAAGGACTTTAACCAGTGGAATCTTCTTGTTCCTTAACTTTTTGACTTCATATGCCAAGATTTTCACTGATCGTTACTCATATATGGAAGTAACGCCAGTTGATAAACCACTAGTTCAATTCCTTTTAGAATCCCGTATGGCCCAATAATTCTAGGACTAAGCTTTCCTTTTTGACTAAAATGTAACACCTTCTTCCAAGGTGAAACCTTTAAAAACACTTTATCCTCAACTTCGTACTTAACATCCTTCTCTTCTTGTCTGCATAAGCCTTTTTTTCGATCCGTGGTAGCCTTGAGATTATATTATATAATTATTACTTTATCCTCTATTTCTCGTGTCAAATCAACCCCTCCAACTTTTGGGTTATACCAAACATTTCGATCATGTAGCTCAAACCAATAATGAAGAGTTCAACATATTCTTCCATACAGTATTTCAAATTGTGTCTTCTTAATATTTGTCTGATAACTATTGTTACTGGTAATCCTATTACAAGTTCTATTGTCACTCGTTCTCACTTCCATTGGGGAATAGAAATAGGCTAAATCAATCTAGAAGGTACTTGATGTTTGGCTTTTACTTGTTAGCATGTCAACCACTTTGTCATAAATTCCAAAATTGTCATTTTTCATTCCTAGCCACCAATACTGAGTCTTTAGATCTTAATACATTTTGCTACTTCTGGAGTACATAGTCAATGGACTATGACAAACTTCAGTCAAAACTTCTTTCTTCGAATCACCATCATCAGAAAGTAGACTTTTTCTTGATAATATAAGTAACCATTTGACTTAATTTTATAGTCTTGTGTTTCTCTTGTTTCAACTTATTTATTTTATTTTCTCTTCTTTTTATGAATTTTGAGCTGCCTTAATGCATAGGCTACTACATTAATCTTCTTGAAATGATAATCTATAACTATATTGTAGTCTCTTAGGAACTCAACCTATCTTTGTTATCGTAGGTTCAATTATTTTTGCATCATTAGTTGCTTTAAACCTTTGTGATCAATGTAACTAGGACACTTCTTACCATTCCAATGGAATACTTTTTTACGATAGTTGAGTAATTAGCAGAGTAATAATAGATAAATTTTACACAAAACATTTATAATATCCAGCTAATTTCCAAGAAACTCTGAACTTTAGAGACATTTTTCGGTGCCTCCTATTCAAGAATAGATTGTACTTCCTTGGAATTCAACTCTTATTCCTTCAGCCGATACAACATGTCTAAGGAAAATTACTTCTGATAACCAAAATTCATATTCAGAAAACCTTACATAAAGCTGCTTATCTCTTAATGTTTGTAATACCACTCAAAATGGTAATCATGTTCAGCTTCTATCTTTAAGTATACCAGAATATTGTCCATGAAGACTACCACTACAAACTGGTTTAAGTAGTATTGGAATACCCTATTCACCAAATCCATGAACACAGCAGGGGCATTTGTAAGTCCAAATGGCATTACCAGGAATTCGTAATGTCCATAACGAGCCCTGAATGTTGTCTTTGATACATCTTCTTCTTTGACCTTGAGTTGATAATAACCCGATCGAAGATCTATCTTTGAGAACATTGTTGCACCTTTAAGCTGATCAAATAGATCTTCAATCCTTGGTAGTGGATACTTGTTCTTAATAGTTACTTTATTCAACTACTGGTAATCTTTACATAATTGTAGAGAACCCTATTTCTTCTCTACAAATAATACTGGAGTACCCCATGGTGATACACTCGGTCAAGTGTAATCCCAGTCTAGCAGTTATTGCAATTCAACTTTTTTAGCTCAATTGACACCACCCTACATGGTGCTATCGATACCGGTTCAATTCTAAGATAGACATCAATCCCAAACTGTACCTTTCTATCTGGAGCTAATCCTAATAACTCATCCGAAAACACATTTGAAATTTTCCCACAATCGGGATATCTTTAATCTTCTTGGGTGACATTTGTATAATCACCACATAAATTAAACATGCTTACATCCATTTACTTAACAACCTCTGAGCTGTTGTCGTAGAAATCACTAATTCTAAATAGACAGTTCTTTCTTTCACATCACTTCTGCATCATACGCAGATAGCCAATTCATTCCAAGGATACTTCAAATTCATGAAATGGAAGTTCCATTAAATTCGCTGGGAACTTAATTCATTGAATTACTAATGGACATTTCTTACATATTCTAGTCACCCATACACTATGTCCAAATGGATTACTAAAAATCGCATCACTAGGAATAGTTTCCTTAAAAATCTTTCTTTGTGCCATTATCCTAGTACTAATGTATGAGTGAGTCAAATCTGGATTGATTAAAGTAAATATAGGCTCTCTCCATAGCCTTTGTTTTATTTAAAGAATTCTGATAAACCGATAAACTCATACCTAACAACATCTCTTTATTAAACTGATCGCCTATATATTTGGTTTTAAACACTTTTTTAAAGAATTTCTAAATCACTTCCTTAACAGGTACTAACTCCGTGGCATTAGACCACTAAATACGAAGGTGTTCCCTTAGCAGGATACAGCTTCTTCTAACTTCTTAGTACATATGCAGTTTAATTCCTATATAGCATGACTTTAACATCTTTATGCCACAAATTGGCAATTATCAGACCACTTTCTCCACTAAATTCAGGAGCTCCTAACTTTTAAGCTCCTTAACAATCGACATCCTTACTGGTGTAGGTACTAGGCTGGTGCATGCACAAGGGTCTTAATTCTATTAACCACAGCCTTTAAAGCTCATACTAAGGTTTCGTATTTTTGTGCTAGAGTTCTCTTCTATACAAGTGGCTCTACTGAGGTACGAGCCAGAGATGGAACACTCTGTATTTCATTACTTCTACTTTGGACCTCCTTTTGGTCTCAATTATCAGATGTCTAACACAGTCCAACAATACTTAACATTACTTATTTCTACTATAACTTATTAATGTTATTGAGGAGCATAATCAAGTTACACAACAGTACGTCAGTAACATGACATTCTAGGGGCATGTATTTAACATCAAATCATATTTAACTTGGTTTAGCCTCAAGAATCGGCTAAACCTGTAGCTCTGGTACCAATAAATGTAACACCCTTAACGTATACTTGTAGACTGAATATACATTAAAGATGTTACGAAATCATTGGAAGAAATCTTGACTTCTAATTTTTTTATACCAAAATTTAATTTGTAGTTTAACTCTTTCTCGGTTTTAAATTTAAAACTATGTCGTTTTGGTGCAGCTAGTTTTGACCCTGAATTGATTTACAAAATTTATAGTTGATTTATTGAAATAAAAAATATATAATTCAGGGTGAAAACTACGTAAGCTGCCTAGATCCTTTCTTGATTTTAAATTTTTTACTCGATTAGGGCTAAACAACATTTTAGCCATACCAAAGATTTTGCTATTGCTAACAATTCGTATTTCTAAACTTATCCATTCATAAAAGCATATAATTACACTGTAAACTTATGTTGTAGACAGTTCAACTTTAAAATAGTTACATGCCCACTAGTCTATCAAATTATGGTAAAGACGTAATTACCGAACTTATTGTAGTAACTTGATTTTTCCCAAGTTTTTGCTCCTCCTCGATAGACGATTTCCAGGAAACCTACATGTGACATAAGACACACGCTAAGTACGAACTTAGTAAGGCATTCAAAACAGTTTATCAAAACATGAAGTAATATAATTTAGCATGTCATATATAAAGTACAGTACATTTTTTTCCTATAAATGGCAATCATATCACAATATCAATGTTTCATGTATCATCGCTATCATGTGAGTCATGAATCAGCAATATCATGTAAATCATAAAACATCATTATTATGTATAACATGAATCATCTCTATTCTGTATCATATAACATCTCTATCATGCATCATGTAACATTTCTATCATATATCATGTAACATTTCTATCATGTATCATGTAACATTTCTATCATATATCAATATCATTTCTATCATGTATGTCATGTACTTCTCTGTCATGTAACATGTAACTTTTTTTTCATGTGTCATGAGATCATGTAACATCTTTTTCATGTATCATGTAATCATGTAACATCTGTATCATGTATCATATTCTTTCATGTAATCATCTTGTTATATTATCAATGTGTCTGGATAGAGGTCTATGGAAACCCCATAGCCTATTTGCACCGTAGTGCCATGTAGAGTACATACTCGAGAGGACGCTCTTTGCTCATCATATAAGGACGCTCTTTGCTCCTTATATAAACACCTCGTTAGTGCATTTTGCATTATAGGCTTGGATCCCTAGGGTGTATCTTGTTTCATTTTAATCTTGTCATTTTCTTATGTGAACATGATTCATCATTATTTATGCAAACGATAGTACGTACCTTGTACTCCGTCAAGCTTGCCATGTTGAATCATGCATCATATCACGTATTATGAAGAAATGCAATGTAAATTTTAAATTAAGGTCGACTTATCTCAAGTCTTCCATTTTTCAACATAATGCAAACATATAGAAATGCACTCACATGGGCCATGTAATAGTATGCCTCACTAAATTCTACTCGGTCCTTTCCTTTATAGTATCTCGAATCCTCTTTGAGTCGCGTTCGGCTTCATTAACCACATGAATATAAATACTATTTGTTAGATTCATTTCTAACGATATTTTAATCAAAGTATCGAATTATTCAACATAAAAATTTCTATACTTTTCCTTCCGTCCTTATACTGTCCAAAAACTCATTTTGGTCCTTAATAACCTTTTTGTACTTTAATTAATTCTTTCTAGCTTGTTAACCAACATTTAGATACAAAATGTATCAATTCTCATTTTCTGGCAGATTGCACTATCTTCAACAACTCGAAATTCGATTCCATTTGTTCTGAAAGAAACTAGATTCAATAAGCTTTTTCAACCATATAAATTAATAGCCCAAATTCAACTCGTACGATTTATGACAAATTTTCAAAGTCAATTTCCAGTGTTGATTTCGGAACAGACTGCCATACTGTTTTCTGACATTTCACCACTTAAAAATTCATCTTTTTACTCGGAACTCGAAATCAGTTTCTGTTTTTTGGAAACGAAACTAGACGAACAAATCTTTATATCGGTATAAAATTCACCTTCTAACCATTTTTACAGAATTTATGGTGAATTTTTAAATTTACTGCCATAATCCAGTTTTCTACACTGCTTTCATAAATAACTCCAAACTTTATACTAACTTCTCCTTACTTCTTTACTTTTCAATTTAGTCCCAATACTTGATTCAAACCATCAACTTATCACCCTTTTTCATCAAATAATTATTCAACATTGACCCCCCTAATTTTTCCTTCTTTCCGAATTAGTTACTAAAATGCAAATATAAGGATTTAAACTTCCTAGCTTTGAAATTTAGTCCTCAAATCAATATTACTACTTTAATTCTATTATTTCAACTAAAATCAGATTTATTCATTCTCTAAAACCTTATTTCCGAATTGGTCACTTAACTTTGACAATTTGTCAAAATGGTCACTAACTCGATTTAACATCGGTTTTGCATTCTAACTTCAATTTCACATCTCAACATCAATAATAACATAAATACACTTCAAAATCATAAAAATTCAGATTATTCCTTTAACTTTCAGAATTGCCAAAATGGTCCCTATACCTTTAATTTAGGATTTTGCTTCCAAATAACAAATTCAAGCTTACTAGATCATTTATCCAACATCACAAACCCTAAATCAAACTTGAATCCATAAACACTAATCATCTTCATACAAACTAAAATATGTAGGGTTTAAATCCCAACTCAAAAACATGATTTTATCATCATAACAACTAAATTTCAACTTTAAATTTCAACATAGAATCATAAAATCTCAAAACCCCCAATTTAGTCCACAAACCCTAACTTCTTTCTCATCAAAATTCTCATCAATCAAGCATGTATTCCATGAATTATTGACATCAAAATATAGAGCTTGAAGAGTAGAACAACTTTGTAGTTGAAAAATTACCTAAAAATCGAGTTTCGGGGCTTGAATCGAGCTTAGAAAATTTTTCTCCAAATTTCTCTCTTTCTCCCCTCGTTTTCGAAATTGTAGATGAATAAATATTCATCTTTTTGACCATTTTGTTTTTAATTCGTCTAAATATGCCACTTGTAAATATAAATGAATTTTAAATTCATTTAAATAGTGAAATTACTAAAATACCCTTTTAATCCAACGGTTGAGTTGATCTTATCATTAATCAAGGGCCAAAATTTACTCTTCCATTTCCTTCTTCCAAAATTATCCTTGTAACTTTTTAAATATTTAAAAAATGCCATTGGAGCAAAATGACCAATTTGTCCTCCAACTAGTTTTTTATTTACTAGCATGTTTCAAAATTGCCATCCATTACAATTCAACTAAATTAGTTCGTTTCCAACCGGCCACTATTCCATAACTATTATTTTATGAATTTTCCATGGCTTATGGAACAACCTCTGAAATTTCAGTTCGATCCGATATCCCGATATTCATAAAATATCCCTACTGCGATTTTACCTTTACCGAGCTATCAGATATGTTCCGAAAATTCTATATTTCCATATTCGGGAAATCCACACTACCATCTCATAAAAGTTTCATTTCCCAAGGACTTAGACTGAATTTTCCTAACTTAGTCTATTATTCCAATAATTATCGAAAATCTTTATAGAATAAAATTTCTCTCAAAAATCTTTTATCGATAATCCATATGAATATTCTCTACTCTTATTGAGTCCGAAATATCGATCAGAAACACTTTTATGGGACCTTCCCAGAGGTCACCCATCCTAATATTTCTCAAGCTTGAGCACGCTTAACAATTTTATTCGATCCAAATTCAGTACCTTTTACTGCATCTTAATTCTTAAAACCGATATCAAGGTACTTATTTCAATCCGATTCACTCTTATACTAAATAGAATTACTCATTGGGGAAATTTATACTTTAGTCCCCAAACTTTTCCAAAGTTTATACTTTAATCCCCTAAACTTTCAAAATTTACAATTTAGTCACTAGCCAAAATTTGGGATATTACACAATATGTATTATAACATTATAAATAATTACAATTAAATTTGTACAGAACTTGAAAACTCGACTCGATTTGAAATTTTTTTAAATAAAGTTTGAATCGTAAAATAGGACTTGTAAACTTGAATAACTCAAAATTTTTTGACTCGACTTGATCTAACGCCCAACCCTAAATCCTAACATTGTGCATAGAGAAAACTGAGTTGGGAGTGTCACCCCTATATTGGGTCTTTACAAAACTCAATCCAAATTATTCAGTTAACGAGTTAAACAAAAAAAATGCTTTGCTACACTAAAATTTTAAAATTTTGACTTGACCCTCCAATTTTTTCATCTTGATTTTATTTTTTGGATTTTGTAATTTGATGGATATGATTGACAACACTTCAATTTTTTTATCAAATTAAAAGCTTCATTCATGACATAAACAATGCATAACCATATTAAGAAAACCGCAGAAACATAGATCTCAAGCATAGTCTCAGCAACAAAGGAAACCATCTCATAAAAGTTTCATTTCCCAAGGACTTAGACTGAATTTTCCTAACTTAGTCTATTATTCCAATAATTATCGAAAATCTTTATAGAATAAAATTTCTCTCAAAAATCTTTTATCGATAATCCATATGAATATTCTCTACTCTTATTGAGTCCGAAATATCGATCAGAAACACTTTTATGGGACCTTCCCAGAGGTCACCCATCCTAATATTTCTCAGGCTTGAGCACGCTTAACAATTTTATTCGATCCAAATTCAGTACCTTTTACTGCATCTTAATTCTTAAAACCGATATCAAGGTACTTATTTCAATCCGATTCACTCTTATACTAAATAGAATTACTCATTGGGGAAATTTATACTTTAGTCCCCAAACTTTTCCAAAGTTTATACTTTAATCCCCTAAACTTTCAAAATTTACAATTTAGTCACTAGCCAAAATTTGGGATATTACACAATATGTATTATAACATTATAAATAATTACAATTAAATTTGTACAGAACTTGAAAACTCGACTCGACTTGAATTTTATAAACTCGACTCGATTTGAAATTTTTTTAAATAAAGTTTGAATCGTAAAATAGGACTTGTAAACTTGAATAACTCAAAATTTTTTGACTCGACTTGATCTAACGCCCAACCCTAAATCCTAACATTGTGCATAGAGAAAACTGAGTTGGGAGTGTCACCCCTATATTGGGTCTTTACAAAACTCAATCCAAATTATTCAGTTAACGAGTTAAACAAAAAAAAATGCTTTGCTACACTAAAATTTTAAAATTTTGACTTGACCCTCCAATTTTTTCATCTTGATTTTATTTTTTGGATTTTGTAATTTGATGGATATGATTGACAACACTTCAAATTTTTTTATCAAATGAAAAGCTTCATTCATGACATAAACAATGCATAACCATATTAAGAAAACCGCAGAAACATAGATCTCAAGCATAGTCTCAGCAACAAAGGAAACCATCTCATAAAAGTTTCATTTCCCAAGGACTTAGACTGAATTTTCCTAACTTAGTCTATTATTCCAATAATTATCGAAAATCTTTATAGAATAAAATTTCTCTCAAAAATCTTTTATCGATAATCCATATGAATATTCTCTACTCTTATTGAGTCCGAAATATCGATCAGAAACACTTTTATGGGACCTTCCCAGAGGTCACCCATCCTAATATTTCTCAAGCTTGAGCACGCTTAACAATTTTATTCGATCCAAATTCAGTACCTTTTATTGCATCGTAATTCTTAAAACCGATATCAAGGTACTTATTTCAATCCGATTCACTCTTATACTAAATAGAATTACTCATTGGGGAAATTTATACTTTAGTCCCCAAACTTTTCCAAAGTTTATACTTTAATCCCCTAAACTTTCAAAATTTACAATTTAGTCACTAGCCAAAATTTGGGATATTACACAATATGTATTATAACATTATAAATAATTACAATTAAATTTGTACAGAACTTGAAAACTCGACTCGACTTGAATTTTATAAACTCGACTCGATTTGAATTATTTTTAAATAAAGTTTGAATCGTAAAATAGGACTTGTAAACTTGAATAACTCAAAATTTTTTGACTCGACTTGATCTAACGCCCAACCCTAAATCCTAACATTGTGCATAGAGAAAACTGAGTTGGGAGTGTCACCCCTATATTGGGTCTTTACAAAACTCAATCCAAATGATTCAGTTAACGAGTTAAACAAAAAAAATGCTTTGCTACACTAAAATTTTAAAATTTTGACTTGACCCTCCAATTTTTTCATCTTGATTTTATTTTTTGGATTTTGTAATTTGATGGATATGATTGACAACACTTCAAATTTTTTTATCAAATGAAAAGCTTCATTCATGACATAAACAATGCATAACCATATTAAGAAAACCGCAGAAACATAGATCTCAAGCATAGTCTCAGCAACAAAGGAAACATAGTGGCAAGAAGCATAAAACGCAAATGGGAAACCTAAGTAGGCAACAAGCATCACAATGAGATGAACGGCCTCGTACATTTGGATTGAAAAAGGATCATCCAATCCTGAAGTCTCTGGCGGCAGGTTACACTGGCGGATATTCTACAAAGTTGAGATAATTTTGACTGTAGAAACAAGACCATATAGGCCGTATGGAACCGAGCTCTTCTCGTTAGATGGACCACCATAGTGGATAGGACCCGTTGAGAGAGTCATCCGAGGAGGAATTGATGGTAAAATAATATTGCAAAGCAAACATATTAACAATGACTAGTAAAATTAAATAAACAAATAAAACGTATAAAATAAATTAATCATTGCGTCGTGGTAAAAATTATTGTCTTAGAAGTAATTTTGTCTAGATTGGTGTAATCACGATAATGAACATTGCCCCAAGGTTAGCACAATCTTTCAAACTCCATACACCTAGAATAAGAAAATAAAACTCGCTTGGTGTTGCTCTCTTCGGAGAAATATGAAGAATTAAATATTTTCAGTGTGTTAAACAATGAATTTGAGCTTTTTATTTATAAGAAAAAAATATGGACAAATCAGTAAATAAAACAAAATCAATTATTGTAAAATTCTCAACCGCCTCTCTAATATTTACTATAATTAGAAATAAAATTTTATTTAAAATAAATAAGATTATATATTTTATTTGCATTGCCTAACAGGGCCGACTCCCAAAAGTTGCTCGCAAAAAACCTAGTTGAGAGCCTTCAAACCTACATAAGAGCAAAAAAAATTAAAAAGGGAAAAGAAAAATCACTGAGAGGGCCATCCTTTCTAGAAAGAGCCCACACTTGAGCCATAGTTGTCAGAGAAAGAGCTTCTCAGTGAGTCGGTTAGAGGAAAATATCAGTACAGAACTACAACGAAAAAAAACTAGAAAAAGAGAAAGAAAAATTAAGAACAAAATTTAAAAAAAAGAAAGAAAGAGACCAACCGCCTAAAAGAACAACTAGCTGTCAGAGACCAACAAATCTTAGATTTCTAAAGTTTTAGAAAGAATGAGGAGGTTTTTAGAGAAAAGGAAAAATTGCACTCTATGTTTGAACTTAATTGATTTTGTTAACTTAATTTTTATTATTATTTATACACATTGATAATGATTTGGCCTCTCTATTTTTTTATCTAGATTCTATTTTGTGAATTTTGATGTGGTAAGGTTGGTAACACTTTTTTTTTTTTATAAAGGACCATTTCATTTAGTTAGCCATAAAAGGCATAATTGAGAACAATAGAAGTGATACAAGGTGGACAATCCGCATAAAATCAAATAGGCGTAGTACATAAAAGAGCCCATTAGGCTAAAAAATACGCTGTTTAATTAGCCTCCCGACGAGCATACTGCACTTTTAAATTCGGATGTTGACGAAGGGTTTGTCGGACCTCCTAAAGCAATAAACCAGTTATCAAAAGATTCACCGAGGTAAAATTAAGGGATTCAACTATATTTAAAGCATCCCTTCCACCACAACTAAAGACCAGCCTTCTTCCACAACTAACAAAATGCCCACAATAAAAGCACGAGCCTCAACTAAGTTGGTTTCATAAGAAGCAAAAAGAGAGCGAGCATGAGCAGAAATAACCAAACCCGTATGATCCCGTGCCACTATCCCAATTGTTAACCGGTACAATGAGTTCATCCCTGTTGCACCATCCACGTTTATTTTAATACAATCTTGCAAGGGTTTGCGCCATAACAACGAATCAGAAGGTCTCTATGGAAAAAACAGAAATATAAAAGGCGGAAATAAATTTATGTTGTAGACTTTTCGCATTCACAACAATTTCCTCTTTTGGCTGTACATTTTTATTGTGGACAAGAACATTCCACATGTTTCATAAAAGGACCAATAAACTAGTAAAGGTCTTTGCAAAAATAAAAGAGATTGTCGTTTTCAACCAATCTTTACAGTTGTGTTTCATACAAAGAAAGAGTAGGTTGGAGTATGCCCAAAGACCAATTATAAGATGATTGACATTTGTGTTTACCTTGTTTATTAATACATAGGTATTGCCATTATTATTTTTAGTTACTATTCTGCGTGCATAAATAAATTGAATTATAATAAAGTCCTTAGAATAATATGGTTTTTCTTAAATGTCCTTAGTCAAGTATTATTGTGGGCATGGACAACAATAATGCATTAAGACTAATATGTAGTTGATTGATGACAAAGTGTTGTAATTGACATGGAGATGTCAAAATCAATACATAAATACGTGTAAGAGAATGACATATTGGACTGACTCGCTATGAGCATGTTTCTTGGATTATTATGTAACAGTCACAACATTGCTCATAGTGAGAACTACATGTATGGTCCCCAGACTTGAGATAATCATTATTTCAACATTGTGAGTGACATATTTTGATACAGTCAAACGTGTGTTGTAACTAACTACACTATAAAGATTTATATTGGATATGTCACAATCTATGTAGTGGGATATGGTTGATCAAGATAGGATTTGTCCCTCCTACATAATAGGAGTAATATGATAGGCCACTTGATTAAGTGAGACTATAAATGTATGGTCATGCTCGAATAAGTTGATATGAGATATCATAGTTATTCATTTATAATAGTATACTCAAGATATCAAGAAATATTAGGTGGACTATACAAGTGTGATTGTTCCATGACTTGTGTCCAATCTAGATATCAAGGACAAAATGATGTAATACATGAAAAGAGTTAATCACAAAGTGGTTTATGCCGAATCATGATTTCTTGTAAATTAGGTGACAATGACATATTGATAGATGTCACTCATTGTGTGTAATATTAGAAATGTTCTAATATTTACTACTAACGTTATAAAGAACCTACAGGGTCACACCCACGGTTGAAATGAGCATATATTAAACGAATTATATATGTATAAATTTGTTGTATACGAATTTAGTTAAATTAATATATATTTGATATATATATATATATATATATAATTTAACTATTGGATAAATATTAAAAGAAAATAATTACTGTAATTATTACTCTTTTAATATATAAAAATATGATTCGATTTGAATTAATATTTATAAATTGAAATCCTAATTAAAGTTGAATTGGGATTATATATATTAGTATATATTGAAATCCTAATTAATTTGAATTGAAATTATATATATTAATATAGATATATATTGAAATCCTAATTAAGTTGAATTAGGATTATATATATTTAATATACATATTAAATCTTAATTAAGTTGAATTGAGATTATATATATTTAATATATATTGAAATCCTAATTAAAGTTAAATTAGGATTATATATATTAATATATATTGAAATCCTAATATGAGTTGAATTAGGATTACAAAGGCTCTATAAAGACATGAGAGATCTAGCAGTCATTAATGCTTTTGGAAAGAAACTCTAAATAGTTTAGAGAGTTTTATATGCTCGTTTCAACTGGGTGAACTATGTAGAGTTCAGAGCGTTATTGTTGCGGCTTAGGAATCAACATTGTAGAATCGTGATTGGATATCTATATCCTCCAAATTCAGAATTCCAGCTTTTAAACAGGTAATTCTTCACCCTTATTCTCCCCAATTCGTTCCTCGTACATGGATCTCTGGTGGTGATCGCCGGATATTTTTTTCGCTGCGTCATGGGATGTACCGACGTGACCCAAACAGAGTCGAGATGTAAATCCTGCTAGAGCGAGAATACCCCGAGCTTTAAAACAGTCACAAAAAGCATGAATTGTGGTTTCCTCTTCGATACCACACATGGGGCATAAACCAGAATCCAGACCCGCAATCTTTAATTTTTCCCCCAATGGTAATGCGTCATGACCTAAACGCCACCCAAAGATTTTAATCTTTGGCAACGTCTTAGTTTCACCAATTGTCTTCCAATATTTGTCAGAGACCTAGGTTCTATACACATTTCAAAGCCAATAGTAACCCAATTCTGTGGAGTACACCCCAGAAGAGTGATTTGCCCAAATTCGTACATCTCCAACTACCGAAGCAATAGGACAGCTCAAGATAGCATCGGTATCATTTGAAGAAAAATAGCACAAACCGTAGTCACATCCCATTACGGGTATCCTAGAACCATAAGTTCTTCACATATCAATGGTCTGATAGGATTCTCCAAATATGTGGAAGAGAAAACTACCTACTTAGACCCCATCAAAGGGATGTGTGAATAGATATTTGGCTATCTATACCAACCCTATAAAAGAAACCGATTTTAAAAGTTGAAAGAGCTTTAAATAAACTGTGCCACACATAGAAAGGTTGATCACCCAGGCTTGCCCCAAACAGATCTCCAGAATAGAAGTATTTAGCTTTCAAAACCTTACAAAAGCGAATAAGGATCCCATATCATACGCCAAGTCTTTCTACCAAGAAGAGCCAAATTAAAGCTCTTTAAATCTCAAAAACCCAAACCGTCAGCCGCCTTAGGTTGACACAATTTGTTCCATGCCACAAAAGCCCATCCTCAATCATGTGATTTCCCCGTTCACCAAAAATCTCGTATGAAAAACAATATCATCAATGAGACTACCTGACATCAGAAAAACTTGACGTCACATAGGTGGGTAGTGCTTGTGCAACCGAATTAATGAAAACCTCACGCCCACCATAGAATAATAGATAGTTCGACCAGTTAGTAACATGTTTGTCTATCCTGTCATGAATAAAACCAAATACTTTGATTTTATTACGATAAAAAATCAGCGGCATACCCAGATAAAGGCTGGGCTCAGACTCCTCACGAATGCCGAAAGTAGAGGAAATAAAAGTTCGTTTATCCCGGTAGTGTGCTTACTAAATAAAATCATTGACTTCTCAAGGTTGATCTTTTGTCTTGAAGACGTTTCATAAATCTAGAAAATTTCCTTTAAGCGATTGGCCTCAGCAGCAAAATTTTCAGAAAGATAAGCCTATCATCTACATAAAACAAATGATTATTCCAGGCCTATTCTGGTAAACTCAAATCCCTTTGCATCGACCAGAACATTGCTCCTCCAGAAGAGTAACAAACAAGTCGTGAGTGTAAAGAAAATAGAAAATGAGACAACGGGTCTTCCTGACGAAGTCCACACTTGGGTGTAAAAGAATCTGAGAGCTGACCATTAATCCGGATATGGAAGGAAACTGAAGAGACACATTGAATGATCAACATTGAATGATCAAACTAACCCATGAAGCCTCAAAACCCATCTTTAGTATCATAGCTTCCAAAAAATGCCACTTGACTCGATCATACGCCTTTTCTATATCAAGTTTAAGCGTTGAACCTCTATCTAAACCCCTTCCTGCTGAAGTCATATAATGAAAGATCTCATGAGTGATCTGAATATTATCTGAAATCAACCTTCTTGGCACAAACACACTATAATTTTTATTGATACACTTAGGCATAATCGGCTTTAATCGATTCACAAGAACCTTCAAAATGATTGTATAAATGACAGTGCACAAATTGATAGGCCGAAAATGTTTCATCATTTTAGGGCTTTCGACCTTTAAAATAAGAAAATATGGAATCAAATGCAAAAAAAAAAGAAATTTGCACAAGTGATATAGAGCGGTTCAACCTTCTAAACAAGGTCTACATCCACCACCTTAGCTATCCACACTAAGGATATCATAGATTCACTAATTTGTCTTTTCTTTTAGGCTAAAGAAGATAACCTCACAAATCCTAGACTTATACCCCAAAGTCTAGCAATCTCTTTCCTAAAAATGGATAAAAAGAACCAAACTATGAAAATCCTCCAAAGGAAGTTGTTTGCACAATTTAAAGCTCACTAAATCCAACACTTGATAGAAAATGAAATACAACGAGGAACACTCAAGTATGTACAAGATTTGACAACAAAGAGCTCTCAAAAACTTGGATATTTGTTTGGATGCTTTAGAATAATTGTTTTGTTGTTGAAGAAGCTTTGGAGACTTGTTTTTATACCCCTTCATTGATTTCTAGCCATTTGGGTTGTCGGGGAATTGAATAGAGCCGTTGGGAACAAAATTTTCCGCATTAAATGTTGTTTGGCAATAGTGGGTATCGGTACGTGGGCTTTTGTATCGGTACCTGCTCAAAAAGGAAATAACCATTACAAGTAAAGGGTATCAGTATACAGGTTTACGTATCGGTACGGAGTGAAGGGGTACTAGTATACGGGTTTGCGTATCGGTACGGAGTGAAGACTTTACAAGGGGTGCCTGTACGCTTCTCTTCGTACCGGTACTGAATTTACTCATTGGAATTTTGGAGAATATTTATAAAGATTGCGTATCGGTACGCATATTGTCGTACCAGTACTTAGGTTAATTTAAAAAGTTTTTGGTCTAAGTGCATATCGGAACGGGGTTCACCGTACCGATACTAACAAGCAATCCTTTTAAAAAATCTTTGAATCTCGTACTGGAACGCTAAGGCTCGTACCGGTACTTATATACCAATTTGAAATTCAGTGTCGAAAAGTCGTATCGGTACGCATAGGGCCGTACAGGTATTCACTAACCAAATTGTTTATTTTGAGTACCAAAACACTAGAAAAATATTGTGTTTGAAAGGGTTGACTTAGAAATTTTTTGTATCTTTAAAAAAAACTCAATTTTGCTCAAATGCTTGTCAATTGTGAGTATTTTAAGTACTCTTAAAATTTTATTTATTTGCAAATTAGTCTTTGTTATATCAAAATCAAAACATTGGTTTAACAATATCTCCCGTTTTTATATATAAAAAACAATTTTTTAAGTCTCCCCCTTTCTTTTTAACTAAAAGGTTGATTGTTTTGAAAAAAAATTATAAACTCATTTATCTCCTTTTTTGTTAGATCAAAATCAATAGGGTAAATGAAAATCAAAATATGACAATATATAATACAAAATAGCTCCAAAATATTAACTTAAAATCCATAAATATCCAAAGCATAATAAATCCAACAATATCCAAACAAAAACATAAAACCAACATAATATCCAAGATCATAGGAAATAATAGAAATCAACTAAGGTGCATAAAATCCAAATAAGTCTATATGATATGAAAAATAAAGAGACTAGGCTGGTGCATCATCGTCATCGACCTCCTCCTCCTCCTCATCACCATGAATATTGCCATGCCATTCATGATGAAAGGCGACAAAAAAGATCTCGACCAAAGAAACATGATGTTCTATGGTAGACAACCTCGTTTCCATGGAAGTCAATCTCATACCTAAAGAGGTGAACCTCGCATCCATGCTCTTGTCAAGCGCGTCAAACTTCCCATCAAGGAATGTCATAAAGGCATCAAAGGAAGGTAGAGCAACTAGAGGTGCGGGAGGTACGTCAACCGGGACTATTGTAGCTATGTCCTCATGTTCTACTTCTTGAGCATTAGGATCCCGAAACCATTCACTATTAATGAAGTGGAACTTGGCTTTGCAAAGGGATCTAGCATATATAAGTTCCGTAAGGTGACACGCGAGATCATAGGAACAATCTACCTCTAGCTTATGGAATATGTGGCTCAAGATAGTTCCATAGGTAAAAGATTTGATGATTTTGGTGTGATGGTGGTTGACAATGTGAACCATCTCGGCAAAGATGATTTGGGCTAGGTTAGGTCGTTCACCCTTACAAAAGCAATAGAGCCAAAAGTCATCAACGGATCGAATGGAAGACCACTTACCAATGAATGTTCGAAGCCACCAAGTAATAAGAAGGTGAAGGAAACGCTCATGGGCTTCAAGGAATTTAATAGAGGTACCCGAGTTGTGAGAGGAAGGAAATGAGGTTTCATCATCTAAACCTAGGTGATCGGCTAGGATGTTAGATTCAAGATAAATAGTTTTGCCCATAACATAAGACTCAAAATCAATGTTTTCGGTTTTGTCTTCGTTTAAAACACACATAGCGTTTGAATAAAAATTTTGAACAAGGGTTTTGTAAACAAGACCAGGAACTTGAAGACAATATAAAAATTTCCAACGCCTCATCAAATCAAGATATTTAAATTTAAACTCGTCAGAGCACATATAAGCATAATCAATGACTCACTCACGACGAACAAAAAAGTTCTAAAACTATTGAAAATATTCTAATTGGTGACCCGATGTTCTTGCTAATGTGCTTTCATTACGTGTGGGTATGGACTTGGCTCATCGGATTGGCTTGAGAAAAATGGTTTTCAAAACTGATGATAAAAATCTTATTTCGCTTATTATTTCATGTAATCATTTTGTGTGGGTAACTTCAACAATTGAAAAGGACTTGATTGTTGAAGGTAACTCTTTTGAATCTTTTTCTTATGTTGATAAGCATTGTAATTTAGTTGTTGATTCGGTGTCTAGAAAAACTAGATCAGGGTCTTGCCTTTTGAACTAGTTTAGTGTTATACCACCTGATATTCAACTTTTACTGTAAGTTTGCTTCCTCAATGAATTTTCTGCTATGTTCAAAAAAATGAAGAAATTTTAAGAGTATAGAAAACTTTAAATTTTGAAAAATTCGTATACGAGTATATATATATATATATATACTCAAATGAAAAAATTTTAGTTATGAAAAAGATTTTGTTAAACTTTTGAAACTATGGAAATATAACATCCTAAATACACTAGATTCAAACCTAAAAAACTATACAAATATAAAGAAATTCGAAATAAGTATGAAAATAGATTTTTACCTTGAATGGTGGATGAATGAGGAGATAATTTGCACAAACTTAATGAAGAATGAGTGGGTTTGATGTTTTGTTGAAGAAAACCCAACAAATTTGAAGAGAAACGGTGAAAAGATGAGGGGATTTGAGGGTTTTTATAAAGGGGTACGGCTAGGGTTTTAAAATAAAAGAGCTTGAGTTAAAAACAGATTTGGAAAGCCTCATTTATTGACTATGTGTCGCTCATACCGATACAAAGAATCACATACCAAAATGCTACGTACATGTACAGAACTAGGTCATACGCCTTTTTATATCAAGTTTAAGCGTCGAACCTCTGTTTGAACCCATTCCTGCCAAAGTCATATAATGAAAGATCTCATGAACGATAAGAATATTTTCTAAAATTAACCTTCCTGGCACAAACACACTCTGATTTTTACTGATACACTTAGGCATAATCGGCATTAATATGTTCACAAACACCTTCAAAATGATCTTATAAATGATAGTGGACAAACTAATAGGCCGAAAATGCTTCATCATTTTAAAGCCTTCGAACTTTGGAATAAGAACCAACACCATTTGTTTGACCATCTCCATAAATAATATCCCCTGTAATAAATGCATACATAATTGGAGTAACAACCCCTTCCTGGTCTAGTAGAAAATTGGGTTCAGAGATGTTAACGATGAACATTAGCGATGATTGAGCGGTGAAAATTTCAAAATTTTCCTTCTTATTTCCAATGAGACAACACAGTATAACTATATCAATAATATTTCTACGTGGTTATTAATGCATAGGATTCATTTCATAGTATGCCACATCAATGGAGGGACCTAATTGCAATATTCCTAAAGTTCAGTTATTAATCTACAAATAAAAGATTTTATTACTTTTCAAACTCATTAAAAGTACTAACATATCATTCATACCAATAATAAGCCAGGGGTCAAATTTCGTGTCAATGGGACAATATTAGCATGTTCAATTTGTCTTCATCATACTTTAAGGACCAAAATGTAAAATCTACAACTTACCAGCCCCTTCTTGTAAACCATTGCACCCCTATGAAATTCAATGATCATTCACCATACATGTCCAATTTCATGCCATATAGACTTTATTCAATAGCCCGATCTGCCTTATCAATATTAGTGACTAAACTATAAAATTTAAAACTTATCTTTAGTAAATAACTGAATTACTTGTACCGGTATCGGTACTATATACGCTGTACCGATATGCCCTTAAAAAATTTTAATTCTGATATTCAATAAGGGATCGGTACAGACCAAACCGTACTGATAGGATATCACAATATGTTAGGGATCGGTACAGGCTTACCCCATATCGGTACCCCGTTTAATGCATGAATTCTAAAAAAAATTTCGTACTGATGCGGTCTTACCTGTACCGGTATAGTTTCCCAGCCTAATAGGGGATCGATACAGGATTCACTCGTATCAGTACCCTATTGAATTTCCAAATTCTAGATTCAAAAACCCGTACCGGTACCACTGTTAACGTACCGGTACCCCATGTACTATATGGCCATATTCGTTCACCTGTATCAATATGCCATCACCCGTATTGGTACGTCTGTGTTTGTAATGATAGATTTTAGCTAGTTTTATTCAATTTGAATACCTTATCAATTTCCAATGAATTTGAAGTTTTATATGCAACCTATAAAACATGCAAACCTCATTATAGAGCCTGTCCACGCAATAAACTAAGTCCATTTACTTTGTTTGTCATGCTTAAGGCTAATTTCACCATTTATGCATTTCTTACCTTGTCCAACAATACCATTTCATAATTGGACAATACTTTACTTAGTCCTTAGACTTCCCTATCATATATATCCATATTAAGAATGTAACACCCCCATCCCGGTCTGGTAGGAATCCAGGTCAGAAAGTGTTACCGATGAACATTACGGTGATCAGACCAATATTTACAATGACATGCACCATAAACGATGAATCGATTATTTTAGTGCGATGCAATATCTAATAACAATCAATAAAGCTTGCCCAAATTGTAATTAGGGATCATTTGGTGACTTATGCAAATTTAGGGGCTAAATTACCCTTTTTGACTGGCCGTCAGGCTGAGGGTGAAAAGTTGTACTAATATTGACTCTAGTGCCTAGAGCTCCTTGCAAAATTTTCCAAAATCGAGAAGCAAAATGTGGATCTCAATCTAAAATAATCGACTTGGGTACTACATGGAGTCTGACCACTTCTTTGATGTACAAATCAGCCAACTTGGGAAAACCATAATTTATTCTAACAGGTAGGAAATAAGCTGACTTGGTAAAACAGTCAACAATGACCCAAATAGCATCGTGCTTTGTAGGAGTTAAAGGCAAACCACTAAAAAAGTCCATGGTAATCCTCTCTCACTTCCATTAAGTAGATCAGTAGGTTGCAATAATCCAGTAGGGACACGATGCTCAGGTTTAACACATTGGCATGTGAGGCATTTAGATACGAAGTCAATTATAGCTTGCTTCATGCCTGGCCACCAATATAATTCTCAGAGATCCTTGTACACCTTCAAAGAACCCGAGTGTACAAAGAAGGGACTTGAATGAGCTTCTTTTAAAATGTCAGTAACGAGAGTTTCATCATTGGGTACACAAACCCAGTTATAGAAATATAATAACCCTTCAAGATCAATCCTAAAAATGGAATTTTTATCGTTATGCAATCCGGATACAAGGGTTCGAAGCTCGGGATCTAGACTTTACAATGTCTTAATTCTTGATACGATGGTAGACTGAACCTGGAGTTCGGCTACAAGACAATGGTGTTTCCAAAGACGAAAGTGAGTATTAATGGTTCGAGGGGCCAACAGAGGCTTGCGACTGAGTGCATCAGAAACAATGTTGGCCTTGCCCGAATGGTAGTCAATGACAAGATCATAGTCTTTGAAAAGTTCTATCCATCTCCATTGTCGAAGATTCAACTCCTTTTGAGTCAGAAGATACTTGAGGATTTTGTGGTCGGTAAAGAGATAACATTTTTATCTATAGAGATAATGCCTCCAAATTTTCAATGCAAAGACAACTGCAGCTAGCTCCAAATCATGGGTGGGGTAATTTATCTCATGTGGCTTGATTTGTCTCGATGTGTAAGCAACGACCTTGCCTTCTTGCATCAATACACATCCTAACCCCTGATGCGATGCATCACTATATATGGTGTAGTCTTTACCAGACTTAGGTTGGGTTAGGAATGGTGTGTGAGTCAATACGTGCTTAAGTTGGTTAAAACTATGTTGTTGCTTCTCAGCCCATTCAAACAAGTCATCAATTCTCGGTAAAGGATACTTATTCTTTATGGTAAGCTTGTTTAAATGTTGGTAATCAATGCAAAGACGCATAGATCCGTCTTTCTTTTTGACAAAGAGGATCGGAGCTCCCTAGAGTGAAAAACTTGGCCAAATGAAACCTTTATTCAACAAGTCTTGAATCTGTACCTTAAGCTCGACGAGTTTAACTGGTATCATACGGTAGGGTGCAATGGAAACTGAAGTGGTTCCAGGTTGTACTTTCATCCCAAATTCAACTTTACGGATAGGTGGTAAACTCGGAAGTTCATCAAGAAACACATCAGGAATTTTTTGCACGGTATCAATATCTTGCAATTAAGGTTATTCTTTACTTGTAGTAGCATATAACAATGATTTCTTGCCCCCGGTATCAATGAGAGTCACACTCTCCTTGCCAAGACCCCAAAGATACAATTTCTTCTTCGAGCAATCTACCCAAGCTTGATGCTCTATGAGCCAGTCAAGCTCTAGTATAACATCAAACTCATGAATAGGGATGGTCATGAGATTTTCTGAAAAAGGTATCCCTTGTATCATGAGGGGATAATTTTTGCATACCAATCCAACTACGACACAATCACCTAAAGGATTGGTTACAGTGATTTTGGAAGCTATAGGTTCGGATGTTAAATTGAATCTTTTAATCAACATAATGCTTATAAAAGAATGAGTGGATCCAGGATCAATCAATGTATAGACAGGGCGAGTATACAATTCAATAGTACCTGTTATAATATCCGAATCCTTCTCGTCCTCTCTGCTCCTCACATGGTAAACTTGAGCTGAAGCATTGAATTCTTGTCGACTTGGAGTTCTTGTAAAGCCACTGGGCCTCCTAGAAGCTCCTGTTGCAGCTTGTTTTGTCCCTTTCCCTTGAAGGGTTAAGCAGGGGACGCTGTACTTACCAATGCAGAAGGCTTGGATGTATTCATTGGACAATCTTTGATATAATGACGTTGTTCACCACATAAGAAACATGCTCTTGTCTGCCTATAGAACTGTCTGCATGATGTCTCCTCTAACAGAAAGTACAGGTAGGGCATTGGGATTCCCTTCCTGAACCTTTGATACTCTCAATGGAAGTTATTCTTGCAGCAGATTGGGACATGGTCTGTGGCTTGGCGATGCTACCTGATTGAGAAGGTTGTTGGTAATAATGTTGCTTATATCCTTGTTTCTTGCGTTTCTTATACGGTAATAGAGGACGATAATTATCTCGGGGCCTCTTTTCATATCAAGTTAGCCCACTAGTCATCTGCGACCTCTATACAACTTCAGTAGAAATGGCTCGGTTCACGAGTTCTTGAAAATATGTGATCCCCAATGCAGTAAACAGAGGTCAAAGCTCGTCACTCAAACCTGCGATAAACATCCTACATTTCTCATTTTTCCCTCTTAATATATTCGGCTCTTTATTTGTAATATTTGCAGAAGTTGTGAATGTACAACTCCATCAGTCTTCTGCCTTGCTTGAGATGTAGAAAAATATCTCACATTTCAGCCAAGTAATACTTACTGATGTATTTCTTCCTGAACTCACACAGAAAGAACTCACAGGTTATAGCTTCCTTAATAGCAGTAAGTATAGTGGTTTCCCACCAATGTAGAGCCTCGTCTGCCAACAAAGCTAGGGCGCACTCCAATTTATGCTCATCTGAACACTGTAACTGCTTATTCAATATCTTCAATGTGCTATGTAGCCAATATTCTGCCACATCAGGGTCCTCACCAACCCTGCCTGTAAAGGTAGAAGCTCAATGTTGAGCCAACTTATTGATAGGAGCTCGGGTCGTAGAAGTAGCAGCTACAGAGGACTGTGTAGACTGCTCAGACTTAAGATGAACCATGAATTGTTTGAACATCTCAGTCATGTTCTAGTAGCATTCAAATTGAGCAGTCTGCAGTATGAGTTCAGGATTCGGTGGTTTTTGTTGGGTAACTTGTAGATTCATAGGGTCTCCCCATTTTCTCCTTGCCATGTGTCGAGGAGCCTGTAGTATTCTCAACTTCTTCGTGAGCTTTCTCGGAGTCAGACATCTTATACTATAAAAGAAAAAAGGATCGGATTAATCGCAATTCACAATATACACAACAATAAACTCTTAGGTGGCATATAAAATTCAATAACAATAAAAAATAATTTAGTTTAGTCCTAGAATCGACTAAACTTTAGCTCTGATACTATAAATGTAACACCCTCATCCCGGTTTGGTAGAAATTTAGGCTGGAAAGCGTTATCAATGAACATTACGGTGATCAGACCAATATTTACAATGACTTGCACCATAAACGATGAACCGATGATTTCATTACGTTGCAATGTCTAATAACAATCAATAAAGCTTGCCCAAATTGTAATTAGGGGTCATTTGGTAACTTATACAAATTTAGGGACTAAATTGTAATATTAGTAAATTATAGGGTCTTATCAGTAATTAGGGATTACCAATATGAAATTCCATTCATTAATGTCTTTCATACAATTTTTCAATATATTTAGAGTTCAATTACACCCTCAATTAAGTCTTATAAAATTCAGTGACCATTTTACAAAATTCTAAAACCCCATTTAGTCATCTTTTAACTAACTTACTTGTCTCGGTACCGATACTTGAAGGGCTGTATCGGTACGCCTGTATCATGGTTGTTAAAATAGTTATGAACAATATGGGTCATATCGGTACAGGTATAGCCGTAACGGTATGCTATACTTGCCTCAATTAAACTCGGATTCTAGTGTCAATTTGTCATACCAATGCATCTAGGCCGTATCGATGCGCTTACCATGACCGTTAAAACGGTTAAGCTCATTAAGCTCGTACTGATACTAGGTATCAATACTCGTGGTCAACACAAAAAGGTTAACTTCAAGGATCGATACGCTGCTATAGTAATTTTCCAGATTCATTTTCTCATACCGATACTCAATAGTAGTATCAATTTGCCCCTTTTACCTGTGTCCAAAAATGCAAACCCGTACCGGTACGCCATCACCTGTACCGGTACGGATAGACTTGTAATGACAAATTTAGTCTGGTTTTTACTCACCTTAGGGGTCTTAACCTTGTCCAATTGTTACCAAAATTTACAAGCAAGTTTTTAATCATCATATCTATCTACATGTCAAATTTCATAGCATTTGGAGTCCATTTGCCATGATTTTACTTATTAATGCATTATAGGTCATGTTTACCAATTTTCCAACTATCCAACATGTCATATTCCATACTTTAGCTATTTCAACATGGTGAGCATCGTATATACACAAAATTGGGCTAAACTAACATGTCTAGACCCTATGCCACCTTGCTAGGAGTTTAAGGACAAAGTTTACATTACATGTAACTTGTGAACTTGCTTTTGAAATGCTTCTTACTCCGATCCTTGATCCAACAACTCTTTTAACCTGAAAATGAATGAAAATGAGACGTGTTAGGCTTATATAGCCTAGTGAGGTAATCAACAATGATAGAATGAGCAACAATGGTATCAATAACATGAAAATCAATATAAATGCATCTCAATCCATATTTTAACAATAGTTTTAATAAATTAATTCCTTGGATCTATATGTGAAAGTGGATTCGCGAATTCCTAACCAACATCTCCAACAATGAATGGTCAATATCCTCTAACATCACCAATAGGACCGAAACCAACATATCCCGCCAACATCGCCAAATAGAGCCTTAGCTCAAGGACTGTAGTCCACTATGTACCAATGAGCTCATTAATTCTATGCCATGCCAATTGTATCCAATGACCATTCGTGGCCAATAACAATAGCAATAACAATAACGATGGCAATGCCAAGTTGTCAATAACGGTATATCATGATCAATATGGCCTTTCACAATATTCCAATGATATCAATGACAATACCATGAATCAATAATAAATATAACAATGTAATAAGCTTACCAAAGCTTACCAATGATACCTTCAACAAGGTTTTCATGTATCCATACCTTGATTTCAACGATGGAAATGCAATAGAACAATACAATGAAATCGGGAAAGGCACCTAGCCAATACCGAGACTTCAACTACACTCACTGATACTCCCGAAGCTTTTAGGGCTCCCGGATTACAATCATTTTGTTCCTTTGTTTGTCGAATTTTGATGGATTGGTCCTTTCTTTAGTAGAAATGTTTTGAGCTATCAAAACAATATAGGAACAAGGGTTACAATAGTTCGATACTTTTGATAGCATTAACTATGTCCATAGCCATAATTTGCTACGAGTTCTATAAAAGATTAAGCTTAAAGCACTTGGATTATAAGCTAGGGTTGAATAGCTTGGTTTCAAGATTTCTCCATCAATTTCTCAAGATAATTAATAGAAAATTATAGGTTTACCTTGCTTGGTATATGAGAATAAGCTATGATCAATTGAATTAAGGAAAAAGCAAAGCTTGAAAATTCTAACTATGGTGGTGCTTGCTTCTTCTTTCAAACGGAATGAGATAATGACTATGCTACTTAGATTTAGGGAAAGAATTTTAAACCGGTAAGTTTCTAACCCTTTTCCTATTTCTTTATTTTCTATTTAGCTTTCCTTTAGGTGAAGGAACTTCACCCCAATTGCCCACGTAAGTGGTGATTCATGGGTTGAGGGGCTAATTACATGATTAGTCTCCTAACTTTCCATTTATTTCACCTTTGGCCTAATAGTTCTAATTTTCCCATTTTGATCACTAACCAAGTTCAATGTTTACAATAAGGTCCTTGATCATTAACAATACTAATTTGGAATTCAATATTTCAATAATTGACTACTTGTTCAAAGGTCAATGCTATAGTTTGACTTTTCGATGTAAAATTTTTTGTTGCCAAAATTGAATTCCGACTAGGCCCGATTTTGGGGGTGTTACAATGACTTATTCAAATGTCAATAAGACACATGTTTATCTCGTTAACCATGCCTTTAGTCATATGCTATGCATATGTATTCTAATTATCAGTTTATTAACATAGTTCATTTATTCCCTAACATTTCCGTATATCCATGATCAAGCAAGTACAAACATTTTGCCAAAGACATTCGCAAACATAGTATCTTTCTCCCATCTAGTAAATCTATGTAGTTAACAATTGCATATTTTACTCATATTAAAACATACCATACTTGAAGTTCACAAAACACACATAACAGTGACATAAGGTGTTCAATATACATTCATGCCAAATGCCAGCATTCTAGGAGTTATATGGAAATATATTTTACTAAGAAGCTTGAGAGTGTGACTTGCAACCTCCAACCACGATCGACCCCCTGGGAGTCCTTAAACATAAAATATGCATGGAAATGAATGCATTAGGCATACTTTGCCTAGTAAGGTAGTGACCTTATAATATCATGATGGCAATAATAATAGATTTCATGAGAGCAATGTAATCAATGATTATGGTGGCCTCAATGAATACATGTTAACACACAAACAATGCTTAATGTCATGAATCCATTTCCATGTCTCGTTCTTGTCTATTCATACAATAGTCTTGCCAATAGTTTTACTTGTCTTTTAACATTGTTCGCCTTGGATCACGTTTGGACATCGATAACAGTGGTTCGTGTTTAAGCAAGCTCAAAGCACAAAGCAATGGCTTGTGTCAATATAATAACAATGATTCAATGCTTCCTTCTTCCCCGTACCCTCTAACCAAACCAACCTCCTCTCCTAGGGTCGTCACCCTTGAGCTGTAACTCATGGACCATAGTCCCAATATACTATGTACCATGCCAAAGTGTCCAAGGACTTCTATTGCAAGGCGACTTACACATCTTATATTTTTAGCAATAGCAAAGTGTTCTTGTAAGAGAGTTGAGCCTTAGCTCTAATAGTCCTTGTCAATACAATAGTTTTATCAATACAATAGCCTTGCCAATATAATATCTTTGTCAATACAGTGATCTTATCAATACAATGTTTTCATCGATGCAATGATCTAATCAATGCTATGAACTTGTTGATGCAATGAACTTGTCAATGCAATATGATGCAAGGCAACACAAAAGGATTTACCAGTGATTTCCAATGATATGAATATTGCCACCAAATGCTCTATGTGAGTCAATGAACAATTCTATGATAACCATACAATAAACTATAGAAGACAATATAATAAGGATGACACCTAGCCATCCAAACCACGAACTACACTCACCAAACTTTCCAAAGCTATGAGTAGTCACATATATGGATTCATTTGTTCCTTGACTTGGACTACTTTGAAGAGATGGATAGGTTCCCACTTTCACCTTGTTCACAAGACAAAGACAATGGCATAATTTCAATGATTTTCCATATTTAATCATATAGAATCGATATAAGAATTTCCATATTCCTTGAAGGCAAAGGTGAGCTTTTGCACCATAGACTTACCCTGAATAAGATTCAAGTGGAAGAGGAATAGAAATTCTATGGAAAATTATAAGCTTTCAAAGCTTCATCAATGGAGGTGTGTGCTTACACATGGGGAGGTGTTATAGCTTATTCAAACTAAAAAAGAAGATGAAGATGAGATAGCAATTCCCTTTCTTTGGTTTTGCTCATGGTGGAATGTATTAAGACCTTCTCTTCATTTTAATTCACTTTTCAATTAACAATAATATCCAAGACATCATCATATCATTATTTTCATCTTTTCCCATAGCCATGCCACCATGTGCCACCTACACCCTTTAATGACAATGGGTAAATTTAACTTATAGTCCTCCAAGAACCTTTTCTTCATATGAAGAAAGGTCATGGTCAAATTACACTCTAGGTCCTTGTTTCTTAACTTTTATACTATGACACCTTAACTCTGAATCTTTTTAATTTAGTCACTAATTATACTTTTATTCTTTTTAATTTAGTCACTAGGTGGTCTAATTACACACTTAGTCCTTGTATTTAGCCATGACTTAGATCTATGTCATTCTATTCTTCATTTCTAAATTTACACCAATAACTACATATTTTCAATATTTACGATTTAGTCTCAATACTTAGCAATGATTCAATAATTAATAATTTTTGACTCAATATTCTATGATTCAATAATTCTATTGTTCGTCGGAAGTTGGTTTTTCTATCATCGAAAACCTTATTCCGACTATGCCGGTTTTCGGGGTGTTATAATTGGATTACATCATCTCCAAAAGTGGAACAGTATTTGCAGTAAAAAGCCGTAGCTAAACCGTTAATACCTGAAGCTTTGTTCGGATGAATTTGCAAGAAAGTTGTACGAACCTCCTCTGGAGTAAATTCTCGACAAAGAGATATATTGACATCCTAAGAGATCACCGGCATGATGGCCTATAAAATAACATTTGAGGGCACAAGATTTGTCGAGTGGAAAAGGGTGCTAAAGAAATCAATAGCCACCTCACTAACCCCATCAGTACCATCAATCCAGTTCCCAGTCGCATCCTCAATGCCCAAAATCTGATTCTTTTTCCTCCTACCATTAGCCCGAGCATGGAAAATTTCGTATTCCTGTCACCATTTTTCAGTCAGTTCACACAAGACCGTTGTTGCCAATAGACCTCCCTCCGTTGTCGGCAAGGATTTTAATTCCTTCTTCTTGTTTAGAAGAGAATCTAAATTCCTTCGGGGACCTGACCACTTAACGAATGGTTAATGGAGGCTTTCAAAACATTGATACGCCGTTGTTCTTTGTGACACTTTCTCTTTTGCCAACTATCAAGATTCGAACCAACTGCTTGAAGCTTATCCACGGTATCAAGTGGACGAGCCTGAGTATTATGAACAATACACGCGCATTCAGGTTCATTCAACCAACAATTATCATACTTAAAATATCAACATGACACCTTCGTTGAGCACGGACAGGTTTGACTCATCCGAGAATTTAGAGGTAAATCAGGCAATGGACACATTTGGGAAAAGCCGATTCCAATCAGAAATAGCCACAAATCTATCAAGTCTCTCTTGCAACTAATTATGTTATCCATAAAAGAAAGAAAAAAAGAAAAAATCGTTACGATATTTTGATACATATTTTTTATTTTACTTTTGTTAATGTATGCAATATTATATTTTTTGTAATCTGAAACAAATTTATATTCATTTCATTTATTGCAGTTAGATTATAAAAATTTCACATCAAAACAGTTAGCATTAAAATTATTAATAGTAATAAATATTTAACCAATAAGGGTTGTGTGCAATGGCAAGTCACGTTGTTCTCCCAATGAAAGATTTTGGGTTCAAATTTTGAAGACAACATTTGTTGAGAAGAAAAATCATGAATTCTAAATATAGACCATAAAATAGATATGTACTATAAAAAATTAATGGTATTTAAATATTAACTTTGTATTTGATTAGATTAAATTTAAATTATTAATAATAATTATGAAATACAAAATAATTAAATATAAATATTTTAAAATAAGTTATTTGTTGTCAAACCAAGCCAAACTTAGATAACAAAAAAATATAAAAAATAAAAACTTTTAGAAAGCTCAATCTAGTCTCTAATTCCTAACGCCTTTGAAACCTTTTCCCCCTAATAGTAAACACTGTTTTTATAATTTTAAATATATTTTGTCATTGAAATTTAATTTTGTAGGTCGTTCATAACAATATTTCCCTTGACCATATTTTTAGTTTCGCCCCTAATTTTAGGTTAAAATTTTTTGAGTGTGTCGTTCAGATTCTTTTGAATTAGACCATTTCAGGTTTGGTTTGATGTTTGCTCTTATTGTTTTAGGTTATTTGTTTAGATTATTTTTATGGTTTGATTTATTTTTTGATTTTAAGATAAAAATGCTTAAATTAATGGTTTTTATGATAATGTATACTCTTTTCCTTTCACTAGACTTAGGAGAATTTTAATAAAGGGCATGATAATAATCTTTTATTGATCAAAAATTGATTTTTATGATAAAATCAAATAAAAAATAATTGTGGAAAGAAGCAAGAAACAAGTCTGGAAATGTGCAATGACAACGATAATAACAGTTCTAATAGATAATAATTATTCGATCTCTTAATATTGTTGATAATAATAATAATAACTAGGCGTGTAAACGAGCCGAGTCGAGCTCGAGTAGTGCTGAGCTCGACTCGTTAAGATTTTGAGTCGAGTAATTTTTAACAAGCCTTAAAAATCTGAGCTCGACTCGGCTCGTTAAGAACTCGAGTCGAGTTCGAGTTTGATTCGAGCTCAATCGAGTCAAGTGTTGACCGATCTTTGACAGTGTCGGACTCGAATAGCTCGCCATCTGTCACGTCTCATTTAAAGCCTTATTAAGAAAAATCTTTGATACATAAGTTGTGTAAACTCAAGCTTGTTAATTTTAGGGTTTAGGGTGTTGGTTTTGGGTTTAAAGGTTTATGTTGTTTGGTTTAGAATTTAGGGTTTAAGACTTATGTTTAGGGTTTATATTTTAGGATTTTAAGTATAAGAATTTAGATTTTAAATTATAAAAAATAAAAAATTTAGTATATTATATTTTCGAGTAGCTCGCGAGCTTTTTGAGTCGGGTATCAAGTAGCTCGGCTCGTTAAGAATTCGAGTCTAGCTCGAGCTCGAGTCGAGTCCAATCGAGTCGAGCTTTGATCGAGCTTTAACCGAGTCGAGCTCGAATAACTCGCGATTTGTCTTGTCTCATTTATTGCCCTAATAATGACAGTCAAATGTATCTGCTGATCAATTATGATTCTTCTTCAGCTCATTTTCCGATATTGACATAATTAATTACAAAACTATACTATTAAAATTAGGAGTAATTCTTTTCTCAAGAAAAAATATTTAGAACTAGTTTTATATTGTTTTTCAAAAAATAAAATGAAAAATACTTAAATTATTTACTTTAAAATTTAAATGTTTAATTTTGTTGTCAAAAATATTTTTAAATAAAATTTAAAATACTTTTACGAATAGTACAGAATATGACTTAAATAATTAAATATAATTACTTAGATAGAAGTCCTTCTCATTACCCAAAAGTAAAACTCTAGTTTCATTTTATGAAGCTTAAATGTCTAACATGCTAGTATTAAAAAAGATACTTATATTATATGTCGGTTTTAAAAATATATATTTTTTCTAACTTATTATTAAAATTTATATTTTTAATAAACAAAGTAAAAAAAACTATTATTTGAACCGAATATTTCGGTTAACCTAATAAACGATTAACCAATTTAATAATTACAATTTAGGTCGATAATTGAGTGACTCGAACTGAACGGTTAACCGAGCCCGATTTTGTACGCCTCTAATAACCAAGGCAAAAAAAAAAATGCCTTGTATTAGGTCACTCAATATATTAAAATTTACATATAATATGAATTATTAAAATTATAGTTAAAATATATAGAATAAAAAATAATTTAATATAAAAATATTTAAGACCATTATATTAAATTTTACATGTAATAATTATTAATATTAATAGAATACTGGATTCGTAACATAAGTATGTGGTATTAGGTATTGTCCACTAGCTAGACCCTTGTATTTATTTATTTTTAATCCCTAAAATAACCACCGTCAGATACAGCCGTGCGTCAACTGCCTTGACCTCCCCACGTGGGACGTCCGAAGCCTAATCCTCCCTTCCAAAAAACACAGCAGTAAACTGTAAAGAAATAATAATAAAAAAAACTCTCATATTCCACTCCGTTATCTTTAACGCAGTTAGTTCTCCTCCCGTCCCTTTCTCCCCCACGGTTTCACTCCTGGCTCCGTGCTACCTCACCCAGAACCTGCCACGTCTCCCTCTGCATCAACTGTTACGTCATATCTTCCTCGAGAAGAACGGCTGGTCTTTGCTTACCCTTTCTCTCTAATATCTCTTTTTTTTTCTGGGCACCGTTAGAGCTAACCCCATTGCTCCGTTTTGAAAATATTATTATTAATATTATATTCTTTTTATCTCGTAAAATTTATTTTTTTATTTTAAAATTAATTACTTTATTTAAATTGCCTTATTAAAAAAATTACTACTTTTATTAGATATTTTTTTTACTTTTTTTAAAATTTTCAATAAAATAAACTTTAATTTTTTAAAAATAAATTTATTATTTTAATTATTTTATAATACATTTTTTATAAATTATGTAAAAAATTATCAAGAGACAAGAATGGTGGGACGGAGAGAATATCTTCTACTTACTGTAATTACTACTTTCTTGTTGACAGCTTGAAAAAGCTATATAACTACTCCTCTCTTATATCTCTCTCTCCCCTTTCTTTTAGTATTTCCCCCCTTGATTTGGTCTTTCAGTCATGGAGAAGCAGCACCACCGTCGAGAACTGACGTTCTTTCACTCCGGCGACTTCCTCCAGCAGAATTCTGGTGAGCCCGATCGTACCCTCGATGATTCTAGCGACCACGTTAAACCACACATCAAGGAAATGGATTTCTTTTCTACCCAATATCAATCACATGATCATCATCAAGAGAGCAAGACCAATGATAATAACAACAATGGATCGTCTTCTCTTGTTGATTCGTGTGTAAACGTAAGGTTTTGAATCATCATCATCATCCCAACTTTAATTTTTTTATATAAATTTTCTTAATTTAACCTATCTGGTGATAATATATATATATGCATGGGACTAGTTGGAATTATTAGGGAGATTTGAGTTTACTTATTCATTGACTTAGTATTATGCTGTTTCAGATTGGATTAAATCTTCTGAGTTCAAGCCCGGGAGTTTCAAGGGCAACAAACGAAGAGAAACCCGACGCTGAAGTAAGTTTTCTAAACAGATTCTGGTTTATCTTCCTTTTGATTTTTTATTTCAAACTTGTTAAGAAAAAATGGTTTTTTTTTTCTTTCCAGGAAAGAGCTCTTAAAATCGAGTTAGAAAAGTTGGAGGAGGAGAATCGGAGACTAAGAAGCAAATTGGATCGGATTACCAGAAACTACAATGAACTACAAGGTCAACTATTCATGGCGCTGCAAAAACAGGCGCATCGAAATCAAGGCGACCAGGTTCGATTTGTGTTCAAACATTAACATATTTGATTATGTCATAATCATCCACCATCACTTTGTGATTCAAAAACAGTGTGTTTTTTTTAATACAAAAGAAATTGGTTAACGTGCTTGAATTGAATTGGAAAATGTGCTCTCTGGTCCCGATTAATCTTTTATTCATTAAATTCATAAACAAATCGTTCCCCCGATATATATGAATCACCATGTGCCACCAGTTGTCCTAGTAAACGATATAGATTAAAGACTACGATAGAATAGGCGGCGTTAGCTCAACCTCTTTTGCCTATTTAGGCTTATTTTCCAGCCCCTCGTGTGCGAAACATGATCCCCTATGGGAAAAGGTTTGGTTTAGTTTCTTGCTTCAAAGCAGAACATAAAGATGCCTTGTGAAAGATGATTTGTCTGTGTACTTTCATTTTACATATTTATATTACGATTAAATGTATATGTTGTTGTTTGATATTCAATTATTTATGGTGGCAATTAAAGGCTGATCAAAGTTTGGTTTTCAAACACAAGGATGCAGTAAATGGCATGCCGAGTACCATAATGTCAGGACAACAATTCATGGACCCACGCCCATCGGCTGCATTAGATGTCAACGAACCTTCGGGGTCCGACGACAAGACTCAAGAGTTGTCGGCATCGCTGGAAAACACTGTGGAAGTCATCTCGAAGGAACGCGACCATCGGATGATTCAAAATACCCCAGGAAGGAACGTGTCTATCGACGATGGTTCTAATCAAACATCTCAAAGCTGGGGTTCACTCAAGAGTCCAAAGCTAGATCAATCAAAAAATGAAGACCAAGCCTCTGAAGTTCCTTTTAGGAAGGCTAGGGTGTCTGTTAGAGCAAGATCAGAAGCTCCCTTGGTGAGTAATACAGCTATGTTGCTCGATTCGTATTATATATATATATATCCAAGGAAGGACAGAGGGGCCAGGGGAAGCGGTCGTCCTTACAAATTTAAAATTCGTATATGATTTAAAAAATTTCTATACATTTTCTAAAATATATAGAAAATCTATTATTGTCTCCTAGAATTTTATAAGTTTTCACCCCTAACAAAAAATTTTGCTTTCGTCTCCGTATATATCCAACACTTACGTATTATATTTCGTGGTTCAGATAAGCGATGGATGTCAATGGAGGAAATATGGTCAAAAAATGGCAAAGGGAAACCCTTGTCCTCGCGCCTACTACCGTTGCACCATGGCTGTTGGCTGCCCTGTCCGTAAGCAGGTACTAATTTTGGATCTTATGTAAATGAGACGAGACATATTCGAGCTATTTGAGTTTGACTCCGTCAATGTTCGGTCAATACTCGACTAGGTTAGACTCAAATTGGGCTTGAATTTGGTTTCGAATTTTTAACAAATTAAGTCAAGCTCAGTACTACTGAGCTTCACTCAAGCTCGAACTCGCCTATAATTCTTAACTAGCCGAGTTGAGCTCTGCACTACTCGAACTCGACTTGGCTCATTTATTCCCCTAACCTCAACTTCTCGCAACTTATCTTATTTGTCCGACAGGTTCAAAGATGTGCTGACGATAAAAGCATTCTCATAACAACGTACGAGGGAAACCACAATCACCCTCTTCCACCGGCAGCCACAGCTATGGCTAGCAAGACGTCGGCCGCAGCAGCCATGTTGCTATCGGGTTCAACCAAAAGCAAAGATGGCCAACCAACTTCTGCTTGCTTCCCTTCCTTACCTTACGCATCGTCGATGGCCACGCTCTCGGCCTCCGCCCCGTTCCCGACTATAACCCTTGACTTAACTCAGGGCCCAAATGCAGTTCCATTCTTACGCCCCCCACCTTCCACAGCTTCATTTCCATTACCTTTGCACGGCTACCCGCAGCTTTTAGGGAACCCTATGTTCGCTCCTCCCAAGTTAGCACCTACATCACCGGCAATGCAGTTAGGGCAACGTCCGGCTTCCATGGTCGAAACGGTTACGGCAGCCATTGCTTCCGATCCGAACTTCACCGCAGCACTAGCCGCCGCTATTTCGACGATTATGGGAGCGCCACCAAGAAACAACGATGAGAATAACAATCCCTCCAATGGGGTGGCTGCGCCTGCCATTACAGCACCAGGATCACCGCAGGTTCAACAGTCATGCAGTAACAAGCCAGGCTGATGAATTAAATTTAGGGTCTTGCTTGCCATGCTCTGAATATTGGATATTTTTCACTTCTTTTGTATAAGCTTTGCTAATGCTAGGTATAATTAGGCCATTGGAGAGGAAGGAACCCGTGCAGGTTGAGTGTTGTTACACCTCAGGGTTACATATAGAAGAATTTAACAAGAAACAGTATATTAGGACAAAAATTCTTTGTCTCTTTTCGGTGCTCTTTTCTATGTCCAACACTAAAAAGTCAAATTTTAAGTGCTAACCATAAATTCTAAATCTTAAACTTTGACCCTTAAACTCTAAAAGATACACTCTATCCCAAATTCTCTAAATTTTATTCCTAAACTCTAACCTTAAATCTAAACCCTAAACTCTTAATTTAAACTTTTTAGTGTGAGGCATAAATAAAGTTACAGAAAAGTTACAGAAATTTGTATTCATTGTATTCATGGTTGGTGAGTGGTTCATTCGGCCTTGCAGTTTCAATATATTCCCATGCTTACCGCCTTAAGAAAAGGTTTTGGAATCTGATACTTAACCAGGACCTTTTTAAAAAAAAATCTAAAGTATGTAATAGATGATTATTACATTAGAGAATATTATATACATGTTGTCGCATGAAGTTTAAGCATAGTGAAAGCTTAGAGTTGGGTGTAAGAATGAACCGGTGGGCAAACATTTCAAGTATTTGTTTGTGTCGGAGATTATTTTGATTTTTTTGTACATTAATTAAAAAACGTTCAACTTAGATTTACATATACAATGTAGGGGATCACTACTTTTGCAGAATTAAATACGGCGATTAAAATTATTTGAATTTATTTTATTGCATAATTCTATTAAGAGAATTTACTTGAAAAAAATCAACTAATTATCTAATATAGTAATCTTATCCTATGTCATGTGTTAGACAATCTCTTTCTTTAGTATTATGATTTTAAAAAGTTATAAAATAGTCATCATATTAAATAAAATAACAAATTGATCCTATTGTGCTATAAATTAACAATGAATGACGTAACATACTCATTAATAAAATTAGCATCACAACAAATTTAGCCCTTAACTTTATACTTTATTTTAATTTCGTCCTAATTCTAAAAATTAACCTTTAATATTTTAATATTATACTAATTTAGTCCCTCATCTAATCCATTTTTATTTCGTATTTGAGAAACATTCTAACACCAAGGGAGTTTCCTACCAATGATAGCTAGGGGCAACCAAAAGCAGACGGCTAAAACGCTTGAGGGATTTTGAAAATGGCAGATAGCTTGGATAATTCACAAACGAGAAACATTGAAAAAAAAAGGAAGTATATATACAACCATATGGAAACAAAAGTTTAAGCAAATTTCAAAAGTTTTCTTGAAGAATCCATTTCCTCAAGTTTTACTAAAAGGAGTTTCTAACAAAGACCATAGCCAAAGCAAACAAAAATCCTATGCCCTTTTTGGTGCCAATATTTATGCCTCAACACTAAAGACCTAAATTTTACACTCTAACCTTAATTTCTAAATCTTAAACGTTAAACTCTAAACCCTATTTTTTAATGTTAATGCATAGATAAGGGCACTAATAAGGGTAGATGATTTGTATTCAATCAAAACAAGTATTTGTTCATACTTTTTTTAATAGTCTTAAGGCGATTACAAGGTAGTATTTGTTCATAATTTTTCATAATCCCTTGATAAGGCACACACCTTCCATATAAAGTTGATTGAACCTGGGTCTCTTAGGATGAGCATCATCATCTTTTTCACATGGATCACTCATTGGGTACTTGAATCAACTGTTTTTAGTTACATAGTAAGCGACAAAACTCATATCTTTAAGACTGTTAAGTGAAATCTAGAAAAGTGCTTTTGAGAAGTACTTTTAAATTGTTTAGTTTAGAATAAGAGTGCTTGGTATTGTTATCCAAAAATGCTTCTAAGTATATGAAATATCTATTTTAGACATTGTTTTTAAAATATCAAAAATTGGTGATATAAATGAGGATAAATGAGTAATTTTACTCGCAAATATTTTTGGAAAAATTGCACAAGCTATAAAATTCAGTTAAAAAACATTTTTAAACCAAACTGAAAAAATACTTTTTGCCTGAAAGCTACATGTTTTGCCTTGCTTTTGTCCCCAAAAGCACTTTTGAATAGCATTGCAGATCATAACGTTAGCTAACTTATAGATTGGCATGAAAGATACAAGATTGACTAATTTGATTTTGGGCATCAAAATCTAACGACTGTCTGATGGTCTCGTATTGACGCAACCACAATATATGGACAAGATAAGTTTGAGAAGAATATTTCTGGCATGGCCAGAACTCTATTATTCTAGAGATTCTCAAGACTATAAACTGCATTATTCTAGAGATCCTACTATTTAGAAGGATTCTCTGATGCCAGTTGGATATCTTATTGACAAACATACTACCCTGTACCAAAGCCATAAACTCACGCTTATTCTCGTCTTGATATCGGACTCTCAAAAACTTCTTTCGGAAAACCTCACAAAAGAACTCCCACGACACATCCTCGGTCGCCATACCAGATATCGTGGTAGTCCACCATGCATAAGCATCACCCTGCAACAGGGAAACAACACAGCCCAACTTACGAGCATCGGTACAACCCATCTGGCCCAGTATCCTCTCAGTACTGGCCAACCAACCCTCAGAAGCCTCAGGCGACAATCCTCGAAACTCAACTCCACCCAAACTACGAAGACGCTCAAGCAGCAACCCTTGCCCCTCAACCGGTGGTGCTGGTACACGAACAACCGCATCTGCTGCCTGAAACGCACCGGTCATAGCCTGAATCAATGATGCCATATCACTCATCCCTGGCCCAGCTGGCGCATGTGGTACTGGCTCTACTCCCTCAGGTGGATTAGGTGGGGGCGGTGGAAACCCTCTATGAGGTACAACTTCTCCTTCATCATCTTGCCCAGCGGCAACAGCAATCGTGCTAGATCACAACTCTCTTATCGGTCCCATCGTGCTAAAATATATCTAAGGCATGATAACCATTTCAAAACAAAAACAATCAGTCCAGCCTCAAGCAAGGATCCAAGACTTCCATTTCAAAAATCGAAACTTTCCATACTATAATAATAAGGCAATGGGTACCCCCAAAACTTTCCCAACATAACATATGGCAATCAACATTCAAATATCAATCACCGTGCATATCATCCAACGTATATACAACAATCAACATTCATATATCAATAACCTGGCTCTGATACCACCAAATGTAACCCTCTTGACTCGGCCTAGACGCCCAACCGAATCAAGATGGCCACATTAGGTTTGCCATAGCAAACTGAAGAGATCCAGCCAACCCGGTCCATTTTTTTCTTTTTATCTTATCTAGATGCCAATTATTAGTCCTACATGTTCATACAGATAACAGGTGTAATCCCAACTCAATCGGGCATCACTTTGACATCCAATTGATTCCGTTTACCACTTAGGGACCAAATTGTAATTTGACGAAGTTACAAGTCAAAAACCCACTTTTAAATTACCAACCTTAGATTAGTCAGGTTCCATACGTATGTCTCATATTCCAACTCAAACCAATCATTTTAACCATGTACTAATGCATTAGCAAGATTCAGGGACTAAATTGCGTAGCAAGCAAAATTGTGAGCTGATGTAACAAAAAATAGACTTGAGTATCGGTACTGGTGTTACCATACCGATACGCATAAAGATGCACCGTACCGGTACACCACAGCCTGTACCGATACGTAATAACCAGCTTACCTAACTTTTGATTTGTTTTAACATCCATATCGGTACGCTTACGTGGGTATCGGTACACGGGTTTTGGTTTAAAAGTGAGATTTCAGAGGCTAGAACGTGTACCGATACTCCTTGCCCGTATCGGTACGCCAGGCCAAAATTACCTAGGCGTACTGGTACTCCCCTACACATACTGATCCCTCAGGCTAGAAAATGCCTAGCGTACAGATACGGTTCCCCGCGTATCGGTACGCCTGGACCTGTAATGCCACAAATTGTTAATTTTTCAACCCAAAAACATTCTCAAACCATTCCAACATGCTTATAACACCATACCAACATGCCAAACATACCATAAACAACCCAGCAACACAAATCTAACAGCACAACAAGGCTTCATGCATCGAATGGAAATCTATAGGCGTGCTTCCTAAAGTTGCATCCATACAATATACCAAAAGACAAACCAGCACCAAAATAAATCTTTAAAGGCCATTTACAAACCAAAAACAACCTAAGAAACATGCTCAAACAGGGAGTTCCCCAAAACATCTCCCAAATCATAACAAGTACCCCATTGCCCTTATTCATTACAGTCTAGTCTCTAACATACTTTGGAACCAAGTCTTGCCAAGATCCCCTTGCTTCTTGCTGCCTTCCGGAACTTTAATTCTCTGCATTGATGGACAAAAAGAGTGTAAGCACACATGGCTTAGTGAGGAAAGCTCAGAACAAAACACCATCAATGCATTTAAAACCATTTCTCAATATCATCTTTTAAAACATCATGCCTCTCTTAAAACATGCACTTACAACATTAAAACCAGCATATCAAACCATATGCTACATCTATCATTAACCAACAGCAAGTCACATTGCTAACCCTCTACTTAAGCCTTCCCATGCATTACTACCAAATGCAAAGCTTAAGGAGAAAACATGTATAAATCACATTATACAACATAAACCATTTCAATGATACATTAACATTTATATTGGCTTTCAAGTGACCTTTAACAAGTCCATTAACAAAAGAGTTCATCGGATACACGAATTCAACAAGTGTTAACCCAACACTTCAAGCCATCTCAATCGGAATAGCGATACAATCATAATCGCGGTACAATAAAAACCGGGTACAATTCCAACCGGGTACACTCTCAACCCACAGGGATACCAATCCCTCTCATCGGTTAGATGCTTAACCCACTAACGGCAATATTCGGTACTGTTTAACCCCTCAACCGTTAGGGTACTTGGATGGAGTATTCAATACACCGTATAAACCCCTCAACATCCAAGGTGACTTATTTTGCAGCGCACTCAATCATATGGCCGATCAACTATATCCGATAACAATTTTAAAACCACATCACTTGCCAATATAATTAACCAAACAACATTTACCTCACTATTTTTAACAAGCATTAAACCATGCCCTTTCCAAAGCACCAACCATGTTTTAAAACACAAGTATAAACCATACTTACAAGGATCACTTACCATGTGCATCCTTCAAAAAAACATGCTTAAAAACAGTACATCAAATACTTTAAATCTTGCTTAAATAGTAGGTACAATGTAAATCAAAACAAGTTCATAAAACCATTTCAAGCTAGCACGACCGAGAGAGTAAAACCACTTTACTTACTTCTGAGCTTCGGTAAGCGTTTCAAGCTCTACCTAAGCTCCCAAAAACTATCTTTAAAACATTCCAACGCTGGAATCCACATTTTCACTCAACGTCACGCGAAACCTCGATTCGCCGATGTAAAAACGAGTATCCGAAGCCTCCTACGTTTCTCCACATACTTTCGGATCAACCTCCCCTGCATTTACCACAAAACCATAGAGGATTAATGCATTCTAAAAACAGCAACCACAATCCTTCTCGGATTCCCACAAAACTCTCACAATTAACCCTCTACAACAACCGAAAACATAACCAAAACACTTCGATTCATAACCCAGCCAACATCTATCAACCTAGCACCACTTTTATCATCAAAACACATCTAAAAACAGAATCAAAACAACCTAACACCTCCAGCAACCAAATAACCACCATAACTCCACAAAAACACAAGTCTAACGACCTAAACAAATAGAGATTCAATAGTTTCAGGATTCCATTAACAAAAACGACTTATCAACATTATTATACATCCATAATATGTTCAAAATCAATCTACATCACTGGAAAACAGATCCAATTCAGATCTTTCACTATTTCATCAATCTTACCCAATTAAATCAATTAATTCAATATAAAAAACACAAAATCATATTATAAACCATAAATCAAGGATCAAATACTTAAGAATATCAATAAAGAACCATTCAATAGAGGAGATCACGAACCTTAACCCTATTGTGTGATTTCTCCCTCAATTGGCTTGTTTAAAACTAGGAAAACACAAGATTTCAATAAAATTTTGTAAATCAAAGTTAAATAATCAATCGTAGATCAAGATTCTGAGTAAAATTGATCTCTCACCTCTGGTTTTTGATGAAATCTGAGTGTTTGGCAGAAAAGAAGTGGAGAGAAAAGTTACGTCAATTTTCATTAAAACCAAATAACTAACTTTAATATCTAAAATCCCTTTTAATTAACTTTTAAAACACATGTTAAAATGATTTAATTGAAGAGAGAAATCACCAGCAAAAACTTCTCCTTAAGGATTCTAAGAATTTGACCCTTTTCATTTTAGTCACTTTAAAAACAGTTTTCAAAAGTTGCATTTTGGTCTGTAGCCAAAATGTCACACCTCCCAATCTCATTTTCCAAAATTGATTCCACCAAAATTAATCATATATTAAAACATGATTTTAAACCATTTTTTCATAATTTTTCCCACACTGAAAATATATGATCTCGAAACCAACTAAAATCTCTATTCTGTCCATCGGACCGCCTAATAACCCACTAAACCGCTAAGCCCTAAAACTGGGGCGTTACAACTCTCCCCCTCTTAAGAAATTTTGTTCTCTAAATTTACCTTGAGGAAACAGGTGTTGAAACTGATTCAACATATCCTACTTGCGCTCTCATGTGGCCTCCCCAACGCCGCGGTGCTTCCATAACACCTTAACCAGCTCGACCGTTTTGCCACGGAGCACCTTACTGCTGGTATCAAGAATCTCTACAGGTTCCTCATCGTAAGAGAGATCCGATCCCAACTCAATCTCTTCCACTAGCTTGACATGCGATTGATCTGACCTATACCTCCACAACACCGAAACATGGAACACATCATGGATCTTCCCCAACTCCGGAGGTAACCTCAACTGATATGCAACAGGACCCACACGTTCAAAAATGGTCCAATAAACCTCAGGCTAAGCTTCCCTTTTCGCCTAAAACGCAACACTTTATTCCAGGGCGACACCTTCAAAAACATTTTATCACCCACAACGTACTCTATATCCCTACGCTTCAAACCCGCATAGGATTTCTGATGATCAGCAGCTGCTTTCAAGCGCTTACATATCAACTTAACATTTTCGGTGGTGCCTTTCAGAACATTGGGCATTGACACAAACTTTTCCCCCGCTTCTGCCCAACATACGGGTGTACGACATTTTCTGCCATACAACACCTCATAGGGTGCCATTTGTATGCTAGCATGATAACTGTTATTATAAGCAAACTCCACCAACGGCAGTTGCTTCTCCCACGTTCCCTGGTACTCGATAACACAACACCTTAGCATATCCTCAAGAACCTGAATTACGCGCTCCAACTGGCCATCCGTCTGAGGATGATACGAGGTACTAAAACTCAATCGGGTCCCTAGGGCACGATGCAAACTCACCCAAAACCTTGCGGTGAACTGCAGATCCCTATCTGAAACTATAGATTTGGGCACTCCGTGCAAACGCACAATCTCAGAAATGTATAGCTCGGCCAACCTATCCAAGGTGGCACGAAATGCGTACACTTCGTAAACCGATCCATAATCACCCAAATGGAATCCTTTTTGGTCGGCGTCAAAGGCAGTCCAGACACAAAATCCATGGTGATTCTTTTCCACTTCCATTCTGGTATCCTCAACGGTTGCAACAACCCAGAAGGAAACTGATGCTCAGCCTTCACCCGCTGACAAACCATACACCGAGCCACGAAATCAGCCATATCTCTCTTCAGCCCAATCTAGTAGTACTCTTATTTCAACCCTCAATACATCTTAGTGCTACCGAGATGCATAGCAAAAGGACTAGCATGCGCCTCAGTCAAAATAGTACACCTCAACCCTTCATCTTCAGGCACCACTATTCGACCTTTGAATCACAACACTCCATCATCGTTAAAATGAAAATTCGTAGAATTTCCATCCCTGATATCTTCCACATGAGATACCAAACTCTCATCGTACGGTTGCTTCTCCTTGATACTTGCGACAATGATGGCTTCACTTGTAACTCAGCCAACAAACCCCCGTCTTTTGTCATGCTCAACTGAGCGAACATAGCTCTCAACTCCACAGCCGCTTTTCTACTCAAAGCAACCGTCTCAACATTGGCTTTTCTCGGATGATACTCAATGGTTAGATCATAATCCTTAAGCAACTCCAACCATCTACGTTGCCTAAGATTTAGCTCCTTTTGCGACATCAAATATTTCAAGCTCTTATGATCCGTATAAACCACACATTTCTCACCATAGAGATAATGCCTCCAGATCTTCAAGGCAAACACAACTGCTGCAAGCTCAAGATCATGGGTAGGGTAGTTACATTCATGCACCTTCAGCTGCCTAGATGCATATGCTACTACCTTACGCTCCTGCATCAACACACAACCAAGCCCAACATACGATGCATCACTATAAACAATGAACTCCTTCCTCGATTCTGGTTGGACCAAGACTGGAGCTGGCGTCAAGGCTTCCTTCAACCCTTCAAAAGCTCGTTGTCTATCCTCTGTCCACTAAAACCGAACATTCTTCTGTAGCAGCTTCGATAACAGAGCCACCAAACTGGAAAACCCTTTCATAAACCTTCGGTAGTAACCTGCCAAACCAAGGAAACTCCTAACCTCCGTCACAGACTTGGGCTCCTTCCAGCCTCAACCTTTTTCGGATCGACATGAATTCCTTCGGCTAACACAACATGCCCAAGAAACACCACTTCCTTATGCCAAAACTCACATTTGCTTAACTTAGCATACAACTGATTCTCCATCAAATTCTGAAGCACGATCCGCAGATGGCTATCATGATCCTCCTCGGTACGAGAGTACAAAAGGATATCTTCGATAAACACAACTACAAACTGATCCAAAAACTCATGAAACACTCGGTTTATCATGTCCATAAAGGTAGCTGGAGCATTGGTCAAACTGAACGACATCACAAGAAACTAGTAATGCCCGTACCTCGTACAAAAAGCTATTTTGGGCATATCCACCTCCTTCACCTTTAACTAGTAGTACCCTGACCGCAAATCTATCTTGGAAAACACCGAGGTTCCTCTGAACTGATCAAACAAGTCATCTATCTACGGTAAGGGATACTTGTTATTCACTGTCAACTTATTCAGCTGTCGGTAATCTATACACATCCGCAATGTACCATCTTTCTTTTTCACAAATAGCACCGGCGCTCCCCACATAGAGATACTATGTCTTATAAAACACCGATCTAACAACTCATGCAACTGCATCTTCAACTCCTTTAATTCCTTCGGGGCCATGTGGTACAGAGCAATGGATATCGGTACCGTACCTGCAAAGACCTCGATGCCAAAATCTACCTCACGGTCAGGTGGCAATCCTGGTAACTCTTCCGGAAAAACACCTAAAAACTCATACACGGTGCGAACATCCTGTACCCTCAACTCCTTTGATCCAGAATTCATAACATAGGCCAAATAAGCCTGACATCCCGAATCTAACATCTGACTCGCTTCCAAAGCTGAAACAACATTGGACAGAAACTTGGCATTTTCACCAACAACCACAACCTCATAATCATCCTCCAACCTCAAGGATATCTGTTTAGTCTCAAAATCCACCACAGTTCGACGTTCAGTCAACCAATCCATACCTAAAATCACATCAAATCCATGGAATGGCAACTCCATCAAGTCCACAAAAAACACATGTCCCTGAACCATCATCGAACACCTACGATACAACCTCCTAACCACGACTGTCTCCCCAAGAGAACAAGTCACTCTAACACCCACATCAAGAATTTCTACAAATACATCAAGCAACTCAGCATGCTCACTCAAAATGTATGAATGAGTAGATCCGGAATCAACCAACGAATACAACGACAAAGACTGAAGGGTAAAAGTACCTGCAATCACATCGGTGTCGTTGCGACCCTCACGATGCGCATACACCTTAGCCGGTCCACCTCCCTCAGGCTGGATAGCAAAAGTGTGAGCCACAGTCCTCTATCCCACATCTCGACGCTGAAACGGTCCGCGACCACGACCAGACCATGTTGCGGAGCAACAATAGGTGCAGCATCCTGCTCACCTCAAGCCAACAACGGACAATCACGCCTTTGATGGTCTCCTGACCCAAAACTCCAACAAGCATTAGCCTCAACAGGCGCAGGTGCTGGACCTTCCTTGGCCAACCGCGGGCAATCTCTCCTCAAATGATCTCGGGACCACAAACCCAGCAGGTGCTAAACGGGGCTCTAACCTAGCCACTCTGTCTCTGGGCTCCACGTCCCACAACACATCCATCATGCCACGGCTCTGGGCAAAACCTCCTGTCACGGTGTCTCATGGCCTAACCACCACTATAACCAAATTAGCAGCACTCTTCCCCGAGCTAAAACCTCGTGATCCAGAAGCTAAACCCAAATTCTGCTTCACATCCTTGGCTCACGAAACCAACACATCAAAGTCGGTATAATCAGCAGCAAGCATGTATGTCTTAACATCCTGTACAAGCCCATAACGGAAATGATCACATCGAGTACGCTTGACAGGAACCAACTCAGCTGCATACCGACTCAACCTCACGAACTGTACCTCATACTCCGCAACAGACATACTGCCCTGCACCAAAGCCATAAACTCACGCTTCTTCTCGTCCTGATATCGGACTCCCAAAAACTTCTACCGAAAAACCTCACAGAAGAACTCCCAAGGCACATCCTCGGTCGACATACCATATATCGTGGTAGTCTACCATGCATAAGCATCACCCTGTAGTAGGGAAACAACACAGCCTAACTTACGAGCATCGGTACAACCCATTTGGCCCAGTATCCTCTCAGTACTGGCCAACCAACCCTCATAAGCCTCAGGCGACAATCCTCGAAACTCAACTCCGCCCAAACTACGAAGACGCTCAAGCGGCAACCCTTGCTCCTCAACCGGTGGTGCTGGCACACGAACAACTGCAATTGCTGCCTGAAACGCACCGGTCATAGCCTGAATCAACAGTGCCATATCACTCATCCCTAGCCCAACTGGCGTAGGTGGTACTGGCTCTACTCCCTCGTGTGGATTAGGTGGGGGGTGGCAACCCTCCAAGAGGTACAACTTCTCCTTCATCGTCCTGCCCAGCGGTAGTAGAAATCATTCTAGATCGCAACTCTCTCCTCGGTCCCATCGTGCTAAAATATATCTAAGGCATGATAACCATTTCAAAAGAAAAACAATCAGGCCAGCCTCAAGCAAGGATCTAAGACTTCCATTTCAAAAATCAAAACTTTCTATACTATAATAATAAGGTAATGGGTACCCCCAAAACTTTCCCAACATAACATATGGCAATCAACATTCATATATCAATCACCGTGCATATCATCCAGTGTATATACAACAATCAACATTCATATATCAATAACCTGGCTCTGATACCACCAAATGTAACCCCCTTGACCTGGCCTAGACGCCCAACCGAATCAAGATGGCCATATTAGGTTTGCCATAGCAAACCGAAGAGATTAAGCCAACTCGGTCCATTATTTTCTTTTTATCTTATCTAGATGCCAATTATTAGTCCTATATGTTCATACAGATAACAAGTGTAATCCCAACTCAATCGGGCATCACTTTAACATCCAATTGATTTCGTTTACCACTTAGGGACCAAATTGTAATTTAACGAAGTTACAAGTCAAAAACCCACTTTTAAATTACCAACCTTAGATTAGTCAGGTTCCATGCGTGTGCCTCATATTCTAACTCAAACCAATCATTTTAACCATGTACTAATGCATTAGCAAGATTTAGGGACTAAAATGCATAGCAAGCAAAATTGTGAGCTGATGCAACATAAAATAGCCTTGAGTATCGGTACTGGTGTTACCATACTGATACGCATAAAGATGCACCATACCGGTACACCATGGCCCATACCGATACGCAATAACCAACTTACCTAACTTTTGATTTGTTTTAACATTCGTACTGGTACGCTTACGTGGGTATCAGTACACGGGTTTGGGTTTAAAAAGTGAGATTTTAGAGGCTAGAATGTGTACCGATAATCCTTGCTCGTATCGGTACGCTAGGCCAAAATTACCTAGGTGTACCGATACTCCCTTACGCGTACCGATCTCTCAGGCTAGAAAATGCCTGCCGTACCGATATGGTTCCCCGCGTATCGGTACGCCTGGACTTGTAATGCCACAAATTGCTGATTTTTCAACCCAAAAACATTCTCAAACCATTCCAACGTGCTTATAACACCATACCAACATGAAAAATATACCATAAGCAACCCAGCAACACAAATCTAACATCACAACAAGGCTTCATGCATCGAATGGAAATCTATAGGCATGCTTCCTAAAGTTGCATCCATACAATATACCAAAAGACAAACCAACACCAAAATCAATCTTTAAAGGCCATTTACAAACCAAAAGCAACCTAAGAAACATGCTCAAACAAGGAGTTCCCCAAAACATCTCCCAAATCATAACAAGTACCCCATTACCCTTATTCATTATAGTCTAGTCTCTAACATACTTTGGAACCAAGTCTTGCCAAGATCCCCTTGCTTCTTGCTGCCTTCCGGAACTTTAATTCTCTGCATTGATGGACAAAAAGAGTGTAAGCACACAAGGCTTAGTGAGGAAAGCTCAGAAAAAAACACCATCAATGCATTTAAAACCATTTCTCAACATCACCTTAAAACCAGCATATCAAACCATATGCTACATGTATCATTAACCAACAGCAAGTCACATTGCTAACCCTCTACTTAAGCCTTCCCATGCATTACTACCAAATGCAAAGCTTAAGGAGAAAACATGTAAAAATCACATTATACAACATAAACCATTTTAATGATACATTAACATTTATATTGGCATTCAAGTGATCTTTAACAAGTCCATTAACAAAAGAGTTCATCAGATACACAGATTCAACAAGTGTTAACCCAACACTTCGAGCCATCTCAACCGGAATAGCGATACAATCACAATTGTGGTACGATAAAAACCGGGTACAATTCCAACTGGGTACACTCTCAACCCACAGGGATACCAATCCCTCTCATCGGTTAGATGCTTAACCCACTAACGGGAGTATTCGATACTGTTTAACCCCTCAACCGTTAGGGTAATTGGATGGAGTATTCAGTACACCGTATAAACCCTCAACATCCAAGGCGACTTATTTTGAAGTGCACTCAATCCTATGGCCGGCCAACTATATCCGATAACAATTTTAAAACCACATCACTTGCCAATATAATTAACCAAACAACATTTACCTCACTGTTTTTAACAAGCATTAAACCATGCCCTTTCCAAAGCAACAACCATGTTTTAAAACACAAGTATAAACCATACTTACAAGGATCAGTTACCATGTGCATCCTTCAACAAAACATGCTTAAAAACAGTACATCAAATACTTTAAATCATGCTTAAACAGTAGGTACAATGTAAATCAAAACAAGTGCATAAAACCATTTCAAACTAGCACGACCGAAAGTGTAAAACCACTTTACTTACTTCTGAGCTTAGGTAAGCGTTTCAAGCTCTACCTAAACCCCCAAAAACCATCTTTAAAACATTCCAACGCTGGAATCCACATTTTCACTCACCGTCACGCGAAACCTTGATTCGCTGATGCAAAAACGAGTATCCGAAGCCTCCTACGCTTCTCCACATACTTCCGGATCAACCTCCCCTGCTTTTACCACAAAACTAAAACGGATTAATGCATCATAATGCATTCTAAAAATAGCAACCTTAATCCTTCTCGGATTCCCACGAAACTCTTACAATTAACCCTCTACAACAACCGAAAACATAACCAAAACACTTTGATTTGTAACCCAGCCAACATCTATCAACCTAGCACCACTTTTATCAACAAAACACATCTAAAAACAGAATCAAAAACAACCTAACACCTCCAGCAACCAAACAACCACCACAACTCCACAAAAACACAAGTCTAACAACCTAAATAAATAGAGATTCAAGAGTTTCGGGATTCCATTAACAAAAACTAGTTATCAACATTATTATACATCCATAATATGTTCAAAATCAATCTACATCACTGGAAAATAGATCCAATTCGAATCTTTCACTATTTCATCAATCTTACCTAATTAAATCAATTAATTCAATATAAAAAACACAAAATTAGATTATAAACCATAAATCAAGGATCAAATACTTGGGAATATCAATAAAGAACCATTCAATAGAGGATATCACGAACCTTACCCCTATTATGTGATTTCTTCCTCAATTGGCTTGTTTAAAACTAGGAAAACACAAGATTTCAATAAGATTTTGTAAATCAAAGTTAAATAATCAATTGTAGATCAAGATTCTGAGTAAAATTGATCTCTCACCTCTGGTTTTTGATGAAATCTGAGTGTTCGGCAGAAAAGAAGTGGAGAGAAAAGTTACGTCAATTTTCATTAAAACCAAACAACTAACTTTAATATCTAAAATCCCTTTTAATTAACTTTTAAAACACATGTTAAAATGATTTAATTGAAGAGAGAAATCACCATCAAAAACTTGGTAAAATAGCTCCTTAAGGATTCTAAGAATATGACCCTTTTCATTTTAGTCACTTTAAAAATAGTTTTCAAAAGTTATATTTTGGTCACTAGCCAAAATGTCACACCTCCTAATTTTATTTTCCAAAATTGATTCCACCAAAATTAATCATATATTAAAACATGATTTTTAACCATTTTCCATAATTTTTCCCTCACCGAAAATATACGATCCTGAAACCGACTCGAATATATACTCTAGTCCACCGGACTGCCTAATAACCCACTAAACTGCTAATCCCTAAAACTGGGGCATTACAATATCATATCATAATTTATTTCCCCCAAACACGCTAACCCTTATCACTATCCCTACTCAACCGACCATATTAGAAAAACCAATTAAAACTCTCAATCGTTCTGCCCCCTTCATCTACTTAAACCCTAACCGACTCTTAGCTGGGCCTTTCTATTCTTTCTTCACTCTCATAAATCCCTGTCTTCGGAAAGATCACTCAAGAAATCTGTAAGAAATATGGTGAGAATTTCACATCAAGAACCTTTTGCTATGAGAAGGGTTTTAAGTTCAAGAACGGACCTAACTTGGGTTACTCCCCAAAATTCGTCAAAGTGATAAAGACACATAAGTGGGAAAAATTCTACCAACCGCCAGGGGAAGTACACGCCAACGCTGTTAAAGAATTCTATGCTCATCTTACAACTAAGGATTCACCTTTCTGATGGTGAGAGGTGAATGTGTTCGTTTTGATGAAGGGTATATAAATGATATACATACCAAGTTTGTGGAATCTTTAGATGATGCCAATAGGAAGAAGATATCGAAGGAGTTGTGTGAGGCCGGTACTCAATGGAATGTCTCATCGAAAGAACATTGGACTGTGAAACGGTTGGCGCTAAAAACTCAACCGCAGGGCTAGAATCTTCTTGATGTCGACTACTCACAATGAAATAGTTTCAGAGGAAAAACTGGCACTGCTGCACTCTATCATGACTGGCTGCAAGATTAATGTTGGACGGCTTATCATCGAATAGACTTTTAAATGTGCTGGTAAGAGCAATTGGAGTTTTAGAGGAAATATTGGCACTGCTTCACTTTGTCCACACTCTGACGCAATCTAATATCACCGTCCAATATCCTAGTACAAGTTGAATCTGTCAGAATTGATACACCACCTAAATTCGATGATGAAGGAATTCAGAGCCATGTCAAGACTACTGCCACACTTGCAGCACCTGCCTCATCTACTGGCACTGATGTCCCGACTGACTCTGAGCTGATAAAGATCATTGAAGAAGTTCTCCATGACCTTGGAGCTTCTATAGCCGTATCAAAACCCAGCCTTAAGCGCAAGAAACATTTGGCTCCCAGTCGAGGGAGCTTCATCAAAAGAAAAACACGCGTGTCACGGCCAGAACCCTCCGAATGGGAGTCCTCATCCTCTTAAACTCCTTGCATTTCATTTTAATCTCATTCACATGTTCATGCATTTTAAATTCTATATGTACATATGTGTTGTTTCCATGCATTGAGGACAATGCACACCTTAGGTTTGGGGGTGTGGTCTGTCTCACATCTATTTTCTTGACATTCATGTTTATATTTCAGTTTTTATTTTGGTTGCCGTGTAGGATTTAACACATGCATACCAAACCGTAATAAAAAATTACCTCGTCAATTTTTGTTACCAACACTACTAGGTTAAGAGAAGTGGTAGATCATTTACCCAATGAAGAAAACTGGAATTTAGAACTTTTATGCCTGCAGGTTGGCATTGCCAAGTAGCTTGGCAATTGAACTCTAGTTTAGGGAACTTTAGTTTCACTTCACACGCGGTATGTATCTAGTTTGCGAAGCAAACTTAGGTTCACTTGAACCTAAACTCTAAAAAAAAGCAGGAAAAATTTCCAGGGTAAAAGGTATGAATAAGGCAACAATGTTTTGTAAAAAGCTGAAGAAACTTTAGAACACTCCTATGCCTTAGGGAAAATAATTAACTTGGGTCTTCGTAGTTTGCTCCCTCTTAGCTATCAAGCCAACATAGTTCTAGGGTATAAGTGTAATTGGTTAGCTTGGTGATGTAATGTGGATTAACGTGGGTCTTCGTGGTTTGCTCCCTCTTATGTCTCACGCCAAATAGTGCATAACACAACCCTAATTAAATACGAGCTTATTAAAAAAAACCCTTGGCAAATAAGTGAAATTATGAGTTTGGATAGTAGAGTTATCTAAGGGAGTCACGTAAACTTGATGCATATTGCTCGCACATTCTATACACTAGATGCCCCTAAACTAGAACTTAATTGCCGCATTTTGATTTGTTATTCTGCCTAGCATTGATACACTAAATATTTGAGGATAGAACTATGATAATACTTTTCTAGCTGGCAGGTGTTAGGGACCATGACAAATTTTGCCGAGGTACATTTTTCATTTTTTTTTCTAGATTTTTAGTTGCATTACTTGGGGACAAGTAATGAGCTAGGTTTGGGGGTGTGTTAAATCCTCAGAAGTACAGTTTTTATGTTTATTTCACAATGCTTTTGCTTGTCTTTAAGTAGATATGTTCTCATATAGTTGTTAAAATCCATGCATTTGCATCAGGAGTTGGGAGTTATTTTGTTGCCAGGATGAAAGGTTGTTTTGCTGGTTTTGATGCAGGACATAGACAGGCAGGCACGACAGAGAGACGCTGGCAAAGAACGCAGGAATAGAAGAAAGAGACTTGCCGAGTAGCAGTTGGCATGGATGGATCAGGAAATGTCAAAGCTCGCTACAAAGGATTGATGCCTGTTGATCGGTCAAGATAGTCGTTGGACCCTGTACACGTCAGCCCTAAGATTCAAATCAGGATAAGAAGATATCATATCTTATCCCATAGAGCATTCAAATTTTAAACTCAAGAAGCTTATCCTAAGGTTTCTATGCAAGCCTATTTAAAGAAGCTCAGGTCATCACTTAAGGGTATTGAATCAGAGGAGGCTGCACCGTGGTGATCCGAGAGGCGACATGGTCCGACCAGCTAAGATTGAGAGCTCTAGAGCAACCGAAGGACTGCATCAACATATCTCCTTCGTGCCTATTCTCTTAGTTTTAATTTTATTTGAATGGTGATGTTGAGATACGATAATATTTTATGGATGGACCCCCCAAACATGAACTAAGCTTTTATAATTGGTTGGGGGATGCTTGCGATGAACGCTAAATTTATGTTTGGTTTTTAATAATTTAAATTGTCTTGGCATTATTTTCTATTTGCTAGTACTAAATTTTCTCAAATCCTTTTCCATACGACAGTTGGCATAGTGTGCTTATTTCACCTTAATATCTTAACAGACTTAAGGGGCAACAATCAGTTGTCAAATACTCGGGCGAGAAGCTTCGACAAAAGATGTTCAAGTAGATGAACTTACTTCAGAAGTGAGTCTACCCCTTAGGAGTAAAGGATGAAACTTAATCAAGTTAACTAATGAAAGGCCTCACTATAGACATATAGGGGTTTAATTATGGTTAACTTAGGGTAATGCCATTGACAGAGGCAATACTACTTTTAATCTGCTCGGCAATAAAACCAAGGCAGGATATTATTAAAGGCTGGCATAAGTAGCGTGAAATCTAGGCATCCCTTGCCAATGCTTATCATTCACTTGAACATTTCGTTGCCATATTGTTTTCATTTTTCACTACTTTGCTTTTGCTATCTTTTGATCAAGAATCCAATTTATTCCAACACATCATTTTTTTGCAACAAGTAAACATTAAGCACATAAGTTCTTGGTCAATCCATGTGGATTCGATACTCAGCTTACTGTTGTATTACTTGCTGACCATGTATACTTGCATGCATAAGACCCACCTTGCCATTGTTTTCTTGCACTTTTATACTAACTATTCAATCGGTTGCCGAGTGTTAGTAAAAGTCGACAACATACATTGACAATTGAGCTCACAAGTGTTTGTCTATACAAAATACAACAATTTGAGTACTAAGACATTTCTTAATCAAAAGATTGTTGACTTGATGATCATTAGTTGTTGCTGAAGCTTGAAGGTCCCTTTTATACTCTCAAATGAGTTCCTAGCCGTTGGAGACCATTGAGATTGGATTGGAGCCATTGGAGACTAATTTCCATGTTGGATTTCCTTTTCTAAAGCCTTTGTTATCGGTACGTGGGTGTGCGTATCGGTACGCTCCTTCTTATAGAAATAACCGTTGAGTTTTGACCAACATGCGCCTATTGGCACGCCTATGGGCGTATTGGTACGATCTAACATGGAAATAATGGTTGGGGTAGTTAAAACACAGGTGTATCGGTACACCTCAATGCGTATCAATACGAACCCCTCCGTATCGGTACGACTAAGCCTGTACTGGTACGGGTTTTTGGTTCTAGATTTTTCCTGTAGCTGAAACCTAATAGATATCGACATGGTTGAGGCCGTATCGGTACAGGACTTAAGAAATCTCAGGTTTACCTATTTAAAAACGTTTTGAAGCCTTCCAAAACCTTTTGAAAACTCATGAAACATATTTTCAAGTTGTTTGGACTTAAAATCATTTTTGAAATCTTTTCAATTTGGTCCAAAACTATTTTTCAATTATTATACCAAAACAAATATCCTAACAATCTCCCCCTTTTTGATATAATAAGACCAACTTGAAAAATTGTTTTAGTGATTCTCCCCCTTAGTAAAAATAAATTTTGAATAAGAGAATATTTTATCAAAGTGTTAAAAGCTCCCCCTTATTCATTTGAAAATTTTAATTTTTCAAACCTTTCTCCCCTTTTTTATATCAAAAAAATGATCCAAAACAAAGTTTGAAATGACATAAAGTACAATAACAATGGAGAGTTTAAAAAAAATTGACAAGAATTTTGTTTTAAAATGGCTCCCCCTTTAGTCAAGCATCAAATAGAGTGTTAGTCCAACATTCATAATTAAAAGAAATTGAATTTCAATAATAAATAAAATAAAATAAAAATACAATAAATTCAAGTTAAAATTACCACTTGAATCAAAGGTAGGATGTGAAGCCTTCCTTCTTCAAGTGATCTTCCTTGTGTGCATAGAGCTTTCATGGTTCATCGCTTTGTTGATGAATGCTCCATCACACCTATAAAAAAAATACAATCAAGTAATTTTTAGTATTCAAATTGCTTTGGATCCAATGACATTAGTTTCACAAATTTTAGTTCCCTTAGGAATCCATTTTTTAATTTCATCCTTTTTCTTTGAAGTAATTAGTCCTTTTGGGATCCAAATACTTCTAAAACATTTACCATTCAGAAATCTAGGGGCACTAGTTTGTCTTTGATAAAAAATTGATTTGTTAAAATTATCTTTCTTTTCAAAACTCTTACAAATCAAATATTTTTCTTTCTTAAAATCATTTGTTTCCTTTTGATGATCTTTTTCCAAACTTTGAAGCAAATTTTGTAAATTCGAAACTTTAAGCTCAAAATCTTTGATTTTTGCTTCAAATTCCATATTGGTTTTGGAAAGTATTTCATTTTATATTTTCAATTTTGAAATCAATTTCTTGTTTTTAGAAAATGAAGCCTTGAATTCAAAAACCAATTCATCATAGGCTTCTTGTAATTCATCAAAAGTACATGAATTTGAAATAGATGAGTTAGAAGTTACCTCACCTTCTTGGCCATAAAGCATAAGTAGGCTACTTCATTGTTGGTGAAGTCTTCTTCATCACTCCATGTTGCCACATATGCATTCTTTGAAGATGATCTCTTTTTGTTGAAGCGAGGGTAATCGTATTTAGTGTGTCCTTGCTTCTTGCATTCAAAACACTTGATGGTATCATTCATCTTCTTCTTTAATTCATGTCTGCATTTCTCCATTTCTTTCTTTATGATGACTTGTGGAGGATTGAAGAGCAATAATGTTTAGGTCTTATGTTCTTTGATCTTCTTCTCATCCTTTTTTCTTCTCTCTTTGGACATCAATTTATGGGTGAGAAAAGACCCAATAAGCTCATCAAGCTTGAGCTCCTTCAAATTTTTTGCTTCAATAATGGCCATCTTCTTGGACTCCCATGACTCAGGAAGTGAATAAATCAACTTCCAAACGAGCTTGTCTTTTGAAATCTCCTCTCTAAAACCTTTAAGTTCATTGACGATTGTGAAAAACTGATCGAACATGCTCTTGATGTCTTCTTCATGACTCATCTTGAAGTTCTCATAGTTGAGGTTGAGTAGACCGATCTTTGTCTCCTCTACCTCGTTTGTCTCTTCGTATGTGACTTCAAGCTTGTCCCATACCTCCTTGGCACTCTCACAAGAAGAGACTTTGGTATACTCCTCTGATCCTAATGCACAAAATAGAATGTGCAAAGCCTTCGAGTTTAGCTCTATCTTCTTCTTTTCATCCGCACTCCAATCTTGCCTTCTTCGCTGTGGCACAAGCGGTCCTTCTTCAAAAATGTTCCAAAGACGGAAATCAATGGCCTTGATGAAGTACATCATTCTATTCTTCCGATAGGCATAATGTTCATTGTTGAAGAATTGTGGCTTGTAAATTGATTGCGCCATGAACTCCGGTTGATTTGTTGGTTGATCAAGCTTGATGGGATTGCCTTAATAGGATGTTAAGCCTTTTGATTGAGCCTTGCTCTGATACCAATTGATGGCTCGAATTCTTCAACCACTTTGCTCACCAAGTGGTGGAGAAGTGGCAATTAGGTGATTGGCGGTGTAAGCAAAAAGATATAAAATAATGACACAAGGATTTAGAGTGGTTCGACTTCTAAACTAAGCCCACATTCACTACCGTAGCTTCCCCACTAAGGATTTCCAAATTCACTATGAATTTCTTCCCTTTTTACAGGCTCAAGAAGAAACCTTTACAACCTAGACTTATACCACAAAGCCTAGCATCCAAAGCTTATATCCTAAAGCTTTGGGAACCCCTGTTTACAAGAAAAATAAAAGCAAACTGAAATCCCTCTCACAAGGTGAATGTTTGCACTCTAAAGCTCTCAGCCAAACCTAATACACTTGAACATACATTGACAATTGAGCTTACAAGTGTTTGTATATACAAAATACAACAATTTGAGCACTAAGACATTTAAAAATGTTTAGCTATTTAAAAATGTTTTTAAGCCTTCCAAAACCTTTTGAAAACTCATAAAACATATTTTCAAGTTGTCTGGACTTAAAATCATTTTTGAAATCTTTTCAATTTGTTCCAAAGCTATTTTTTAATTATTATATCAAAACAAATATCCTAACACTGATATTCAAGATACCAAAGACACAAGTGAATATGTTTCACATTAAAAAGAGGAACTATGTTACGGAATTTCTCAAGACAAATGTCTACAACTAGATCCACAATGAAATCTGAGTTTGTAACTCTAGACAGGTATAGAGAAGAAGCGAAATGGTTTCAGAATTTCTTGGGGATATTCCTGAATGGCTAAAGCATTTTCCCACAATATTCATAAATTGGTAGAGCACAAAGCTTTATGTATAATGGTAAGTCAAGAAATATGCGTCGTCGACACAATACCATAAAACAACTGATGTCAAAAGGAGTTATCTATATTAGTTTTGTAAGATCAAAAGATAACATTGCAGATCTGCTAATCCAATGGTTAAATCGAGATCAAGTTGATAAACATCAAAAGGAATATGATTACAGACTTAAAAACTTTAAGGCGTTATGTGAAGAAAAACCCTACCTAGTTGACTGAAGATCCCAAGATCTAGGTTCAAAGGGACATCCTAATTGTGAAAAATATGTTATGTAACCCCCATGACCAGGCCTAGACGCAGACCAAACTGAGCGAGCTACATTAGGTATGTCGAGACAAACCTGAATGATTACCTAGAAACGGTCCGTTTTTTTCTTTTATCTTGTCTAAATGCATAATTTAGTACTATGGTAATCATGCTGGCAGCGTGTAAAACTAGCAATTAAATCGGGCGTCAAATTGACATCCAATTGACCGAGAGCGCACTCTAGGGACAAATTTGTAGTTTTGGAAAACTGAATTGACTTACTTAAATCCAAAGTTACCAAACCATAATTAATCAGGTTACATGCAATTCAGTTAAGTTTTAACTTAAAATAATCATCCAAACTCATTTAATTGCATGATCCAAAAACAAGGACTAAATTACAAAGATTCAAACTTCAACAAAGCATATTACCAGAAATAACATACTGGGTATCGGTGCACCCCTTGCCCGTATTGATATGGGTATATTTTGCAAAGGGTGTCGGTACGATCCTCAAGCATACCGATACCATTAGTTTGATATCAAAATATAGAATTCTAGTAGCTAAAGGGTGTACCGATACGGTTGCCCGCGTGCCGACTCATAGTGTAATTTTTTAGGGGCGTACTGATACGGTTACCCCTGTGCAATTTTGCACTCTTTTGAGCCGAGATAGACCCCGTGTACATATCCCTGAGGACTCGTACCGGTACGACTAGGTCTGTAATGACCTGTTGGTCAAACATATGACAATTGGGTTCAATTAAACTTGCTTCAAACATCATACAAACATCATAAAACATATTTAACATCAACACCACTACCAATCAAGCATGCTGGATGAACATTTAATCCATAGCTAAACAAACCATAGGTCCTATAGGCATGGTCTCTACCCAAGCATACAAAACTCATCCCAACCCCTCAAGTCAAACCATATAGCCACATACATATCCAAAATACCAAAATAAACATGTCCAACACAGAGAGCAAGCATACAACCCTCCCAATTACAACTTGGTCACATTGCCCTTTTATTACTACAAGTTCGTTTATTAAAACCATACCTGGAATGATTCGATTCTTGGATTCCTCCTTACTTGCTTGTTGCCCCAAAAGCCTACTTTCCTTCATTGATGAGAAAGGAGAGCGTAAGCAAATAATGCCTAGTGAGGGACGCTCTAAAAACACTTATCAATGCATTTAAAACCATTTGAGTCAAACCATATTTTCAACATCATGCTAAAACATTGATGCATATTAAACCATATGCAAAACATGTATCATGGATCTCATGCATAATCCCATATGCAAAAACCTCAATTTCAGCCTTCACACGCTTATTCATCCAATAACAAAGCTTAAAGAGCAAAACATGTATAAATCTCATTATATAAAACATATTTATCCATCATGATACATTAATTCATATATTGGCATTCAAGTGACCCAAAAATAGGACCTTTCTTTTATCAAAACACATCGGATATATGGATTTCACAAGTAGTTCCTTCGACCACTTCATATACATCCATAACCGGAGCAAACGACACATTTAACACCTCAACAATTATGATGTATAATATCTACAATAGGAGCAAACGACACAATTAACCCCTCAACCATTGTGATACGTAACCCACCAGCGGGAGAATATGTCACAATTAACCCCTTGACATCTGTGTCTCCCATGGTAGAGAAAACGACACAATTAACCTCTCTACACACATGAGGTGACTTATTATAGTGCACTTTAAACCATATGACATGCCAACTATATTCGATAACATTTATTTCATTGTCACTTAGCCAATATATTCCACTTTAAACATGATACCACACTGTTTTCATATGCATCATTCAAACCAATTTCCAATGCAACAAAACATGCATTTACATATCATTGAAATCCTTTTTACAAATTATTTGCCATACTCAAATGTCATCAATATAGATCATTTGCATCATATTCCATTTTCCTAACCTGCATAAAACAGTAGGTATCAAAACATAAACATAGGCATGAGAAAATCAACTTTGCCAATTCGAAATTGAGAGCAAATTCGCCTAATACATACTTTCGAGCATAGAAAATCATTTCAAGCTTAATCTAAACTCCCAAAATCACTTTCAAACCTTTTCAAAGTTGTAAATCACGTTTCTACTCACCAACAACATAAAGCTCCGCTTGTCGATACGAAATCAAGCTTCCAAAGCCTCTGAAACTTCTCCAATTGATAAAGGATTCGTCTCCCATATTTTACCCACGCAAAAATAGAGGATTAATGCATTACAATGTATCTGTGATCCCAGCAACATCTATTCTCAACTTCGCCACACGAAAAGCCATCAAACGGCTTCCAAGAACAACCGAAAACATTACTAAACTCCACCTAAATGAAGCCCAACCCTAAATCATGTAACCCCCTTGACCCAGCCTAGTCTCAAGACCGAACCGAGCAAGCTACATTAGGTTTATCGAAGTAAACCGGAAAGATTGAACCTAAACATGCCCATTTTTTATTTATTTAACATCTAGATGCATTAACGCTTTCCTATATGATCATGTTGTTCACAGGTGAGCACACATCTCAATCGGGCGTCACAACGATATCCAATTGTCCACGGCACAACTTTAGGGACCAAAATGTAAATTCAGCAAATCACAAGACTATTCTAATTTTTAAGTTACCCACCTTTAATTACGTACATTTCATACATGCATGTCAAAAATCAGCTTCAAACAATCATCCATACTCATTCGATTAACAAAAAGAGTTAGGGATTGAAATGAGAGAAAACAAAAATTACCTCAATAAGACATTAACAAAATTAACGACCCCCGTATCGATACGGTGTGACCAGTATCGATACGATTGTGAATCTACCATTTCGATCTGGATGGTCCCATACCGATACACCAATTCGAATATAAAATATATTTTTAGAATCCTTGTATACCGTACTGATACGGTTCAGCTGCTATTTCGGTACGCAGCGTTGTTGCAACCCATACCGATACGGTTCCATTGGTGTTTCGCTACATGGGCTCCATTTCAAAAAGCAAAATTCCAGTGACCATATAACGTTCCGGTACGCCCTTGCATGTACCGATACACTGTGGCCAATTATGCCTTGTCGTACCGATATGGTCCCTTGCGTATCGGTACGCCTGGACCTGTAATGTCAAATTTAGTTGGTTTTCACACAATTCTAGATGCAATTGGCCTCTATCAACTTGCAAACATATATATCAACCCATGAACATACATATCCTAACATATATAACATGATTAGGCGAGCATACAACATCAAGCTTCCAAAGGACCACTCTAGAGGCATGCTTCCTAGACCACCTTGCCAAACATACCAAAATGCACATTTAGGCCTTTCTCAACACAAGCAACATACCAACACACGCAACATAACCTTCCAAACTTGGTCAAACCTTCACAACAAGGAAATCATCAAGGGAACTCTAGATGCATACTTGGGACACCATTCATCCATAACTACAACAAGTGCTAACATCAAGCTTAACAATATCAAGTTGCACAACGTAAACCAACATCAAAAACCAGCATAAGAATCATACTCAAAATCCATAAGAAACAGGATTACAACCCCAAAAACCTTGGCAGACACATTGCCTTATTAACCAGAAATATAACCGAGTTCATACTCAAAGTAGATTATCTCTTGGATCCTTGCAAACCTTGCCTTTACTGCCTGAACTTCAATGCTCTGCATCATTAGGAAAAAGAGAGCATAAGCACACATGCTTAGTGAGGATATTCATAAACAATGATGCACTTAAATTCATTTAAAACACATGCTTGCTTTTCCCAAAACATGCTTACTTCCAAAGCACTTTCTCATGATTCTAACCGAATCAAAACGTAATGATATTCATAATCTCATAAACATTTCATGCTTAAATCCCAAAGTATTTTAATCAAACCATGCTTAAATTCCAAGCATTTAATACAAGAATCAACTCATGATCTTTTCCATATATTGGCATTTATAGTGACCCGGATAGACTACCTCTATCTCATACACATATCGGATACACGGATCTCTCAAAACATGCCTAGTTAAACCGCATGATATCCCAAACCTTGCCTAGTTAAACCGCAAGATTTGACACCCTCACCTAGTTAAACCGCGAGATTTCACCCTTGCCTAGTTAAACCGCAAGAGTACCGACCTTGCCTAGTTAAACTGCAAGATCACCATCAATTTGGGTTTCTTAGTTAAACCGCATGCCCCAACAGTCCGAGTGGCCTAGTTAAACCGCCATACCTCAAGGACCCATGGCCATGATCGATTTTGTTCATATTTTATAGTGCACTTTTAATCCTATGGCATGCCAACTATATCCGATTATTTTCACCATGTCACATAGCCAATATATCATTTACAAAACCATTTGCTTACTGTTTTACAGTGCATTCCATAAAATTCCACATATGCAAATCTCATTGCCAATGCAATAACACCATTCCCAACCGGAATGAAAACCAATGCTCAATAGCATTTAATATACTTTTAAACCCCTACATATGTACTCAAAATCATGCATTACCAGCAAGTAAATCTTACCATGTTTATTACCAAAACATGCAAACAACATGCTCATATCTAAACCGATATTCAAGAGAAAAATAAGGGAAACTTACTTCTGAGCTTAGGTAAGTGTCTTACGCTTACTCTAAACTCGCAACAACCTTTACAAACCTTTGTAAAGCATTTAAAATCAGTTTCGGCATTCCATTGATAAAAACAACTTATCAACATCAAAATACATCCAAATCATATATTAAATCCAACTCAAACACTGGAAAAATAGATCAACTTCGAAAATTATAATATCTCATCAATATCCTCAAAATAACTCAATTAAACATTGATATAACATTAAAATCAGTTTTCAAACTATAATCAAGGATCAAATACTTAGGAATTTCAGTAAAGAACCATACAATAGAGGAGATCACAGACCTTACCCCTATTGTGAGATTTCTCCCTCAATTGATCTAACAAAAGCTAAGAAGCACAAGATTTAAATTAGATTTTGCAAAAACAATGTCAATCAAATAATTATCAATTATAAAAAACAAGTTAAAAGACTCCTCACCTCTGGATTTTGATGAAAACTTGAGTGTTTGGCTTAGAAGAGAGTGGAGAGAAAAATTGAGAGAAAAGTAATGTAAATTTTCTTTAATTAGCTTAACTAACTTTTTAACTAAAATCCATTTTTAATTATCATTAAAACACATGTTAAAATATCTTAAATTAAGGGAGAAATCATCAGAAAAACTTGGTAAAATAGCTCCTTAAAGATTCTAAGAATTTGACCCTTTTTATTTTAGTCACCTTTTGAAAACAGTTTTCAAAAATCGTATTTTGGTCACTAATCCAAAATGTCACATTTCCAAATTCCTTTTTCGAAAATTGATTCCACCAAAAATCATTATATAATAAAAGATGATTTTTAACTATTTTCCACATTTTTTCCTACCGAAAAATATACGGTCCCGAATCTGACTCGAATCTCTAACCTGGTCCACCAGACCGTCTAATAGACCTCAAAACCACTAGACCAAAAAACCGGGGTGGTACAAATCTCCCCCACTTAAGAAATTTCATCCTTGAAATTACCTGGAAGAAACAAATGCCTAAATTGCTCTTTTATATCTGCCTTGCTTTCCCAAGTAGCCTCCTCAACACCTCGGTGTCACCACAAGACTTTCACGAGTTCTATTGTCTTACCAAGAAGAACTTTCTTACTGGTATCGAGGATCTCTACTGGTTCCTCATCAAAGGTTAGATTTGACCTCAACTTCACATCCTCCACCGGCATGATATGCGATGGATCTGACCGATATCTCCACAACATCGAAACATGGAACACATTATGAATTTTCTCTAGCTCGGGAGGCAACCTCAACCAATATGCCACGTGACCCACACGCTCAATAACCTCGTATGGTCCAATGAACCTTGGACTAAGCTTACCATTACGTCTGAATCTCATCACCTTTTTCAATGGTGACACTTTTAAGAATACGCGATCGCCCACCGCATACTCAACCTCCTTACGCTTCAAATCTGCATAAGATTTCTGTCGATCTGCAGCCGCTTTCAACTGGTCGCATACAAGCTTGACCTTCACATCCGTGTCTTTCAACACATTCGGTAGGGTAACATGCTTTTCCCCCACCTCAGCCCAACATAAGGGCGTACGACATCTCCGACCATATAACGCCTCATAAGGTGTCATCTGTATACTCGTCTGATAACTGTTGTTGTAAGCAAACTCAACTAAAGGCAAATGCTTCTCCCAGGCTCCTTGGAACTCAATAATACATCTCAGCATATCCTCCAAAACCTGGATAACCCGTTCAGACTGTCCATCCGACTGAGGATGATACGTAGTGCTAAAATTCAATCTTGAACCCAAGGCTTGGTGCAAACTCCTCCAAAACCTCGTCGTAAACCTCGGATCCCTACCCGAAATGATGGATTTAGGTACACCATGCAAGCGCACAATCTTCGATATATACAAATCTGTCAACTTGTCCAACGTAAACGTTGTATGCACTGGGAAAAAGTGGGCACACTTTGTGAACCGGTCAATAATCACCCAAATAGAATCTTTTTTTCCGGCGTCAACGGTAAACCCACCACAAAATCCATGGTGATTCTCTCCCATTTCCACTATAGAATTTTTAGTGGTTGTAACAACCCGGATGGAAATTGAGGTTCAGCCTTCACCCACTGGTATACCATGCACTTGGACACAAACTCAGCCACGTCCTTTTTCAACCTAACCCAGTAGTATACCTCCTTCAAATCATGATACATTTTAACACTACTAGGATGCAGAGAAAAAGGACTTGAGTGTGCCTCCGTCAAGATAGCGTGCCTCAACTCTAGATCATCCGGCACCACTATTCGACCTCTAAAACACAAAACTCTATCATCATCAAAATGGAATTTCGTCGAATTACCATCAGCGATATTCTTAACATGCTCAACCAACGAATCATCATACGGTTAATTAGCTTTAATCAACTGTGATAACGTAGGCTTAACTTGCAACTCGGCCAGCAAACTGCCCTCCCACATCACACTCAACCTTGCAAACACAGCCTAGAGCTCAATCGCAACCTTACGACTTAATGCATCTGCCACTACATTGGCTTTACCAGGATGATACTCAATGGTCAAGTCATAATCCTTAAGCAACTCTAACCACCTACGCTGCCTAAGATTCAAATCTTTTTGGGACATCAAATACTTCAAGCTCTTGTGATCCGTGAAGATCACACACTTATCACCATAGAGGTAATGTCGCCAAATTTTCAAAGCAAAAACCACAGCCGCAAGCTCCAAATCATGAGTTGGATAATTGCGCTCTTGAACTTTCAACTGCCTTGATGCAAAGGCCACAACCTTCCCGTCCTGCATCAGCATACAACCCAAGCCAACACACGACGCATCACTATAAACCACAAACTCCTTCTCGGATTCAAGTTGAATTAACACAAGAGTGTGTGTCAGCACTTCCTTTAACTTCTCAAAACTATGCCGCTGCTTCTCCGTCCACACATACATAACATTCTTCTATAACAACTTGGTCCACGGTGCTGCAATACTCGAAAACCCCTCAACAAAACGGTGATAATAACCAACCAACCCAAGAAAACTTTGCACCTCCGATACTGACTTAGGAAGCTTCCAATTGAGAATAGCCTCAATCTTCTGTGGATCAACGCGAATACCCTCTGCGGAAACCACATGACCAAGGAAAGTCACTTTCTTAAGCCAAAACTCAAACTTGCTCAACTCAGCGTACAACTGATTATCCTTCAACACCTGCAACACTATCCGCAAATGCAGAACATGCTCTTCCTCGGTACAGGAGACACGAGAATATCATCTATAAATACCACCACAAACTGCTCAAGATAATCATGGAACACTCTATTCATCATGCCCATAAACGCAGTCGAGGCATTTGTCAAACCAAAAGGCATGACCAGAAACTCATAATGCCCATACCTCATACGGAACGCTATTTTATGCACATCCACATCCTTAACCTTCAACTAGTAATACCCCGATCTTAAATCTATCTTGGAAAACACCGCTGCCCCATAAAACTGATCAAACAAGTCACCAATTCGCGGTAACAGATACCTATTCTTTACCGGTAACTTATTCAACTGACGATAATCAATGCACATAGGCATCGTACCATCATTCTTTTTCACGAAGAGAACATGCGCTCTCCACGGAGAAACGCTTGGTCGAATGAACCCATGGTCCAACAACTTATGAAGCTGCGACTTTAGCTCTTTCAATTCTTTCGGTGTCATCCTATAAAGAGCAATGGACACCAGTGTTGTACCCTCGTATGTCTGTAACCCCCTCGACCTGGCCTAGTCGCAAGACTGAACTGAGCAAGCTACATTAGGTTTACCGAGGTAAATCGTGAAGATGAAACTCAAAACACGAGGGTACAACACTGGTGTCCATTGCTCTTTATAGGATGGCACCGAAAGAATTGAAAACAACATTAGTGTCCATTGCTCTTTATAGGATGGCACCGAAAGAATTGAAAACAACACGTAGTAGATGATGAATTAAGCCTAGTTGTGATGAAAACAAGCTTGAAATCAAGTTAATTTCAGATTGGAAGTTATAAACCCTAATCTTGAAATTTAGGGTTTTGTTAGGGATTTGGAAATTAATGATGAAACTGAAGTATTTGTGATTCAAAAAGTTTGATTTTGATGCTAGAATGAAAAATTCCTATTTGGAAGAATTTAGTGACCATTTCGAAGATGATGGAAAATAGGATGACTATTCTTGAATTTTAGTTTGATGGGGAAAATGATGAATTTGTGATGAGAAATTTTATTTGATGATGGAAATGAGTAGAAAATGATGCTTTGGGCTTGAATTGACAATTTAGGACCAAATTGTAAAATTTGAAAAGTTAAGGATCTTTTCGGCAATTCAAAGAAATTAGGGACTAAATTGTAAAAAAATTATTTTGGTGATGAAAATAGTGGAATTGTGATATTAGAAGCTTATTTTAGCATTTTGGGACCAAATTGAATATTTGAAAAAGTTTAGGGACCAATTCGGCTATTTGAAAAAATAAGGGTATGGTTTTGGAAATTTTATTTTAAAGGGAGACTGATCTGCAAACTATTGAAATTATGATCAAATTAGTTTGAATTGATGAAAAATTACCATTTTGGCAAGAATGAGAAAGTAAGGGATTAAAATGAAAGAATTGAAAATTAAGGCATGAATAATTGCCAAATATTCAAAATGGTCATTAAGGACCCAAAATAAGATATATGGCAAACATTAATATTTTATTTGGCAATGTTAGACTCGAATTAAGTAAGTGTATAGTAATAAGTATATTTGATTGATTTCTACAGTTGCAAGAAATACTTGGGAAGGTACAAGTATTCACGGAAATGAAAAGATTAATGAGTAAGCTTAGTGAGGCAAGATAATAAATGGCCCAGGTGAGTGCATTTATATGTTTTGAAATGTATTTTAGTAAACATTTATAAATTATATTTATTTGATTTTATTAAAATGATAACAGGGTTTTTCTATAAGTTATATGATGATTCACAGGCAAAGGAAAAAAGGTTAGTACGTGTTAGGGTATGAATTGCCCTATTATGTTTTATTTTGATAAGTTATTATTGAATAATGGTGATATATGAATCATTTATCAAATGATAATTTACAAGTTAATTATATGAAATTATTTGCCCAAGTTTATGATAGAGAGTTACAGTATAGTAGCATGCCATTAGAGGTCTAGCAGTCAAGGACTGTAGTATAGCTATACACTGATCTTTGGATCTATATGTTTTCGGCACTTATGTGTCTATATGTTTCCGGCACTTTATGTGTCTATATGTTATCGTCACTTCGGTGACTAGTACTCAAGGAGTACCGACCTTGCATACTTTAGTTTCTCTTTATACAAATTCTTGGGCTAATTATAAAGTAAATGTATATGAAATTCACCATTTCTTATATGTGATTGTTTATAAGTATATGAAAGATTTGATATGATTTTTGCTTAACATTGTTTTCATATATTTCGATACTTATTTTATGATTATTTATAATGCCCCACTAATATACTTAGCGTGTGAATGTTTCACGCGTAGGAAAAGAAAAGCATTGGGAGTAAGGAGCATTAGCGAACATCATCTATTGAAAGTAGGTAGATCAGTATCAGTAATATAATTTTTATGTTATATGATATTTACTAGTCGGCATGTATAGTAACATGTGAAGCTTGCTCTGATATGAATCGTATTTTATTCAAAATCTGAATGGTTTTAAATTAGGAAGTTTTCAGGCAGTTTTATTATTTATATGCTAATGGATCAAACTGTTAAGTTGCTGCCAGAATCTAGAATCAAAATTTAATGTGAAATTATTATGTTTAAATTTTACGCGATTAACTATTTTTTTACAGTAAAAAAGATTTTCGTAATATTAAAGAATTATTTTACAAGTATCATGTGACATCCCTAACTCTCATTCAACAATGAATAAGGGAAAGGGGTGTTACATTTAATGGTATCAGAGATACAGGTTTAGCCGGTTCTAGGCGTGAACAGAAGTGATTTTATGTCAAAAAGATTATACATGCCACTAGGATATCAATTTTACTGATATAATGTTTATATGATTTGATTGATGTCACTATTTACTAATATGAAAGGAGATAAGTTATAATTAATATTTGAGTTAAGAAGGTTGAGATGAACTAGTAAATGGGAGGTTCTGGAAAGAACCATAGTGGTAATAATAAGGTTAACCATAACCTTTTTGATTAATTAGAATAAGAAAGGACATTGGCACAATACGGAGTGCCTATACAACATTTGGGAAATCCTGAATTTCATAGTGAAGGTGGTCTAATGGCTGCTGACTTATGGTTTAATGATGTTAAAATTATAAGGGAAGAGCTAAATTGTTCCGATGTGGAAAAGTTATAAGGAATTGTATCCATGTTAAGAAGACATGTTCAAATACGGTGGACAATTATCAAATAGAAGATAGTTGCAACTGAAGTGACATGGGTATTCTTCCAAGAAGCATTCAAGGCGAAATATGTTGGTGATCAATATAGGAGTAGAATTTATAGAAAATTTGATAAGTTGCCAAGATTACCTTCAAATTGAGAGGTAAAATTTATAATAGAGGTATTACCAGGCATTGTATCTATATCAATGGTTTCGACCGAGCTTCGGGAAAGGAATGTGCAATTGCAAGAAATGTTGGATTAGTATTTTATAAGACCAAGTGTGTCACCTTTGGGGCACACCGTATTATTTAGGAAAAAGAAGGATGGATCCATGAAACTATGCATCCAGATGAAAACCAGATGTAGCAAGGTTTAAAAAGTCAGTATTGGTGGCTACGCATGAAAAGAACAAGGCCTCTATAGCTCAGTGTTAGAACATCAGATACCTTCTAGATTATTACAATCGATTTTCATTCTTCAGTGGAAATGGGAGCGAATGACTATAGATACTAAATATGAAGTTACAGAGTTAAGGAACAAGAAAATTCCTTTGGTCAAAATTCTTTGGAAGAACCACAAGATTGAGAAGACCACTGGAGAAAGCTTAGAAGAAGATGAAAAAGGCAATATTCGTAACTATTCAAATTAGTTAGGTTCTAAAATTCGAGGACGAATTTTATTTTAAGGGGTGGAATTGTAATACCCCAAAAATTTTACCAAGTTATATAAGGGTCATTTAGTACTAAGGTTTTGGCTTAAGGCTAACTTAGTGACTAAAATGACAAAAGATAAAAGATAGTGACCAAAATGAAAAGTTGGTAAAAGTTCAGGGACCCAAGTTTAAATTTTCCCAAAGATGAGTTTTATTCAGTATGAGGATAAATTCGATCAGAATAAGGATTTTGGTATTGGTTTTGGAGGTTAGGATGCAATAGAAAATATAAAATTTTGATCAAATAAATTTGTTAAGCGTGCTCGGATTACAGAAAAATTTTGGATGACCTTTTGGGAAGTGTCAGATAATAGTATTTTGATTTGTAAAAAGGACTCAGAAGAAGTGGGAAAGATTCGTATAAATGGTTAATGAAGGATTTTCAAGAAAGATGTTACCCAATAAAGATTTCATGTAATTATCGGTATTTTTGGATCGAGTCAAATTTCTAAGTTTGACTTTATTAAATGGAGGATTTTATATGAAAATATGAATTTATTCGTGGAATTAGGGAAATATGTGAATCCCGGATTAGAGTTGATAGTTCGATAGAGGAAAAATCGTAAAAAGTCAAAATCAGGAAATTGCATCGAACAAAAATCATAAATGATATTTTACGATTATTTAATGATGATGATCGGTTGGATTGGAACCAACCTAGTTCAAATGTAATGGGATGGCATAAATTTGAACTATATGTAATTTTTATTTAGTTAGAGGGATAATTTTGGAAAGAGTGAAAAGTGAATTTAAAATTCATTTTTAAGAAAACATGTGGCATTTTTCTATAAAAGATGAACAAATTGTTCATCTTTCTCCTCATGCATTTCGAGAGCAAGGAAAAAAGAAGGGAAAATAGGAAAATTTTTCCTAGCCAATTTCAAGGCTTTTGATCAAGAATTCAAGTAAGGTTCTTTGAGGTAAAGTGATCTACTCTTCATTCTCTACATTTTGATGTTAAAATTTCATGGAATTATGAAGTTTTGGATTAGGGTTTGAAGAGAGAGAAATTAGGGTTTCATGGAAAATTTATGGAATTCAAGTAGTAGATGATGAATTAAGCCTAGTTGTGATGAAAACAAGCTTGAAATCAAGTTAATTTCATGTTGGAAGTTATAAACCCTAATCTTGAAATTTAGGGTTTTGTTAGGGATTTGGAAATTAATGATGAAACTGAAGTATTTGTGATTCAAAAAGCTTGATTTTGATGCTAGAATGAAAAATTCCTATTTGGAAGAATTTAGTGACCATTTCGAAGATGATGGAAAATAGGAGGACTATTCTTGAATTTTAGTTTGATGGGGAAAATGATGAATTTGTGATGAGAAATTTATTTGATGATGGAAATGAGTAGAGAATGATGCTTTGGGCTTGAATTGACAATTTAGGACCAAATTGTAAATTTTGAAAAGTTAAGGATCTTTTCGGCAATTCAAAGAAATTAGGGACTAAATTGTAAGAAAATTATTTTGGTGATGAAAATAGTGGAATTGTGATATTAGAAGCTTATTTTAGCATTTTGGGACCAAATTGAATATTTGAAAAAGTTTAGGGACCTATTCAGCTATTTGAAGAAATAAGGGTATGGTTTTGGAAATTTTATTTTGAAGGGAGACTGATCCGCAAACTGTTGAAATTATGATCAAATTAGTTTGAATTGGTGAAAAAGTACCATTTTGACATGAATGAGAAAGTAAGGGATTAAAATGAAAGAATTGAAAATTAAGGCATGAATAATTGTCAAATATTCAAAATGGTCATTCAGGACCCAAAATAAGATATATGGAAAACATTAATATTTTATTTGGCAATGTTAGACTCAAATTAAGTAAGTGTATAGTAATAAGTATAGACGATTGATTTCTACAGTTGCAAGAAATACTGGGGAAGGTACAAGTATTTCAAGGAAATGAAAAGATTACTGAGTAAGCTTAGTGAGGCAAGATAATAAATGGCACAGGTGAGTGCATTTATATGTTTTGAAATGTATTTTAGTAAACTTTTATAAATTATATTTATTTTGATTTTATTAAAGTGATAACATAGTTTTTCTATAAGTTATATGATGATTCACAGGCAAAGGAAAAAAGGTTAGTACATGTTAGGGTATGAAATACCCTATTATGTTTTATTTTGATAAGTTATTTTTGAATAATGGTGATATATGAATCATTTATCAAATGATAATTTACAAGTTAATTATATGAAATTATTTGCCCAAGTTTATGATAGAGAGTTACAGTACAGTGGCATGCCATTAGAGGTCTAGCAGTCAAGGACTACAGTATAGCTATACACCGATCTTTGGACCTATATGTTTTCGGCACTTATGTGTCTATATGTTTTCGGCACTTATGTGTCTATATGTTATCGTCACTTCGGTGACTAGTACTCAAGGAGTACCGACCTTGCATACTTTAGTTTCTCTTTATACAAATTCTTGGGCTAATTATAAAGTAAATGTATATGAAATTCACCATTTCTTATATGTGATTGTTTATAAGTATATGAAATATTTGATATGATTTTTTCTTAACCATGTTTTCATTTATTTTGATACTTATTTTATGATTATTTATAATGCCTCACTAAGTTATACTTAGCGTGTGAATGTTTCACGTGTAGGAAAAAAGAAGCATTGGGAGTAAGGAGCATTAGCGAACATCATCTATCGAAAACAGGTACATCAGTATCAGTAATATAATTTTTATGTTATATGATATTTACTAGTCGACATGTATAGTAAGAAGCCTACTCTGATATGAATCGTATTTTATTCAGAATCTGAATGATTTTAAATTAGGCAGTTTTCAGACAGTTTTATTATTTATATGCTAATGGATTAAACTGTTAAGTTGCTGCCTGAATCTAGAGTCATAATTTAGTGTGAAATTATTAAGTTTAAATTTTACGCGATTAACTATTTTTTTACAATAAAAAAAGATTTTCTTAATATTAAAGAATTATTTTACAAGTATCATGTGACATTCTTAACTCTTATTCAAAGATGAATACGGGAAATGGGTGTTACAGACATACCATGCATCGAACAACAAAATCATCTATATCTCCCTTTAAACCAACCCAACAGTAATCCCTTTTCAAACCTCGTTATATCTTGGCATTACCGAAATGCATTTCGCAAGAACTGGCATGAGCCTCCATCAAACCTTACACCTCAACTCAACTCAGCATCAAGGGACACCACCTTTCGATCTTTAAAACACAACACCCTATAACCTTTAACGTGAAAATCCACCGGATTTCCTCCTGCCAATATCCTGAACATGCGATAGTGGTGCATAATCACACCGTTCCTTCCTCTAATCAGTTGTGGCCTGAATGAACTCACTTGTAACTTGACATTAGGTCTCCATCACGCATCACTCCCAACCGCGTAAACAATATCCTCGACTTCCCCGCAAGTCTCACAACCCAAGCATCGGCTATAAGCTTAGCTGGAACGATATTCAATCACCAAACTATAACTCCTAAACAACTCCAACCATCCAGGTTATTAAAAACTCAAAACATCAATATTTTCATTTTTTAACCACGCGCGATCCGTGTACACAACACACTCCTCATCATAGAATTGATGTCTGTAAAACATTTAAACAACCACCAATGTGGCAAGCTTCACATCATGTGTAGGACAAAAGCGCACGTGCACCTTTAACTATCTAGATGCATAAGCCACAACTTCACTTGCAACACTACAGCTTCAACGAACCTCGATGTTAAGAACTGGATCCATCAAACCCACAACCTGCTAACTTTAACTTTGGTTGCTCAAAAACTAGCACCAGCCAAACTCCCAAGAACTATAGCACCAAAACCACCTTCATACGCTACCTTACTTACACCATCACACCATTGATTTTCGATTAGTCATGCGTAAGTGTGAACATATGTATGCATGATCACTTATATGCCCTCATAGATGTCTATATGTATGTATGCAAAACCTTTAATGTTATGCACAAATGTATGCATGTACTGACATATTTACATATATGTATAAGTGTTTTTGCACTGTGCATGTTTATCCGTTCACACTTACTAATAACATCCTCAGAACCATAATTCTTAGCAACATACCCAGAACTCACACCTCCCAAACAAAGACCTCTCCCCAAAAATCTACTAAACCAACTATACTTATTGATTAAAGCCCTTCCCGGTGCTTCTAAAAACAGAAAAAACCCATCAATAAACACAACCAACTACCCCAAAAACTCAACTACCCGATTCAACAAAACTATGAACGCAACCTATGCATTGATCAAACCAAACGACATCACCAAGAACTCACATCGCTGTCCCCTTACCAAAGGCAAATCTAAACACAACCACATCCTTTACCTACACAGATACCACCCGGACCTCAGCTCATACTTACAACCACTGAAGCACCCCCGAACTGATCAACAAAACATCAACTTGTTCAGCTACCTAGAACCCAAAGCACATTTGCATCATGCTATCCTCCTTTTTCACAATGACACCAGCGCAACCCCCTAACGAAGTACTAAGCCTGGTGAACCCTTTATCACGCAACTCCTGAAGTTGCGTCTTTAACCTCTTCAACTCCCTCGAGCCATGCACAAAGAGCAATAGACATCGGAACTGTGTTTTCATACAACTCAATGCCAAACTCAACCTCCCAATCCAATGGCAAACCCGGCCATTCCCTTGAAAACACCCAGAAACTCACGTACCGCACGACTATCCTGAGCTCGCACTTCCTATAACCCTGAATTCATAACATAGGCTAGGGATGCCTTGCAACCAAAATCCATCAAATAACTCGCTTCCATTGCCAAAATAGCATTAGTCAAGAATTTAACATTCTCGCCAGTGATTACCACCTCGTAACTATCAGCAAGTTTTAAGGCAACTCGCTAGGATTCAAAATCAACCACTGCTCTGTGTTCTAGCCACTTATCCAAACCCAGGATTACATAAAAACTGTAGAGCGGCAACTCTAAAAAAACAACTGTAACCTCAAGATCTTAAAGCATCGATGATCATTTCCAAACACCATTCTCACAACAACCGTATCACCGGAAGAACTAGCCACATGTATTCCCGCAACCAACACTTACAAGACGATCGTTCAAACCACAGCTCCCGTAAACGTTATCAACAACAAGCACAGGAGTTTACACTCCACATAACAAATGCAGATAATCCCACCTCATGAGATCACACAACCATATACTTAACGTATATTAATTATTGTTTTAGCCTGGATACTCTAACCCCGCGGTCCTCACCAGCACCATCATCACCTTGCCTCAACTCAGGGCGATATCTTTTATCACAATTCCTTTTAACTGAACATTGCCGAAACTAGATTTCACAACTCTCTTGCCAGAGCCAAAACCTCCCACACGAAACCGATAAACCCAAGTTTTGCTCAATGCACTTCACCCGTGTACCAACACGTCAAAATGGTGTAATTAGAAGCCAACATGTACACCCTAACATCCTGTACCAACTCACATCGGACTCGGTCGCAACGACACTTCCCTACCAAAACTAGTTCAGGAGCATATCGGCTCAACCGAACAATCTGTATCCTAACTCAACCCATACACGCGACCCTGATCCCAACCATGAACTTTCGTCTCTTTTCATCCAAGTATCTAAACCCCAGATACTTCTTCTTAAAAATAGCATGGAAAAACTCCCAAATCACATCATTGGGTTCTACACCCATAGATACAGTTGTCCACCAACTAAAAACACCACCTTGCAATAGGGATTCAACACATCCCAACTTACGGGCGCCAATACACCCCATTTGATCCAAAACCTGAACAACACTGGCCACCCATGTCTCGGATGCCTCGGGTGACAACCCACGGTACTCAACTCCTTCCAAACTACAGAGATATTCCAACGGCAACCTCATTTGCCCAACGGTTGGTGCAAACACACGCACTCCAGCAACAACAGCTTACAAGCTCAAAACATCGCCTATAACAAGGCATCAGATCACCCAACTTTGGCTCAACCGGCACAGGTGGTACATACTTCGAGGTGACAAACCCCCAGGAGACACAACACTTTCCTCAACTCACCGCCCAAAGGCACAACATCTCGCTAGATCTCATTTCTCCTCTCGGTCATAACATAACACATTTTCTAAGGCATGATAATCATTTCAAAACAAAATTGAATCAGGCCAGCTTCAAGCAAGGATCCAAGACTTTCATTTCAAAATCATACATTTTAGACTATAATAATAAGGTAATGGTTTTTCCCAAATTTCCCCCAACAGAACATAAACACTCAGCGTGCATATTTCAACCACCATGCATATCAATATCAGAATATAGCTCATAGCAATATCACAATAATCATATCAATCCTCCAATTATCACCGAACATAACAGACAAGCACCATGCATGACAAGCAACAGTAAACGGCCTAATACAACATCCCAACCTTTCGCAAACCTGGCTCTGATACCACCAAATGTAACCCCCTCGACTCGGCCTAGTTGCAAGACCGAACTGAGCAAGCTATATTAGGTTTACCGAGGTAAACCGTGAAGATGAAACTCAAAACATGACCATTTCAAACCATATTTATCATCATATAAAACATCATGCCTTTATGCATGCATTTTAACACTTTCAAAACTAACATATTAAACAATATGCAACATGTATCATTAACCAACATCAAATCCCATTGCTAACCTCATTTTGAGCCTTCCCATGCATAACAACCATATGCAAAGCTTAAAGAGTAAACATGTATAAATCACATTATACAACTTAAACCTTTCAATGATACATTAACAATTATATTGGTTTACAAGTGATCATTAAAAAAGTCCATTAACAAAAGAGTTCATCGGATACACAGATTCAATAAGTGTTAACCCAACACTTCATACATTCTCACCGGCAACATAAGGTTCACACACAGGAGTTTTCGGTACACATAAACCCCTCCACAATTGTGACACCCATGGTGGAGTATTCGGTACACCATATAAACCCCTCAACGCCACTCATCGTAGATGTATAACCCACTAACAGGAGTTTACGATACCATATAACCCCTCAACCGTTAGGGTACTTGGATGGAGTATTCGGTACACCGTATAAACCCCTCAACATCCAAGGTGACTTATTTACAGTGCACTCAATCCTATGGCCGACTAGCTATATCCGATAACAATTTTAAAACCACATCAGTTGCCAATATAATTAACCATTTTAACATTTACCTCACTATTTTAAACAAGCATTAACCAAAACACTTTTCCAAAGCAACAACCATGCTTTAAACCACAAGTATAAACCACATACTTACAAGGATCACTTACCATGTGCATTCTTCAGCATTTCATGCTTAAAGACAGTATATCAAATACTTTAAAATATGCTTAAATAGTAGGTAACATGTAAATCAAAACAAGTGCATAAAACCATTTCAAACTAGCACAACCGAGAAAGGAAACCACTTTATACTTACTTTTGAGTCTAGGTAAGCGTTTCAAGCTCTACCTTAACTTCCAAAACTCTGTTCCAAAATATCAAAACGCTTTAAACCATGTTTTCACTCACCGATACGTGAAACCTCGATTTGCCGACGCGAAAGCAAGCGTCCGAAGCCTCCAAAGCTTCCCCGGTCACTTCCAGATCCATCTCCCCTATTTTAACCACATTACAGCAGAGGATTAATGCATCTCCATGCATTTAAAACACTGCAACAAAAGATCCTCACGGATTCACACATTCACCTCACAATTACCCAATCACAACAACCGAAAACACCATCTAGTCCTTTCCAAACACAACCCAGCCACAACCTATCAATCTAACACCTCTTTTATCATCAAATAACATCTAAAAACAGAATCAAAACAACCTAACACCTCCTGCAACCAAACAGCGACCACAACTCCACAAAAACACAATTCTAACAACCTAAACAATTAGAGATTCAAGAGTTTCGGGATTCCATTGTTAAAAATGACTTATCAACATTATTATACATCCATAATATGTTTAAAATCAATCTACATCACTGGAAAATAGATCCAATTCGGATCTTTCGCTATTTCATCAATTTTACCCAATTAAATCAATTAATTCAATATAAAAACACAAAATCAGATTATAAACCATAAATCAAGGATCAAATACTTGGGATATCAATAAAGAACCATTCAATAGAGGAGATCATGGACCTTACCCCTATTGTGTGATTTCTCCCTTAATTGGCTTGTTTAAAGCTAGGAAAACACAAGATTTCATTAAGGTTTTGTAAATAAAAGTTAAATAATCAATTGTAGATCAAGCTTCTAAGTAAAATTGATCTCTCACCTCTGGTTTTTCATGAAATTTGACTATTTGGCAGAAAAGAAGTGGAGAGAAAAGTTACGTCAATTTTCATTAAAACCAAATAACTAACTTTAATATCTAAAATCCCTTTTAATTAACTTTTAAAACACATGCTAAAATGATTCAATTGAAGGGAGAAATCACCAGCAAAAACTTGGTAAAATAGCTCCTTAAGGATTCTAAGAATTTGACCCTTTTCATTTTAGACACTTTAAAAATAGTTTTCAAAAATTACATTTTGGTCACTTGCCAAAATGTCATACCTCCAAATCTCATTTTCCAAAATTGATTCCACCAATATTAATCATATATTAAAACATGATTTTTAATCATTTTTCCATATTTTTATCTCACCGAAAAATATACAGTCCTAAATCCAACTCGAATCTCTAACCCAGTCCACCATACCGTCTAACAAACCTCAAAACTGCTAGACCCAAAACCGGGGCGTTACAATGTCTTAATACAAAACTCCACCTCCCTATCTGGAGGCAAACCTGGCAACTCCTTAGGGAAAACCTCAAGAAAGTCGCAAACAGTCTGAAAATCCTGCACTCAAACACCCTTGGCTTCCGGATTCATAACAATAGTCAAATAAGCTTGGCAGCCCTCAAGCAACATCTTCTCATCTTTAACCGCCGAAACCACATTGGACAGGAACTTAACGTTCTCACCAACCACCACAACCTCATAATCATCGGCCAGCCTCAAGAAAATCCTCTTAGACTCACAATCCACAACTACTCTGTGTTCACTCAACCAATCAATGCCCAAAATTACATCAAAACCATGGAATGACAATTCCATTAGGTCTGAGGCAAACTCATGACCTTGCACCACTAAAGAACATCGCCGATACAACCTTCTTGTTGTAACTGTCTCCCCAAAAGAACTTGTGACCAACATGCCAACATCAAAGATCTCAACAGGAACATTCAGAAAAGATGTATGTTCACTCAAGATATATGAATGTGTAAATCCTGAATCAATCAAGGATAACAATGACAATGATTGCAAAGTAAAAGTACATGCGATCACATCCGTGTCATTACGACCCTCACGGTTACCAAAGACCTGAGCTGGTTCACCACCTTCAGGTCTCACTACTGTAGCATAAGCCATACCTCTCTAACCATCCTCAAGCCTTTAGAAATTACCCCTGCCATGGCCTCAGCCCCTAGAAGGTGCAGCAACCTGTGCCGGTACATCCCTCGCAGCTCGAGGACAATCATGTTTTAGGTGATCAGATGATCCACAAATCCAACAAGTTCCAGTATTGCCCCAGAACATACCCATGTGGTGCCTACCGCATCGATCACACTCTGGTGTAACACGAGCTCCTTGAGCACCCAGGCCAACTCCACCACCACGCATATAATCTGGCTTATACCTCTTATCCCTGAACCTCCTATTCTGCCTCCCAGAATAGCTGGAGTCCGCCACTCTTATGCCCAAGTTCACACCTACGGCCTGAACTGGTGTACCCAATGACTGCTCTATATCCTCGGCCCGATTAACCAACACGTCAAAATCTATATAATTTGCGGCCAGGAGGTACGTCTTAATGTAGTTTACCATATCATAACAGAACCTATCACATCTTTGCTGGTCATCTGGAACCAACTCCGGTGTATACTGACTCAAGCGGACAAATTTTACCTTGTACTCCATAACAGACATGCTTCCTTAAGATAGCAGCATGAACTCACGCTTCTTCATATCCAAGTACTGAGCACCAAGGTACTTCCTCTTGAAAGCTCTCTAAAAGAACTCCCAAGTAACATCTGCCTCAGCAACGCCAGCAATAGTGGTCACCCACCAATGGTACGCATCCCCCTGCAGCAGAGATACAGTGCAACCCAGCTTGCGCTCCTTGTTGTATCCCATCTGATCCATGATGTAGACCGTCTTTTCCAGCCAACCTTCGGCTGCCTCAGGGCTCAAACCTTAAAATTCCATACCTCCCAAACTCCTCAAATGCTCTAAGGGTAAACCTTGATTTGCCACCACAACATGTGCTGGTGCCTGTGCCTGTACTCCAGCCATCGCTGCCTGAAAAGCTCCCAATATCGCCTAAACTAATGGGGTCAAATCACCATATACCGACACTTAATGAACTTTAGGTGCTTCACCCACCCCAAGATCAACTAGAGGAACCATTGGAGGATGAGGAGGTAAAACATGAGGGAGGAGATTCTCCTCTGTCTTATTATTCTGCCCAACCTCGGCAGTATTAGCCATCGATCGCGTCTCACGTCGAGCCATGCTAACAAAAGCATCAAAACACATTAGAGTAAGGCTAGCATCAAGCAAAGGATCCAAGTTAACTTTAAAACGTTTTTAAAATCCTTGGTAATAGGCAATGTGTCCCCAATCATACCCCAACAGAACATTAAACAATCACTGATCATATACACAATCACTGTGCAGTTCAAATAACACAACGAAACAAACAACGACATCTTAACTTTTCTCAAACCTGGCTCTAATACCAACAAATGTAACCCCCTCGACCCAGCCTAGTCGCAAGACCGAACCGAGCAAGCTGCATTAGGTTTATCGAAGTAAACCGGAAAGATTGAACCTAAACACGCCCATTTTTTATTTATTTAACATCTAGATGCATTAATGCTTTCCTATATGATCATGATGTTCACAGGTGAGCACACATCTCAATCGGGCGTCATAACGATATCCAATTGTCCACGACACAACTTTAGGGACCAAAATGTAAATTCAACGAATCACAGAACTATTCCAATTTTTAAGTTAACCACCTTTAATTATGTACGTTTCATACATGCATGTCAAAAATCAGCTTCAAACAGTCATCCATACTCATTCGATTGGCAAAACAAGAGTTAGGGACTAAAATGAGAGAAAATAAAAATTGCCTCAATAAGACATTAACAGAATTAATGACCCCCGTATCAATACGGTGTGACCAGTATTGATACGGTTGTGAATCTAGCATTTTGATACGGATGGTCCCCTACTGGTACACCAATTCGAATATAAAATATATTTTTAGAACCCTTGCACACAGTACCGATACGGTTCAGGTGGTGTTTCGGTATGCAGCGTTGTTTCAACCCGTACTGATATAGTTCTATTGTTGTTTCGGTACACGAGCTCTATTTCAAAAAGCAAAATTCTAGTGACCATATAACGTTTCGGTATGCCCCTGCCTGTACCGATACACCCTGGCCAATTATGCCTTGTCGTACCGATACAGTCCCTTGCGTATCGGTATGCATGGGCCTGTAATGTCAAATTTAGCTGGTTTTTCACACAATTCTAAATGCAATTGGGCCCTAGCAACTTGCAAACATATATATCAACCCATGAACATACATATCCTAACATATATAACATGATTAGGCGAGCATACAACATCATGCTTCCAAAGGACCACTCTAGAGGCATGCTTCCTATACCACCTTGCCAAACATACCAAAATGCACATTTAGGCCTTTCTCAACACAAGCAACGTACCAACACACGCAACATAACCTTCCAAACTTGGTCAAACTTCACAGCAAGGCAATCATCAAGGGAACTCTAGATGCATACCTGGGACACCATTCATCCACAACTACAACAAGTACAAACATCAAGCTTAACAATATCAAGTTGCACAACGTAAACCAACATCAAAAACTAGCATAAGAATCATACTCAAAATCCATAAGAAACAGGATTACAACCCCAAAAACCTTGGTGGACACATTGCCTTATTAACCGGAAATATAACTGAGTTCATACTCAAAGTAGATTATCTCTTGGACCTTGCAAACCTTGTCTTTGCTGCCCAAACTTCAATGCTCTGCATCATTAGGAAAAAGAGAGCGTAAGCACACATGCTTAGTGAGGATGCATTTAAATTCATTTAAAACACATGCTTGCTTTTCCCAAAACATGCTTACTTCCAAAGCACTTTCTCATGATTCTAACTGAATCAAAATGTAATGATATTTATAATCTCATAAACATTTCATGCTTAAATCTCAAAGCATTTTAATCAAACCATGCTTAAATTCCAAGCATTTAATACAAGAATCAACACATGATCTTTTCCATATATTGACATTTATAGTGACCCGAATAGACTACCTCTATCTCATACACATATCGGATACACGAATCTCTCATACCATGCCTAGTTAAACTGCATGATATCCCAAACCTTGCCTAGTTAAACCGCAAGATTTGACACTCTCGCCTAGTTAAACCGCGAAATTTTACCCTTGCCTAGTTAAACCGCAAGAGTACCGACCTTGCCTAGTTAAACCACAAGATCACCATCAATTTGGGTTGCCTAGTTAAACTGCATGCCCCAAATGATGTCCCAACAGTTCGAGTGGCCTAGTTAAATAGCCATACCTCAAGGCCCATGGCCACGATCGATTTTGTTCATATTTTATAGTGCACTTTTAATCCTATGGCATGCCAACTATATCCGATTTTTTTCACCATGTCACATAGCCAATATATCATTTACAAAACCATTTTCTTACTGTTTTACAATGCATTTCATAAAATTCCTCATATGCAAATCTCATTGCCAATGCAATAACACCATTCCCAACCTGAATGAAAACCAATGATCATATCATTTAATATACTTTTAAACCCATGCATATGTACTCAAAATCATGCATTACCAGCAAGTAAATCTTACCATGTTTATCACCAAAACATGCAAACAATATGCTCATAACTAAACCGATATTCAAGAGCAAAATAAGGGAAACTTACTTCCCAGCTTAGGTAAGTGTCTTACGCTTACTCTAAACTCCCAACAACCTTTACAAACCTTTGTAAATCATTTAAAACCAGTTTCCACTCACCGATACGCTTTGACTTCCTTGCCAACACGAAACAAGCCCTCGACAAGCCACCAAACAATGTCACGCTTCGTCGCCTTGATTATCCCCTATTTTAAACACACAAAACCAGAGAAAAATGCATTAAAATTCATTCAAACCAATTCCTAACAACAATCTCCCGCAACTCCCAAGTTGCCCACTCAAAAATCGTCCGAAACATACCGAAAACACCATCAAACGTTTCCAAAACTTAACCCAGTCATAATACAACACTTCAAACCTTCAATCAACATCTAAGAACATCCAAAAACCCTTCCCTAACATCCTTTTACCTCCAGCAAAGACTAAACTCGAATATTACCACAAAAACTCGAATCTAACAACCTAACAAATTAGAGATTCAAGAGTTTCGTGATTCCATTGATAAAAAATACTTATCAACATCAAAATGCATCCAAATCATATATTAAATCCAACTCAAACACTGGAAAACAGATCCACTTCGAAAATTATAATATCTCATCAATATCCTCATAATAACTCAATTAAACATTGATATAACATTAAAATCAGTTTCCAAACTATAAATCAAGGACCAAATACTTGGGAATTTCAGTAAAGAACCATACAATAGATGAGATCATAGACCTTACCCCTATTGTGAGATTTCTCCCTCAATTGATTTGACAAAAGCTAAGGAACACAAGATTTATATGAAATTTTGCAAAAACAATGTTAATCAAATAATTATCAATCATAAAAACAAGTTAAAAGAATCCTCACCTCTGGATTTTGATGAAAACTTGAGTGTTTGGCTGAGGAGAGAGTGGAGAGAAAAGTTACGTAAATTTTCTTTAATGAGCTTAACTAACTTTTTAACTAAAATTCTCTTTTAATTATCATTAAAACACATGTTAAAATATCTTAAATTAAGGGAGAAATCATCAGAAAAAAACTTGGTAAAATAGCTCCTTAAAGATTCTAAGAATTTAACCCTTTCATTTTAGTCACCTTTTAAAAATAGTTTTCAAAAATCGCATTTTGGTCACTAATCCAAAATGTCACATTTCCAAATTCCTTTTTCTAAAATTGATTCCACCAAAAATCATTATATAATAAAAGATGATTTTTAACTATGTTTCCACATTTTTATCCTACCGAAAAATATACGATCCCAAATTTGACTCGAATCTCTAACCCGGCCCACCGGACCGTCTAATAGACCTCAAAACCGCTAGACCCAAAAACCGGGATGTTACAAATCAACAATTTCAAAATCTTAATAACATCAATTAACATCTAAAAACACTAATAATACCACCTTACAACTCCAACAACCTTTTAACACCAAGAACACTTCAAAATCTAACTATTTACAACCTAGAAACTTAGCAATTCGATTAGTTTCAGGATTTTTTTATTAATCTCTTCTCATAACATTAAAGCATATCTTACATGTGATCTATATCAATTAGAATCAACACAAATCAAATCTATTATCAAGATCTACCAAATTTCTTATTAAAACTCAATTAAACCTTTAAATCTTAATTTATTCATTAAAACTTAACAAAAATCAATTGTAAAGGATCAAGAACTTGGGAATTGTAGCATCCCTAAAACTGGGTTAACAATATCCAATGATTCTTGTACCCGAAATGGTCCCTCGAAGATTAAGCATTTGGATATATCTAAAAAATTAGATTGATAATTAGCTAAATTGAATAATATAATCGTGTGTTCGATTATAGAACATAGAAATTCTAGTTAAATTATTATTAAACTATCTCTCAAGAGTAATTGAGCAAGATAGGATTAAATTGAGTGAGTTAGGACCATTTTTGAAACAGAGAAAAGTGGATAGCTAATTAATGAAGGGTTAAACCGAATAATAAGACAAGTTAAAGGTTTGCATGCAAAATAAAGATTTTAATGGGACTATTACACATGTCAAGTTTTTGGGAGACATGTGTGCAAGGGAGGGGGAGTCACGGCTTCAAGGGGAATTGATAACCAAAATTCATTTGGTTCTTCTTTTATCAACCGACTCAAGAGAGAAAAAGAGTTTGGGAAGCTTCATCCATGGTGATCGGAAATTCAAGCTTTAATAGTTCAAATTTTTTTATCCTTTGTTCGTATAGCCTTGGAGGAGGGTAAGCCTTCTCTTTCTTCTCCTTAATTTAGAAAATGATTTAAGAATTTTGGAATAGAATTCCTCATGTGTGCTATGTAGTTGGCAGAGAAACAATTCCATAGTATGAACCTTATTTTGATCATTCGTATGATACTTGTTTGATTGGTTAAATCATGCTTGAATTTGAAATAGAGTTATGATAATTTAGTATAATTCAAATCGAAACATGTACATGCTTTGTATATACATGCTTATACCATGCATCGAATAGTTTTGGACAACCTTAAGGTTAAAATTATGTGTCATTGGAAGTAATCCTTCGAGATAGAACTTCATTGTTTGCTAATTAGCCGAAGTAAGGGTATAGGATTAATTAGAGACTAACAATATGATTAAAAGTTTGTTTTGGATAATTCAATGGACAGTCTTGTAAATTTGAGATAAGGGGCTATTTTACAATAAGTTTAGGGACTGTTTTAAATGTATATAAGTCGAATTAACATGTTAGAACTACCATCTAAGTGATTAGTAAAGCTAAAATCAAGCCTAGTGAAATCTGCCCAGAAAACTCTATTCTGGGCAGCAACATTGAAAATTCACTATAAATCGTATGAATTGAATTAAGGGATGAAATTTATATGAATGGAACCTTAATATTTCTATTTTCATTAGAAACAAACGAAATGGAATTCTGGATTGTAAAATGGATTTGAGAAATGAAAATCTAGGGACAATGCAAATTGTCCAGTAATGCATTGGTCTGTCTTTAAGCTAAAAATTGTATTAATTGGCAAAGAACTAAAATGCAAGGTCTATATGGCTAGGAATAAAATTAAGTTAGCTTTTCAACAGTGTAAACCAATTGAAATTCCGACGTACGGAATGAAAGTTATGCATGTTTAAGTAAACAGTGCACAAGCTGCCTGACAGCAGCAGTTAAGATGTTATTGGCCTTGTATATGTGATGTATTAACCTTGTTTCTATGTTGAATGATTTTGTGATTACATGTTTTGACCTTGTCCTATCTATGTGATTTATTAGATCAAAGAGAGGACTTTGTATAAGGATCTAAAGTCGAGCATTCAAGGGACAAGAAAAAGGGGATAGTCTTACGAGACTAGCTAAGCTTGGAATATTGTGAGTGCAGTTTACAATAGGGTTAGGACTTAGGTCCTAACCAAATATGCATGACTATCTTCTTGCCATTGATATGACATGATAATGAGCTTAATTAAACATAAATATAAATTAAAAGGGAAGGTTGGAGTAAACTGAAATTTGTGATTAAGTAATAGCATGGAAATAGATAAGTTAAATTATTTAGAAAGAAATGTGTAAAAATTGTGTGATTCCATGCCTTGAATGATTCCATTCGAATTGCTTGCTTGAGTTACACTATGGATGTAAATGCTTGATTTCTTGTTCTTGATTGTGCCTATTCGAGTAGTGGCATGTATGTATTATAATGATATATGATGCTAGATCCTTGTATCATGAATGCAGTTCACTCGAATGCTTACTCCTTGAAATGCTTGCTATTTGAAAAGCTTGTCCCTTGAAGTGCTTGAAAATTGAAATGCTTGAATCCTTGTACTTGAAATGTGATCTAATTGAAATGCTTGATTCCGTGTCTTGGATGTATTCATTCAAATTTCTTGTTTAGAATTGCTCTTATGATATAAATACTTGTAAAAGTTATATAAACCATGAATATAAAGATATAACTAGATGCCTAAGATGGCATATGTAAAATGTTTACTTGAATAACAAGTTAAATTGCAAAATGATGAGCTAAGGCTCAATTGGCCTAAGGGCTAAGCTTGACCTTAATATAACTTGCTTGAATATAATCCTTGAACATGAATCGTCTTGCCTTGAACATGAAACACATGAAAACGTGAAATGTAATTGAAGAGCTAAGGCTCAATTGGCCTAAGGGATAAAGCATGATGTTGCTATTCCTTGTTTGACTTGATTCTTGAATAAAACATGATCTTGAACTTGAAAAGTTTGAAATTCTTGAATGAAAGAAGTGTAATCAAACAACCTTGGTTGCTAGTTAATAGGTAGAAGGGCATGCCTCAGAGTTTAGAGCTTATTGTGTCAGGGTGGACTACGGTCCAGGGATAAGGCCCCTATTTGGCGACATACGGAGCGTATGTATCTGGTCTTTGGCGACAGTAGGAGGGTTGACCAGTACTATGATACATCTTGTGGCGATAGTTGGTTGGAGACTCGATTACCTAGACAAACTATGAACCAATGATTGTATTAAAAGAATATAAATGAGCTAATAAATATTAATTGCTTGATTTCTTGTGAATAGCTTATTACTTGACATGTACGCTTGAATACTTGAATTGCTACTTGGATTACTTGACATGTATTCTTGAAAAGACAAACTATAAATCAAGGATTGTTTTAAAAGAATATAAATAAACTAATAAGTATGGATTATTTAAATACTTGTCTTGAACTATTTGTTACTTGAATTTCTTGACATGTAAACTCGCTACTTGAATTACTTGACATGTAAACTAGCTACTTGGACTACTTGACATATATTCTTGAAATGAAAAACTATAAACCAAGGATTGTGTTAAAAGATAATAAATGAACTAATATGACCTTGAATACTTGAATTACTTGACATGAATCCTTGAAATACTCGAATTGTTTGACATGTAATGCTTGATTCTTGACATGAAACTCTTGAAATGATAATTGCCTATGCGTGGACCTTGTATTGTGTGATTTGCTACTTGGAATGGCTTATGGTCTCACTGGAACTAATGTTTACTTGAATGGTTTATTTGAATTACTTGACATGTAAACTTGAATACTTGAACTACTTGACGTGTAAGCTTGAATACTTGAATTACTTGACATGCAAACTTGCTAGTTGGATTACTTGACATGTATTCTTGAAATGACAAACATGTAAACTTGAACTATTGGTTACTTGACTTGTATACTTGAACTTCTTGCTACATGATTGATACTTGCAATAGATCTTGATCTTACTTGAATTCTTGAGTGTTGCTGTCATGTACACCTTATACATGAAAATACAGACTGTTTTATATGATTAACATGTAAAACTTGAGCGTTGCTGCCATGTACACCTTGTACATGAAAAGTTGGACTGTTTTATGTGATTAACAGGTATTGCTTGAGTGTTGCTGCCATGTACACCTTGTACATGAAAATATGGACTGTTTTATGTGATTAGCATGTAAAACTTGAGTGTTGCTGCCATATACACCTTGTACATGAAAATATGGACTGTTTTATGTGATTAACATGTAAAACTTGAGTGTTGCTGCCATATATACCTTGTACATGAAAATATGAGTTGATTGAACTGTTAAAATGTATAAGAATACTCTATGGACAGTTTTGTCAATGTGTGATCAAATTATGAGCTGTCTTGAAATGTTAAAATGTATAAACATGTAAAATGGACAGGTTTGAATAAATTAGAGGTCATCATGGACTGTTTTGCATTACAAGAATGTATAAACATGTATAATGGACAGCTAAGTAACAAGGCTTAAATTAAAGAAAGTAAACGAGCAATAATTGAGGCTTAAGGCTTACATGCTACTCAAAATGAATACGTGTACACTTGATAAACTTGTCACATGAAATGCTACTCGAAATGGAATTATACTCTCACTTGAATCAATGTGTATAACTTGTGAACATATCTTGAGTGATAAGTTTGAAATAAATTGTGATTATGTTACTTGACTTGGAAATATTGTGATTTGCCTAAACATGCTATCGATTGACTTGAAATGATTGAAGATTGAATGGTGATCTATGATTTTGCTTGTCATGCTATCTTGCTATTCGAATGATACTAGAAAATGTTTACTTGATAATTACTCGATAAGCTTACCATGATGCTTTATTTGCTTGATAAAATGGTTACTTAACATTTGCTTGTCTTGATATTTGATTTCTATAAGTATGATGATCATGAGTTCATGATTTTTTCTTGACTTGGAATGCTATAAACCTTAATTGGGCTACTTGATTAATGGAGACATGACATAATAATTGGTTATAACTAGTATTACCTCACTAAGTACATATCGTATTCATCACTCTCATTTCCTCTCTTCCCAAACCGTAGGTTAGGTGCTTCAAGATGAATTACTTGATCTCGAAGTCAGATTTCCCGAGCTTGAAGTATGACACAAGCAAAAGCATAAGTATGAATCCATACTTGTTTGTAATGCTCCTAGTGGTTGGTGGAACCTAGTCATGTATAGAGTAAGCTAGGACATGCATTATGTTACTCAAAAGTTATATATATAAACTTGAGTTGGCCTGTAATGTCATGAATGCTTAAATGATAAACTTAAAGTATGTAATAACATAATTCTCATGTGGATTAAATGGATTAAGCTTTGTATATGTTATGAGTTTGAATTGAGTATGTTCTAGTCAAGTATGCTAGTTGAATGCCTTGTATGAACATGTAAATGCTTGAATAAATATTATAAATAATTCATGTATAAACGAACTTGAATTGTCGAATGGGTAAAGAATGAAACCATGCATACTACTGGAAGTATGATTCGAATAAATGCTCACATGAACTTGATTTGCTGCGAGTATATGGAAATTGAAATGAAATGAACACATTTTTTTCTAATGCTATACATGACATTAAGACTCAATGAATAAGGAAACTGTTTTATGATATGCTAGAACTCGCTTTTGCCAAATAGGAAGGGATCAAATGTACATGCTTTGCTTGTTCGCATGCCTAAATAGTAGTTAACCTTGAATGACCTATAATGTCTCTGAAACATGATATGCTTGCTTGAAATATGTTCAATTTCATGTACATATGATCGTGTCTAGTTAAACCTACATGAAACATCTACATGACTTGAACGTAATGAGATTGGGTACAAAAGAACATGTTCTTGTCTAAGTATGATATCTGAATGCTATGCATGGTCACATGTTTAAATAGTAGACATCTTTAAATGTAGAACTGCATATGTATAACCAAGTTGGTAACCTAGGGTGAATAAAAATACTTGTCTTAAAATACAAACTATAAATACTTGTCTTGAACATGTATTCTCGAAAAGACAAACTATAAACCAAGGATTGTTTTAAAAGAATACAAATAAACTAAAAGTATGAATTATTTAAATACTTGTCTTGAACTATTTGTTACTTGAATTTCTTGACATGTAAACTCGCTACTTGAATTACTTGACACGTAAACTTGCTACTTGGACTACTTGACATATATTCTTGAAATGACAAACTATAAACCAAGGATTGTGTTAAAAGATAATAAATGAACTAATATAACCTTGAATACTTGAATTACTTGACATGAATCCTTGAAATACTCGAATTGTTTGACATGTAATGCTTGATTCTTGACATGAAACTCTTGAAATGATAATTGCCTATGCTTGGACCTTGTATTGTATGATTTGCTACTTGGAATGGCTTAGGGTCTCACTGGAGCTAATGTTTACTTGATTGGTTTACTTGAATTACTTGACAAGTAAACTTGAATACTTGAATTACTTGACATGTAAGCTTGAATTACTTGACATGTAAACTTGCTAATTGGATTACTTGACATGTATTTTTTAAATGACAAACATGTAAACTTCAACTATTGGTTACTTGACTTGTATACTTGAACTTCTTGTTACATGATTTATACTTGAAATAGATCTTGATCTTATTGAATTTTTGAGTGTTGCTACCATGTACACCTTATACTTGAAAATACGGACTGTTTTACATGAATAACATGTAAAACTTGAGTGTTGCTGCCATGTACACCTTGTACATGAAAATTTGGAATGTTTTATGTGATTAACATGTATTACTTGAGTGTTGCTACCATGTACACCTTGTACATGAAAATATGAACTGTTTTATGTGATTAACATGTAAAACTTGAGTGTTGCTACCATGTACACCTTGTACATGAAAATATGGACTGTTTTATGTGATTAACATGTAAAACTTGAGTGTTGCTGCCATATATACCTTGTACATGAAAATATGAGCTATCTTGAAATGTTAAAATGTATACGAATACTCTATGGATAGTTTTATCAATGTGTGATCAAATTATTAGATGTCCTGAAATGTTAAAATGTATAAACATGTAAAATGGACAGATTTGAATAAATTAGAGGTCATCATGGACTGTTTTGCATTACAAAAATGTATAAACATGTGTAATGGATAGCTAATTAACAAGGCTTAAATTAAAGAAAGTAAACAAGCAATAATTAAGGCTTAAGGCTTACATGCTACTTAAAATGTATACTTGTACACTTGATAAACTTGTCACAAGAAATGCTACTCGAAATGGAATTATACTCTCACTTGAATCAATGTGTATAACTTGTGAACATATCTTGAGTGATAAGTTTGAAATAAATTGTGATTATGTTACTTGACTTGGAAATGTTGTAATTTGCCTAAACATGCTATCGATTGACTTGAAATAATTGAAGATTGAATGGTGATCTATGATTTTGCTTGTCATGCTATCTTGCTATTCGAATGATACTAGAAAATGTTTACTTGATAATTACTCGATAAGCTTACCATGCTGCTTTATTTGCTTGATAAAATGGTTACTTAACATTTGCTTGTCTTGATATTTGATTGCTATACGTATGATGATATATGAGTTCATGATTTTTGCTTGACTTGGAATGCTATAAACCTTAATTGGGCTACTTGATTAATGGAGACATGACATAATAATTGGTTAGAACTAGTACTACCTCACTAAGTACATATCGTACTTATCACTCTAGTTTCCTCTCTTCCCAAACCATAGGTTAGGTGCTTCAAGGTGAATTACTCGATCCCGAACTCAGATTTCCCGAGCTTGAAGTAAGACACAAGCAAAAGCATAAGTATGAATCCATACTTGTTTGTAATGCTCCTAGTGGTTGGTGGCACCTAGTCATGTATATAGTAAGCTAGGACATGCATTATGTTACTCGAAAGTTGTATATATAAACTTGAGTTAGCCTGTAATGTCACGAATGCTTAAATGCTAAACTTGGAGTATCTAATAACATAATTCTCATATGGATTAAATGGATTAAGCTGCGTATATATTATGAGTTTGAATTGAGTATTTTCCAGTCAAGTATGCTAGTTGAATGCCTTGTATGAACATGTAAATGCTTGAATAAATATTATAAATAATTCATGTATAAATGAACTTGAATTGTCGAATGGGTAAAGAATGAAACCATGCATGCTACTGGAAGTATGATTCAAATAAATGCTCACATGAACTTGATTTGCAGCGAGTATATGGACATTGAAATAAAATGAACACATTCTTGTCTAATGCTATACATGACATTAAGACTCGATGAATGAGGAAACTGTTTTATGATATGCTAGAACTTGCTATTGCCGAATAGGAGGGGATCAAATGTGCATGCTTTGCTTGTTCACATGCCTAAATAGTAGTTAACCTTGAATGGCCTATAATGTCTATGAAACATGATATTCTTACTTGAAATATGTTCGATTTCATGTACATATGATCGTGTCTAGTTAAACCTACATGAAACATCTACATGACTTGAACGCAAGGAGATTGGGTACAAAAGAACATGTTCTTGTCTGTGTATGATATCTGAATGCTATGCATGGTCACATGTTTAAATAGTAGACATCTTTAAATGTAGAATTGCAAATGTATAACCAAGTTGGTAACCTATGGTGAATAAAATACATGTGCTTGATGTATGATAATATATGAACGTTTAAATGCCATGTTAGTCACTTAACTCATCTAATAGGGATGAGTTCTTGAAAAGTTCTAAATTATTCGAGTTTCTAGTGTTCCCAGTAACGCTCCCGAGCTAGTCTACTACTAAACCGGGGTAGGGGGTGTTATAGGAATTTCATTAAAGATCCTTTGATTAGGGGAGAGAAATGAAAATCACCTCTAATTGCTAACTTATCCCTTAATTGACATGATTTGAATGAAATCTCTAAGAAAACAAATAGGATTTGATGTAGAAATTAAAGGAATCAATTAAGAAATCAAAATAAAATCAAAAAGAGATGATTCCTGATCATTTTAGAGTGAAATTGGCAGTTTGACTACTGGGAAAATTGAGAGAAAATTTAAGAGCAAAAGTAGGTACATGACAAAAGTAAATTACCTTTTAAAATCTTTTTTAACCAAATCTATTTTATTTTTATTAAATAAACATTTTAAAACCATTTAAAAATATCCTAAATTAAGGTAAAAGTCTGATTAAAATTATTGGTAAATTAGCTCCTTAAAGATTCTAAGTTTGACCCTTTTACAATTAAGTCACTAAAACAGTTTTGAAAACTTTAAATTTTAGTCACCAGACCAAAATATCATTTAATTTGAACTTATTTCATTAAATTGAGTTTACCAAAACCCTCAATATATTAATTAAACAGTTTCCACTATTTTCCATATTTTATTTCATACTAAAAATATTTATCCCGAAACTAGATCGAACCGACTAATCTGGTTCACCCGAACTGTGTAATCTACATAGCTAACTTCTAGGCCCAAATTCGGGGTGTTGCAACTCTCCCCCTCTTAATAAGTTTTATCCTTGAAATTTACCTGACGAAACAGATGAGGAATCTGCTTCTTCATTTCCTCATTCCTTTCTCACGTGGCCTTCTCGACACCTCGATGTCGCCACAACACCTTTACCAACTCAACGGACTTTCCACGTAGAACCTTAATACTAGAATCCAAGAACTTCACCGTTTCCTCCTCATAGGTCAAATTCGAATTCAACTCAATCTCCTCAGCATGCATCACATGTGACGGGTCTGATCTGTACCTCCGAAGCATCGATACATGGAAAACATCATGCATCTTCTGCAACTCTGTGGGTAACCTTAACCTATAAGAAATTGGACCAACACGCTCTAACACCTCGTAAGCCCAAATGAACCTCAAAATCAACTTCCCCTTTCATCCAAACCTCATCATCTTCTTCCAAGACGAAACTTTCAAAAACACCTTATCACCCACTACAAACTCAACCTCTCTACGCTTCAAATCAGCATAGGATTTTTTCCTATCCAAAGCCATCCTCAACCGGTCACAGATAAGCTTCACCCTCTCATTAGTGTCTTTCAACATATCAGTTAGAGAAACATACTTCTCACATACCCCATCCCAATAAAGAGGCGTACTACACTTCCTACCATACAAAGTTTCATATGGAGCCATTTGAATACTCGCTTAATAACTATTATTATAAGCAAACTCCACCAACGGTAGTTGCTTCTCCCATGATCCCTGAAAATCAATGATGCAACACCACAACATATCCTCCAACACTTGGATAGCACGCTCAGATTGACCATCCAACTGAGGATAATACAAAGTACTGAAATTCAACCGTGTACCCAAGGCTCTATGCAAACTCTCCCAAAACATTGATGTAAAACACGGATCCTTATCTGACATGATAGACTTAGGCACTCCGTGCAACCTCACAATCTCATCAATGTATATATCCACTAACTTATCCAACATATACGTCGTATGTACTGCCAAAAAATATGTACACTTCGTAAATCGATCCACAATTACCCAAATAGAATTCTTCTTCGATGGAGTCAATGGCAACTCGGTCACAAAATCCATGGTAATTCTCTCCCACTTCTATTCTAGAATCCTTAACGTTTGCAACAACTTAGAAGGAAACTGATGCTCAACCTTAACACGCTGACATACCATACATCAAGCAAAAAACTCCGCTATATCCTTCTTCAAACCAGCCCAATAATACCTTTTCTTCAAATCTTGATACATCTTTGTACTACCTGAATACATAGCAAAAGAACTAGAATACGCCTCCGTCAAAATAGTACGCCTCAAATCAACATCTTCTGGCACAACTATTCGACCCTTAAAACACAAAACACTATCATCATTAAAATAAAAAAATTTCTGATTACCGTCTATAATATCCTTAACACGTGAAACTAACGCATCATCATATGTTTTTTTCTCCTTGATCAGCTGTAACAAAGATGGTTTTACTTGCAACTTCTCAAATAACCCACCGTCTTGCGTCACACTTAATCGCGTAAACATAGCCTGCAACTCTGCTGCAACCTTTCTACTCAGGCTATCGGCTACCATATTAACCTTAACATGGTGATACTCAATCGTCAAATCATAATCCTTAAGCAACTCCAACCATCGATGTTGCCTAAGATTCAACTCCTTTTGCGACATCAAATACTTCAAACTCTTGTGATCCATGTATACAATACATTTCTCACCATACTGATAATGCCTCCAAATCATCAACGCAAACACCACTGCAACAAGCTCTAAATCATGCTTAGGATAATTATGCTCCTACACCTTTAACTGCCTAGATGCATAAGCCACAACTTTTCTGTCTTGCATTAACACACACCCCAAACCAACATAGGATGCATCACTATAAACAACAAACTCTTTACCCGATTCAGGTTGAATCAAGATCGGAGCTTGCATCAAAGCTTCTTTCAACTTCTCAAAAGCTTATTGTCTATCCATCGTCCACTCAAAATGAACATTCATTTGCAATAACTTAGTTAATAGAGCAGCAACCTTCGAGAAACCATTTACAAAATGACGATAATACCCTGCTAACCCCAAGAAACTTGAACCTTCATCACTGACTTAGGTGACTTCCAACTCACCACCGCCTCAATCTTATGTGGATCCATACAGATACCTTCCTCCGACACCACATGTCCAAGGAAAACTACTTCCCCAAGCCAAAATTCACACTTGCTCAACTTAGCATACAACCGATTATCCAGCAAATCTTGCAACACAATCCGCAAATGCCGATCGTGTAATATCCCAAAATTTTGGTTAGTGACCAAAATATAAATTTTGAAAGTTTAGGGGTTAAAGTGTAAACTTTGGAAAAGTTTAGGGACCAAAGTGTAATTTTCAAAAGTTGTGTATTTTAACCCCATAAATGAATAGTTTACCCCCAAGAATGACATTTTCGTGTTACCCAAATTTTTCGTACGGAGTTTGTATGAATGGCTATAAAGCGATGAAGCTCAGAAAAAAATATTCAGATAATCGGATCGAATCGAATATCCAAGATATTTTGAAGAATGATAAGCCAAGGTTGATTATGTCATTTTACATGTCTAAGAAATTTTCTTTGTGTTGGAAGAATATGAACCCTTGGATTTAAGTTGATTTTCCATGCTAAATATGAGCAGTTGGATACAAAATGGCAAGATCGTAATTTTGGAAAATCACAAGGGCAAAGTTGGTAAACTATTAACTCAAGATTAAACCTAGATCATTGGATGAAGGATGATGATATGAAGAACATTATGGAAATATAGAATTTTCGGAATAGATCTGATAGCTCGATAAAGGTAAAATCGTAATAGAAGTATTTTGTGAATATTAGGAAATCGGATTGATTTGAAATTTTAGAGGTTGTTTCATAAGCCATGGAAAATCATAAAATGACATTTATGGAATAGTGGCCGGTTGAGAAGGAACTAATTTAGTTGATTATAATAGAATGGCAATTTTGAAACAAACTAGTAAATAAAGACTAGTTGGAGGGCAAATTAGTCATTTGACAGGGATGGAAATTTTGAAATATTTGAAGTTACAAAGGCCATTTTTGGAAGAAGAAAATTAAATATTAAATCTTGGCCCTTGATTGATGATAAAATCAATCTCAACTGTTAGATAAAAGGGCACTTTTATAATTTTCCTATTTAAATAAATTTAAAATTCATTTATATATTACAAGTGGCATAATTGGAGAGATTTAAAATCAAAAGGGTAAAAAAGATGAAGTTTTCTTCATCTTCTATTTTTGAAAATTAAGGGAAAAGGGGAGAAAATTTCCAAGCTCGATTCAAGTCCCGAACTCGATTTTCAGGTAATCTTTCGAACTACAAAGTTATTCTACTCTTCAAGTTCTATCTTTTGATGTACTTAATTCATGGAATACATGCTTGATTGATGAGAATTTTTCATGAGAAGGAAATTAGGGTTTATGAACAAAATTGGGGCTTTTGAGATTTTATGATTCCATGGTTGAATTTAAGTTGGAATCAAGCTTATATGATGTTAAAATCATGTTTTTGAGTTAGGATTTAAATCCTACATATTTTGGTTTCTATGGAGAAGGTTAGGATTTATGGATTTAAGTCTAACTTAGGGTTTGTGATGTTGGATTAATGATCTAGTAAGCTTGATTTGTTGATTGGAAGCAAAACCCTAAGTTAAATATATAGGGACCAATTCGACAAGCTTCAAAGTTAAGGGACTGAATCTGAATTTTATGAATTTGGAGGGTATTTATGTAATTAATGATGTTGGAGATGTGAAATTAATGTTAGAATGCTAGACCGATGTTGAATTGAATTAGGGACCATTTTGACAATTTATCAAAATCAAGTGACCAAATAGGAAATGAATTCTTGCATGGGGATTAAATCTGATTTTTAGTTAAAATGATATAATTAAGGTAGTAATGTTGATTTGAGGACTAAATTGCAAAGTTAAGAAGTTTGAATCTTTACCTTTGCATTTTAGTGACTATTTTGGCAAAGAAAGAAAATTAGAAGGAATTATTTTGAATAATTATTTGATGAAGAAGATGATGAATTGATGGTTTGTAGCAAGTGATGGGACTAAATTGACAAGTAGAAAAATAAGAAGAAGTTTGTATAAATTAGAAGTTTATAATGGAAAGCTATGTAGAAGATTGAATTTTGGCAGTGACTTCGAAAATTCACCATAAATTCTACAAAAATGGTTAGATGATGAATTTTATATCGTTGTAAAGATTTGTTCGTCTAGTTTTGTTTCCAACAAACGGAAACTGATTTTGAGTTTCGAGTTAAAAGATATGAATTTTTAATCAAATGAAGGTTAGAAAATTACAGAGCAGTTTCTGTCAAAACAGCACTATGACGGGAGTTTGAAGAATTTTTATGATTTTTGTAGATTTTATTAATTTATGTGGCTTATACCGTTAGAACCGTTATCAAATCTAGTTTTTCGAGTATAAAGTAAATTAAGATCTGGTATGTATTCTGCCAGGTATAAGCAAATCTTTGAAGGTAGCGTAAGCTGTCAGAAAATGGAATTTGAAACATTTTGTATTTAAATGTGAGTTAGCAAGCTCAGAAGAATTATTGGAAGTTCAAATTGGTCACTAAGGACCATAATGAGTTTTTGAACAATACAAGGAAGAAAGGAAAAATATTTGGAAATTTTATATTCAAATGATTATATTAGACAGCGTGTTTAAGGAATTGTTAGATTTGAATCTAACAAATTTTTTTTATCTTATTCATGTGATTAATGAAGTCGAGTCCGAATCAAGGAAGGTTTGAGATTCTATAAAGGAAAGGATCGAGTAGAACTTAGTGAGGCATGCTAACAAATGGCCCAGGTGAGTGCATACATGTATTTAAATGTATGTTTGTTGACATACATTTTTATAGGGAGACTTGTGATAAGTCAACCTAAAAGGTAAATATTTTTATATAGCATAATATGTTTTGCATGATACATTATTTTACTGATTTAAAGATCATGGAATATCTTTATGCTTACAAATGGTTTATAGCATGATATATATGACAAGCTACTTATATAGTTTTTAAATGGCATGTATACCATGGATTATATAGAACATATTGGAGTATGAACTGCTCCAGTATGAATATGTTTTACATGATATGAATTGTTATTGGGTTGCTTGCCATTTTGCAGGAATTGTTTTAAGATGGTCCTTGGTAGTATAATATTAAGTTGGACAATAATGTCGTATACCATTAGAGTCTTACAGTTATCTGACACTTCATTGTGTCTGACACTTCATTGTGTCCTACAATTATCTGATACTTCATTGTGTCCTACAGTTATCTGACACTTAAATGTGTCCACAGTTTACAGAAAATTATAGTACTTTTAAAGTACGCAACTCGTTTATTAGTCACTTGATATTTACCTTGGGCTATATGGTTACACAGTACAACTATATGATCTCATATACTGATATTCCTACATTACAGATTATATGATTTAATGATTATCATGCTTTTGAAAGTATCATGCATTACAAAGTATTTTATATATGTTCTCATCTTATGCCTCACTAAGTTCGTACTTAGCGTGTGTTTGATTGTACACACATAGGTAAATCAAGTTGAGAGTGAGAAGAGCATTACATCAATATGGGAAAGCTCAACAGGTAATCAAAATAATGACATCCTAATTAAGGTTTGATTATTATAGTGGCATGTATACTTGTTTAACCTATTTGAGTGTGATTCACCTTTAAAGTTCGTTATGGTTTCAAGATAAGTGGCATTTCTGGAAAGATTCAAGGTTAAGAATAACCTTAAGTGATGAGTTGCATGCTAAGATAATTGATTTATGATTGGAACTCGAACAAATAATTTAAGTCGGATTTAAATAAAATTAAGCGTGCTTGGACTAGAGAAATTATAGGATGGGTGACCATCGGGAAGTTTTCTAAAAATTTTAAATTACCCTGATTATTTTTGGATTAAAGTAGTCGTAACATTTTTAACTCGTAAGCGGTGCACAGATACGAGAAAGGGGTGGTACAGATCGTGCTCTTTCTCGGTATGATAGTACACAAGGATATCATCAATGAACACAAAAAATTGATCCAAATATTCATGGAACACCAGATTCATCATATCCAAGAAAGTAGCAGGTGCATTCGTCAACCCAAAAGGCATCACCAAAAACTCATAATGTCCATAACGTGTGCGAAAAGTAGTTTTCATCACATCCTTATCCTTAACCTTCAACTGATAATAACCAGACCTTAGATCAATCTTTAAAAACACTATAGCTCTGCAGAATTGATCGAACAAATCATCAATTCGTGGCAAAGGATATTTATTCTTAATTTCAACTTGTTTAGTTGTCGATAATCAATACACATTCTTATTGTGCCATCCTTCTTTTTCATGAACAACACTAGTACTCCCCATGGTGACACACTTGGTCAGATGAAACCACGATCCAATAACTCCTGAAGTTGCGTCTTTAAATCCTTCGACTTTTTAGGTGCCATGCGATACGAAGCAATCAACACCGGAGCCTTATCCGTACACGTCTCGATACAAAACTCGACTTCCTTATCCGGTGGCAACCCTAACAACTCTTCCAAAAACACCCCCAGAAAATCACAAATGGTACGGATATCCTGAACACGCACCTCCTTATATTTGGGTTCATAACATAAGCCATATATGCTTGACACCCAAACTCCAACAACTTTTACACTTCTAACGTTGAAACCACATTGGACAAGAATTTAACATTCTCGCCCACCATCACCAATTCATAATCGTCAGCAAGTTTCAACAAAACTTGCTTGGTTTCAAAGTCGACCACAACCCTATGCTCGGTCAACCAATCCATACCCAAGATTACATCAAAACCATGAAACGACAACTCTATCATATCAACCACAAACACATGTCCTTGAACCATCAAAGGGCATCTCCTAAACAACCTCCTAGCAGTTACTGTTTCTTCAAAAGAACTAGTTACTCGCATACCCACATCTAACACTTCTACAGGTATATCAAGCAAACATGCATGTTCACGCAAGATATATGAATGCGTAGAACCTGAATCATTCAAAAAAAGTAATGACATGAACTGCAAAGTAAAAGTATCTTTAATCACATCTGTGTAATTCTTTTCCTTGCGATGCGCATAGATCCTCGTACGTCCACCACCCTCGGGTTGAATAGCCACTGTACGAGCACCAGTCCTCTAACCTTTCTCTCGACACTAGAAATTACCTTGGCCGCGACCATGGCCTCTCTGTGATGCAACAACAAGTGCAGGAGCCTATCCATCCCTAGCCATCTGCATAAAATCACATCTTAAATGATCTCGTAAACCACAAACTCCAGCATGTACCTTGTACAGCCCAACACTCTCTCGAATGACGCTTCCTACAGCGCCTACACTCGGGTACTCCAGCATAGGTGTTCTGACCTTACTGTCCATGTCTGGCATAACCTCCACCATATCTCTGATCATGACAATACTTCCTATCTCGATTCTTCTTGAACCGACTACCACCAACATCCAAATTAGAAACTCTCTTGCCAGAACTCGAGCCCCCAAAATGAAGAGACAAACCCAAGTTCTGCTCAATATCCTTAGCTCGGCTAACCAAGACATCAAAATTAGTGTAGTCCGAAGCCAACATATAGGTATTAACATTTTTGACCAAACCATATCAAAAATCGATCACATCATTATTGATCATATGGAACCAAACCAGGTGCGTACTGGCTCAAACGAACAAACTGAACCTCATACTCCAAAATAGACATAATGCCCTGGACCAAAGATATGAACTCGCACTTCTTTTAATCATGGTACCGAGTACCCAAATACTTCCTCCAAAAAGTAACACCAAAGAATTTCTACATCACATCCTCGGGTGTCATTCTAGCTATAGTGGTAGTCCACCAACTATAGGCATCTCCCTAAAATAGAGATACAATGTAGCCTAACTCATGTACATCTATGCAATCCATTTGACCAAAAATCCTCTTGATACTCACAAACTACTCTTCAGCTTCCTCAAGAGCTAACCCTCTAAATTCAGAACCTCCTAAACTATGTAACTGTTCCAACGGAAATCTTGTATTATCAGCTACTATAGGTGTTGGTGCCTGAACATGCACTCTAGCCTTAGATGCCTAAAAAGCTCCAATCATAGCTTGGATCAACGGTGTTATATCCACAAAGACTGGTCTAGGTGAACTAGCGGCGCTTGCTCAATATCCACCCCAGCTGGCGAATTAGGCGAATGAGGTGGCAACCCCTCAGGGTGAACTATCTCACCGTCAACTCCATGCCCTCTGGCAGTATTATTCGTGTTCAACCTAAGCTCTCATCCTGGTGGCATATTTAATAATATGTATCTATAGCATGAAAATATAACCAGAAACATAATTAGGTTAGCTTCAAGCAAGGATCGAAGATGTTCACATTTCAAAAAAATCATTTTACACTTGTAGTAATAAGGCAATGTGTTCCCAAGATTCTACTCCAAAACATCACATTCTAGTCATAAAATCATATAATCAAACACTATACATATCATACAATAATCAACATCATCTTAAACCAACACAAAATATCTCTAAAAAATCATAACCTAGCTCTGATACCATAACCTCTTTGACCTGGCCTAAGCGTCAGACCAAACCGAGCGAGCTACATTGGGTATGCCGAGACAAACCCGAATGATTAACTAGAAATGATCTATTTTTTATTTTATCTTTTCTAAATGCATAATTTAGTCATATGTTGATCATGTTGGCAGCATGTAAAACTTGCAATTAAACCGGGCATCAAATTGACATCCAATTGATCGAGAGCGCACTCTAGGGACCAATTTGTAATTTTGGAAAATTGAAGGGACTTGCTTAAATCAAAAGTTACCAAACCATAATTAATCAGGTTACATGCTATCCAGTTAAGTTTCAACTTAAAATAATCATCCAAACTCATTTAATTGCATGATCCAGTAACATGGACTAAACTGTAAAGATTCAAACTTCAGTAAAACATATTACCAGAAATAATAGTCTGGGTACCGGTACACCCCTTTCCCGTATCGATACGGGTATATTTTGAAAAAGGGTATTGATACAGTCCTCATGCGTACCGATGCCATTAATTCGATATCAAAATAGGGAATTCTAATAGCTAAAGGGCGTACTGATACGGTTGTCCACCTACCGACTCACTGTGTAATTTTTGAGGTATGTACAGATACGGTTACCAGATGTACCGATACCCTTATTTAATTTTACACTCTTTTGAGTCGAGACAGGCCTTATTTATCGATCCTTGAGGACCCGTACCGATACGACTAGGTCTGTAATGACCTCTTGGTCGAACATATGACACTTGGGCTTAATTAAACTTGCTTCAAACATCATAAAACATATTTAACATCAACACCACTACCAATCAAGCATGCTAGATGAACATTTAATCCATAGTAAACAAACCATAGGTCCTATAGGCATGGTCTCTACCCAAGAATGCAAAACTCATCCCAACCCCTCAAATCAAACCATATAGCCACATACATATCCAAAATACCAAAAGAAACATGTCCAAAATAAGGATCATGCATACAACCCTCTCAATTACAACTTGGTCACATTGCCCTTTTATTACTACAAGTTCGTTTATTAAAACCATACTTGAAATGATTTGATTCTTGGATTCCTCCTTACTTGTTTGCTGCCCCAAAAGCTTACTTTCCTATATTGATGAGGAAGAAGAGCTAAGCAAATAATGCCTAGTGAGGGACGCTCTAAAAATACGCATTAATGCATTTAAAATCATTTGAGTGAAACCACATTTTTAACATCATGTTAAAACATCTCATGACCTTTTTACCTTTGTAAAACATGCATATTAAACCATATGCAAAACATGTATCATGGATCTCATGCATAATCCCATATGCAAAAACCTCAATTTAAGCCTTCACATGCTTATTCATCCAATAGCAAAGCTTAAAGAGCAAAACATGTATAAATCTCATTATACAAAACATATTTATCCATCATGATACATTAATTCATATATTGGCATGAGAGTTACCCAAAGACAGGACCTTCCTTTATCAAAACACATCGGAAACACAGATTTCACAAGTGGTTCCTGCGACCACTTTACATACATCCATAACTGGAACAAACAGCATATTTAACCCCTCAACGGTTATGATGTATAATATCTACAATGGGAGCAAATGGCATAATTAACCCCTCAACCATTATGACACGTAATCCAACAACGGGAAAATACGACACAATTAACCCCTCGACCATTGCGGTTCCCATGGTGGAGAAAACTGCAAAATTAACCCCTCGACACACATGAGGCGACTTATTATAGTGCACTTTAAACCATATGGCTTGCCAATTATATCTGATAACATTTATTTCATTGTCACTTAGCAAATATATTCCACTTTAAACAGGATACCACATTGTTTTTCATATGCATAATTCAAACCAATTTACAATGCAAAAAACATGCATTTACATATTGTAACGCCCTAAAATTGGGTCTAGTTGTTAGATGGTCGATTAGACGGTTCGAGATAATTGAATTAGGCAATTCGATCTGGTTTCGGTAATTAAATCTTAATAAATCATTTTGGCTAAAATGAAATATGGAAAAATGCTAGAAAATATCTAATTAATATTTTAATTATTTTGGTAAACTCAATTTAAAGGAATTAAATCTGATTTTGGGACATTTCGGTATGGTGACTAAAATGTAAAGTTTTCAAAACTATTTTTTGGTGACTAAATCGTAAAAGGGTCAAAACTTAGAATCTTTAACGAGCTAATTAACCAAACTTTTCATCAGATTTTCCCCTTAGTTTAGGCTATTTTAAAGGGTTTTTAAATGGTTTTAATATTAAAATAAAATAGAATTAATAAAAGGATTTTTGGTTAATCAAGATTCATTTTCTCATGTAACTAACTTTGCTATCACTTTTCTCTCAACTTTCTCAACAACCAAACTCTCAATTTCTTTCCAAAAATTACAAGAATCAATCTCTTTTAATATCTTTTTGATTTCCTATTTGATTCCTTCGATTTCTTCTACAAAATCTACTTGGTTTCTTGAAGGTTTCATCCAAACTTTGCCAATTAAGGGAGAAATCAGCAATTAGAGGTGATTTTCTTTTCTCTCCTCTAATTAAAGGTTCTTTAATGAAATTCCCAAGTTCTTGATCCTTTACAATTGATTTATGCTATAGAATTGTGATTAAAACATGAATATGACGATTAAATTGAGTTTTGATGTGGAAATTTGTTGAACATTGTTTTGGATCTGTTTTGTGATGAATCTAATTGATTTAGATCTCTTATACGATGTGTTTTAATGTTAAAAGAAGATATTAATTAAAGGAATCTCGAAACTATGTGAATTTCTAATTTTCTAGATTGTAAATAGTTAGATTTTGAAGTGATCTTGGTGTTGTAGAGTTTCTGGAGGTTTAATGACATTATAAGGATTTTTTGGATGTTAATTGATGTTGTTAAGATGTTCGAATCAATAGATTTTGGCTGGGTTTTGTTCAGATGAAGTTTGATGATGAGAGAGGCGTTTGATGGTTTTAAGTGAGGCGAAGTTGTGTTTGTTAGTTGCTAGAAATTAAAGATGCATGAGAGTGCATTAATCCTCTATTTTTGATTGGGTAAAGTAGGGGAGTTAGATCCTTTAGCTTTTGGAGAAGTTGTGGAAGCTTATTTTCGCAATAGCAAGATAGCTTTGGATTGTTGGTTAGTTGAAATGCGTTTTACTACTTTTAAAAGGTTTGCAGATGGTTGTTGGGAGTTTAGAATAAGTTTGAAACACTTATCTAAGCTCGGAAGTAAGTATTAGATGAGCTCTCATTTTCGGTTTTGTAAAACACAATCTCATGCACATGTTTATAGATTTGATTACTTACTTTATATGCATGCTTTAGAAAGGAAAGATGTTGCAAATAATTTCACATGATGATATTTGAGCATAGCAAATGATTTATGAAAGAATCTTGAGACTGCTAGCATACATGGTTTAATGTATTGGAAAATGGTTTGAATAGATGCATATGAAAAATAGTAAGTTAATGTGGTTTTATTGAGTATATTGGCAAGTGGCTGAGATAAAATATTATCATATATAGTTGGCTAGCCATAGGGTTTAAAGTGCACTATAATAAGTTGCCTCATGTGTGTCGAGGGGTCAAGAGTGTGCCATGCTCCACCATAAGAACCGCAGCGGTCGAGGGGTTAAGAGTGTGCCAATTCTCCCGCTCGTGGATTTATACATTATAACCATTGAGGGCTACTTCAGTTCGAGGACGTATGTGAAGTGGTCGAATGAGCCACTTGGGAAATCTGTGTATCTGATGTGTTTTTATAAAATAGAATGAGATTTGCTTTTGAGTCACTTGAATGCCAATATATGAGATGATGTATCATGAGAAATGGATTATGTTTTGTATAATATAGTTTATACATGAGATGCTCTTTAAGCTTTATTTAGATATTTTGGCATATGAAGCTTAAATTAAGGTTTATGATAGAAATCCATGATACATGTGTTGCAAATGATTTTGGTGTTTTGGACTTGTATGGTGCTTCATATTTGGTTTTGAGGGGTTGGGAAACATTATGCATGATTGGGTAGAAATCATGCTTATAGGACTTATGTTTGGATTGATAGGTTGTGTATGATCTTCTACCATGACTCTATGTCTGAGGAATTAATGTTCGAGTAGTTTTATGATGATTAGATGTTGATTAGAGTAAGTTAGATTGAGCCAAAGTGTCATATGTTGGACCAAGAGGTCATTATAGGTCTGTTCGTATCGGTACAGGTCCTCGGGGATCAGTACGATGGGACCTGTCTTGGCTCAATCTGGGAAAAAATGCCTTAGCGTAACGATACACCTAGGGACCGTATCGGTATGCGATGCTGAAATAATAGCTTGGTTTCGATACACGGGAAATCGTACCGGTACGCGCTTTTGCTACTAGAATTCTTAATTTTGAACATTGAATGCCCGTACCGATACTCTTGAGGATCGTATCGGTACGCCTTTGTTAAACATGAACGTTGCGATATGGATTAGTCCCTTACCGATACACCGGCCGTTATTTCTGGTATTATGCTTCCCTGTAGTTTAAATCCTTACAGTTTAGTCATTGTCTTTTGATCATGCAATTAAATGTTTTTGGATGATTGTTTTAAGTCGAAATTTAACCTGATGGTATGAAATATAACTAATTAAGGATTGGTAACTTCAATTTCGAGGAACTCCTCTTAATTAACAAAAATTGCAATTTGGCCCCTAAAATGCTAAATCATGCAATTGGATGTCAATTCGACGCACGATTGAGTTGCAAGTTTCACCGATGCCAGCATGATCACCTTAGGACTTAATTGTACATTTGGACAAGATAAAATAAAAAATAGACCATTTCTCAAAGTAATTTCTCCAGGTTTGTCTCGACAAACCCTAATGTAGCTCGTTCGGTTCAGTCTTGCGACTAGATCGGGTCAAGGGGGTTACACATATCATTGAAATCCTTTTCAGAATCATTTACCATACACGAATGTCATCAATATAGATCATTTGCATCATATTACATTTTCCAAACATGCATAAAATAGTAGGTATCAAAACATAAAAAAAGGCATGAGAAAATTAACTTTGCCAAACCAAAATTGAGAATGAATTCGTCTAATACTTACTTCCAAGCTTAGACAAGCGTTTCAAGCTTAATCTAAAATCCAAAAATCACTTTCAAACCTTTTCAAAGATGTAAATCACGTTTCCACTCACTGACAACACAAATATCCACTTGCTTATGTAAAATCAAGCTTCCAAGCCTCCGAACCTTCTCCAATTGCTTATGTAAATCAAGCTTCAAACGCCTTCCAAGAACAACAAAAAACATCACTAAACTCCACCTAAACGAAGACATCCATAAATCAATGATTTCAACATCTTAATAACATAAATTAAAATCTAAAAACACTAAAAATACCACCTTATATCTCCAACAACCTTTTAACACCAAGAACACTTCAAAATCTAACTATTTACAACCTAGAAACTTAGCAATTCAATTAGTTTTAGGATTTATTTTATTAATCTCTTCTAATAAAACATATCTTACATGTGATCTATATCAATTAGAATCAACCCAAATCAGATCTATTATCAAGATCTACCAAATTTCTTATTAAAACTCAATTAAACCTTTAAATCTTGATTTATTCATTAAAACATAAGAAAAATCAATTGTAAAGGATCAAGAACTTGGGAATTTCAATAAAAAAACCTTTGATTAAATGAGATAAATGAAAATCACCTATAATTGCTAACTTATCCCTTAATGACATGATTTGAATGAAATCTCCAAGAAAACAAATAGGATTTGATGTAGAAATCAAAGGAATCAATTAAGAAATCAAAATAAAATCAAAAAGAGATGATTCTTGATCATTTTAGAGTGAAATTGGTAGTTTGGCTGCTAGGAAAATTGAGAGAAAAGTTGAGAGAAAAAATAGTTACATGAGAAAAGTAAATCACATTTTAAAATCCTTTTTAACCAAATCTATTTTATTTTTATTAAATAAGCATTTTAAAACCATTAAAAAATAGCCTAAATTAAGGGAAAAGTCTGATTAAAAGTATTGGTAAATTAGCTCCTTAAAGATTCTAAGTTTTGAACCTTTTACAATTTAGTCACCAAAATAGTTTTGAAAACTTTACATTTTAGTCACTAGACCAAAATGTCATTTAATTTGAACTTATTTCATTAAATTGAGTTTACCAAAACCCTCAATATATTAAATAAACATTTTCCACTATTTTCATATTTTATTTCACGTTAAAAATATTTATTACAATTTAATTTCCAAAACTAGATCGTATCGACTAATTTGGTTCACCCAAACCGTCTAATCTACCTAGCTAACTTCTAGGCCCAAATTTGGGGCGTTACATGTTCGGTCACTACGGGGGTACTTATCCTAAGTCCGTTCATATGATGTAAACAATGTCAAAGTGAAATAGGCTGAGCAAAGCTTTTAATGACCATTGTGTGATTTGGTGAGCCGAACAATATAAGTCACCTATGTGAGAGTAAAGTGGGGCCGCTTCAAGGAGACTATTGAGCATAGTTCTTAATTTCAAACTCCTGCAGAACCAAACGATGTTCACAGTCATATAAACATACCCATGAGAACTAATACTCTTGTTAGAGAGGTAGTTGTCTGAATTATATCATCGTTTACACAAACGGTAGAACAGTTCAAAGGCATCATGTCTACTAGACAGCCAGTACAGTAAAAATACTTTCACAATGGAAGGTTCAAAGGGGGACACCTACCTATCCTATGCAGCTATAGATCATAAACTCTATCACTGCATCGAGTCAAAAATGGTTTTGACTAAATCGTCAATTTCACGTGGGGGATTGTTGGAAAATTTTAATATTATTGGAGCTTTGAATGAGAAATTGATTAAAATGTTGTTGAGAAAAAAAACGTGGAACCAATTGTCAGTTAGTAAATGTGCATGTAACCCCCTTGACCCGGACTAGTCGCAAGACCGAGCCGAGTGAGCTACATTAGGGTTTATCGAAATAAACCTCGATGAAATTACATTCGAATTGATCCATTTTTTTCTTTTATCTTTTCTAGATGCATTTTTAGGACCTACGGTGTGCATACAAGTCATGGTTAAAAACCCAACTCAATCGGGTGTCATTTTGACACCCAATTGCTCACATCCGCATTCTAGGGACTAAAGCATAATTTCTGATATTCATACGAGCTTTCACAAAATTAAAGTTACCAATCCCCAATTAGTCATATTACATGCCTTCATATTCAATCACAACTCAAAATGATCATTCATACTCATTTAATTGCATAAATAAGAAACAAGGACCAAAATGCAAAGATTTCAAACATCAAACAACATTCCAATTGAATTAACGGCTAGTGTTTCAGTACAGGTGTCCACCATATAAATACGGTACTAAAGACAAAAAGCGTACCAATACAGTCCTCAAGCGTATCGGTATGGCTTGTATAATTTTGAAAGTTTGGATTTCAGTGGCTATGAACCGTACCGGAATGATAATTCGCGTACCGAAACCCTCCATATTCTATAACTATTCATACCGATATGGTTACCAGGTGTATCGGTGCGGCTAGGCAAAATTGGACAATTTGATCCGAGACAAGTCCCCGCGTATCGACATTCTAAGGTACCGTACCGGTACGGTGAGACCAGTAATGACCTCTAGGTCCAACATATGACACTTTGGCTCAAATTAACCCCCTTAATTCATTCTACCATCATCACATGACATCATAAACTTTCAATCATCAAGCATAGCAACATGGCAAGAGATCACACTAGGCATGGAATACTCAAAATTCACCTAAGAGCATGGTCTCTACCCAAGCATGCTTAATGTTTCCCAAATCCCTCAAACACAAGTAAAAAGCATCATACAAGTCCAAAACAATAATCCAAACTTTTACAACAAGGAGTATCTCAGAACACATCTCCCAAAACAACCCGGTCACATTGCCTTCTTATTACTAGTTAGAACGTATTAAAACCATACTTTGGATTGTATCAAATCCTTGGATACTTCTTGGCTCACGTGTCGTCCAAGAAAGCTAGTTCTCTGTATTGATGAGGAAAAGAGAGCGTAAGCAATAAGCTTGGTGAGGGAATCGCTAAAACACTCATCAATGCAATCAAAACCGTTTAGTTCAAATCACACATAAATATCTCATGGTAAAACATCTCATGCTTCTCATGTCATCTCAAAATATGCATATTTAAATTATTTTCAATACATGTATCAAGGATTCAATCTGTACCTCAATTTAAGCTTCACTCCAAAACACCTTTATAACAAGCTTAAAGAGCAACACATGTATAAATCACATTATACAAACATAATCCATTTCTTATGATACATTATCTCATATACTAGCTTTCAAGTGACTCAAAAGCAGCAACCTTACGTTTCATAAAACACATCGAATACACGGATTCTCAAGTGCTTCACACAACCACTTCACATACATACTCAACCGGAATAACAACACAATTGCCCACCTCAATGGTTCAAACTGAAGTAGCAGAACATTTACCTACCTCTACGGTTTGGATGTATAAATCCACCAGCGGGAGAAAATAGAACATTTACCCACCTTAACCGCCGCGGTTCTCATGTTGGAGATTACAAACACTTAACACCCCTCGACAAACATGAGGCGGCTTGTTATAGTGCACTTTCAATCCTATGACCGGTTAACTATATTCGATAACATTTAAACACATCCACTTGCAAATATATTCAATAACCAACATTACCTTACTGTTTTACATATGCATCAAATCACTCCAACCCAAATACATTAAACCATGTATTTTTGTAATCTCAAAACACTTGCATAAATCATATTCTATTCTCAAATGTCATCTTCAATGATTATTTGCATCATCATTCACTTTCAAAACATGCATAATACAATAAGTAATAAAACCATAAACATGTGCATGAGATTTCATTTTACAAAGTGAAATCGAGAGAAAGCTCAACCGATACTTACTTCTGATCTTAGATAGGTGTATCAAACCTGATCTAAACTCCCACAACTTCTTTTTAAACCTTTTAACAGCAGTAAAATAGTTTTCCACTCACCAACAGACCAACGTTTGCTTGCCGATGCACGAATCAAGCCTCCGCAACTCTCGTGCCTTCTTCAATAGGTAAAGGATTTAGCTCCCTTGCTTTACCCAACCAAAACAGAAGATTAAGAACACATCTCTATATCAAAACCCTCCAACAATCAACCAACTCAACAACACCTCACAATAATCAATCGAACACCTTCCTAAAACCAACAAGAACACCACCAAACCTTACTCAAACAAATCCCAGCCAACATCTAACAATTCTAACACACTACTAACATCAATTAACATCTAAAAACAACCTAAACACGTCCTTATATCTCCAGCAACATCATAACAACCAGATCACACCAAAAACCAACTATAAACAACCTAGAAACTGGCAATCCATATAGTTTCAGGATTCTATTGATTAATCAATCCTTTCAACTTTAAAACACATCTAATTTAGGATGTAAATCAAGTAGATCCATCACCAAAATAGATCTAATTCAACTTCCATTAATTTTCCAAGAAAACTCAATTTAATTAACAAATCATTGTTTAAATCACAATTCCACAATATAAATCGACAACAAAGGATCAAGAACTTGGGAATTTCATTAAAGAACCTTTAATTAGAGGAGAGAAACAAAAAGCACCTCTAATAGATGATTTCTCCTTAATTGGCCAAGATTTGATGAAATCCAAAGAGATTTTGCAAAGGTATTTGATGAAATCAAATAGAAATAAAAAAGAAAATCAATGAAGATTGATTCCTGGAGATTTAGAAGTAGAAATCTCAGTTTGGTTGCTGAGAAAGTTGAGAGAAAAGATTTTGAGAAAAGTAGTTACGTAAGAAAATGTTCTTAGGAAATAAAGATCTTTTTAATTAAATCTTCATTTATCTAATTATTAAACCATTTAAAAATACTTTAAAAATAGCCTAAATTAAGAGAGAAATCTATTGAAAAATAATGGTCAAATAGCTCCTTAAAGATTCTAAGTTTTGATCCTTTTTTGATTTAGTCACTAAAAATAGTTTTGAAAACTTTCAATTTAGTCACTAGACTAAAATGTCTTAAAATCAGATTTAATTTCCTCAAATTGACTTCACCAATTTACTTAAAATATTAATTAAGTAATTTAGAGCATTTTTCCATATTTTATTTTCCCGAAAATCACTTTTATAAAATTATTTTCTTGAAACTATTCAAATTGCCTAAACCGATTCTCTCGAACCTCCGGTCCAACCCGATTCACATCTAGGCCCATTTTCAGGGCGTTACAACTCTCCCCCTCTTAAGAAATTTCGTCCTCGAAATTTACCTAACGGAAAAAGATGAGTGAACTGCTTCAACATATCTTTTTTGCTCTCCTAGGTAGCTTCCTCTACACCGCGTTGCTGCCACAACACCTTTACCAACTCTATGGTCTTTCCGTTGAGAACTTTACTACTCAAATCCAGAATCCTCACTGATTCCTCATCATAGGTCAAATTTGGATTCAACTCAATCTCCTCAACAAGCATTACATGCGAAGGATCCAATCTATACCTCCATAACATAGACACATGGAAAACATCATGTATCTTCTCTAACTCAGCCGGCAACCTCAACCTATATGCAACAGGGCCAACGCACTCCAACACCTCATATGGTCCAATGAACCTAGGGCTCAACTTGCCCTTTCGCCCAAATCTCATCACCTTTTTCCAAGGCGAAACCTTCAAAAAGATACGATCACCAATAGTATATTCAATTTCTCTTCACTTCAAGTCAATATAAGACTTTTGTCGATCCGGAGCATCTTTCAACCGATCACTAATGAGTTTCACTTTTTCATTGGTATCCTTGAACATATCCGGCAAAGAAACAAATTTATCTCCTACCTCCGCCCAACAAAGCGGCCTACGACACCTTCTACCATACAAAGCCTCATATGGAGCCATCTGGATACTAGCTTGATAACTGTTATTATAAGCAAACTCCACTAACAGCAACTGCTTCTCCCACGATCCCTAAAAATCTATGACACATCACCACAACATATCATGTCGCACTTGGATAACACATTTCAACTGACCATCCGTCTGCGGATGATACGAGTACTGAAGTTCAACCGTGTACCCAAGGCCATATGTAAACATTCCTAGAACCTCGCGGTGAATCACGGATCTCTATCAGACACAATGGACTTCGGCACCCCATACAACCTCACGATCTATGCAACATACAACTCTACCAACCTATCCAAAGTATACGTCGTATGCACAGCCAGGAAATGTGCACCTTCGTAAACCTATTCACAATCATCCAAATAGAGTTCTTCTTTAACGACGTCAAAGGCAACCCAGACACAAAGCCCATGGTGATCATCTCCCATTTCTACTCGAGAACCCTTAACAGTTGCAACAACCCTAAAGGAAACTGATGTTCTGCCTTAATACATTGGCAAACCATACAATGAGCCACAAACTCCGCAACATCATTCTTCAAGCCAACCCAGGAATATTCTTTCTTCAAGTCCTGATACATCTTAGTACTCCTCGGATGCATTGTAAAAGGACTCAAATGTGCTTTAGTCAAGATAGTGTGCCTCAACTCTTTATAATTCGGCACCATCACTCGACCCTTGAAGCACAAAAGCCCATCCTCATTAAAACCAAAATTCGTTTGATTCCCATCCAAGATATCCTTAACATGCGGCACTAGCTCAATATTATAAGGTTGATTCTCTTTGATCAACTACAACATCGAAGGCTTCACTTGCAACTCTACTAACAACCCTCCATCTCGCGACACAATCAGCCGCACAAACATCGCCCTCAACTCTACCGCGACCTTTCTACTCAAAACATCTACTACCATATTTGCTTTCCACGGGTGATACTCAATGGTCAGATCATAATCCTTCGACAGCTCCAACCATCTTTACAGCCTAAGATTTAACTCCTTCTGAGACATCAGGTATTTCAAACTTTTGTGATCAGTGTAAACAACACACTTCTCACCATAGAGATAGTGTCGCCAAATATTCAAGGAAAACACCACCGCAGCCAACTCAAGATCGTGCGTAGGGTAATTGTGCTCATGCATCTTTAACTGCCAAGATGCATAGGCGACAACTCTTCCTTCATGCATCAACACGCATCCCAAACCCACGTAGGATGCATCACTATACACAACAAACTTTTTCCCTGACTTCGGTTGAATCAAGATTGAAGCGTGTGTCAAAGCCCCTTTTAGCTTATCGAAAGCTTGTTGCCTAACTTTCATCCACTCGAAACCCACATCTTTTTGCAACAACTTCATCAAAAGGGCAGCGATCCTCGAAAACCTATCCATAAATCGTCAATAATATCCTACCAACCCCAAAAAACTACGAACCTCTGATACAAATTTCAGTGGCTTCCAATTCACAATGGACTCAACTTTCTGCGGATCCAGGCTAATACCCTAGGCCAAAACAACATGACCAAGAAAAGCTACTTGCTTGATCAAAAACTCACATTTACTTAACTTAGTATAAAGCTTGTTGTCCAACAAAACTTGCAACATAATTCAGAGATATCGATAGTGATCTTCCTCAGTACAAGAGTAAACAAGAATGTCATCGATGAATGCTACCACGAATTGGTCCAAGAATTCATGGAACACCCTATTCATCATATCCATGAACGTTAACGATGCATTTGTCAAACCAAACGACATCACTAGGAACTCATAATGCCCATAGCATGTGCGAAAAGCTATCTTCGGCACATCCTTATCTTTCACATTCAACTGATAATATCCTGACCCAAATAAATCTTGGAAAACACTGTAGCATCCCCAAACTGATCAAACTAATCATCAATCTTTGGCAAATGATACTTGTTCTTGATCGTTAACTTGTTCAGTTACCGATAATCTATGCACATCCTCGTCGTACCATCCTGCTTTTTCACAAACAACACTAGTGTACCCCACGGTGATACACTTAGACAAATGAAGACCCGATCAAGCAACTCTTGCAACTACGTCTTCAACTCTTTCGGTGCCATACGAAATGGAGCAATCAACACTGGAGCCATATCCGCATATGTCTCTATGTAAAACTCCACCTCCCTATCCGGCAGTAAACCAGGTAACTCTTCTAAAAATACTCCTAGAAAGTCGTAAACTGTGCGAATATCCTGGGCACGTACTTCCTTCATATTCGGGTTCATAACATAGGCTAGGTATGCTTGACCCCTGCATTCTAACAACTTTCGCGCTTCTAACGCTGAAACCACATTTGACGTGAACTTAACATTCTCGCCCATAACCACAACTTTGTAATCCTCGACAAGTTTCAAAGAAACTCGTTTGGCCTCAAAATCCACTATAGCCTTGTGTTGAGACAACCAATCCATACTAAGAATCACGTCAAAACTGTGCCTATAGCACCCCCAGCACTCTCTTGAATGCCTCTAGCCACATTTCCTACACTCAAGAACTCCAGCATGAGCATTCTGACCCTAAAATCCATGTCTAGCACCAAATCTTCCCTATCTCTAATCTGGGCAATGCCTTCTGTCTCTATGCCCCTTATAACAATCTCGACCAGCATCAGACTATGCACTCCTCTTGCCAGACGAAGAACCCCCAAAACGAACAGACAAACCCATATTCTATTATATGTCCTTCGCCCGTGACACCAGAACATCAAACTCTGTATAATCGGTGGCCAACATGTATGTCTTCACTTCCTTGATCAACCCATAATGGAATCGATCACACCTCTCTCGCTCGTTCAGAACTAACTCATGATCATATTTACTCAACCGAAGAAACTGGATCTCATACTCTAAAATAGACATGTTTCCCTTCTCCAAAGCCATGAACTCCTTCTTTTTCTCATCCTGTATCGAGTTCCCAAATACTTCTTCTTAAAAGCCTCACAGAAGAATTCGCATGTAACATTAGTAGGTTCCACACCCCCGATCATAGTTTTCCACGAACTGTGCTCATCACCCTAGAGCAACGATACGATACATCCAAGCTTGCGTACATCGGTACACTCTATTTGACCAAAGATCATTTTAGTACTTACAAATCATTCCTCGGCTGCTTCAGGAGTCAAACCTCTAAACTCAACACCACCAAGGCTACGCAAATGCTCCAGAGGTAACCCAGTGTTAACAACTGTAGGCGCTGGTGCCGGTACATGCACTCTAGCCATGGCCGCCTGGAAAGCCCCGTCATCGCCTGGACTAATAGTGACATATCACCAAGAACAGGTACTTGTGGTGCCTGAGGCGTACCTCCCTCTACTCTAGCACCAACAGGAGGAATCGGTGGAGGAGGAGGCAATTCTTCATCATGCGTATCCACAACACTACCCATGTGAGCTCTAGTCTCTAGTCTCGGTCTCATTCTCGATAATAGGAGTATAAACATGATAATGCAATAAAACAAAATAATTAGGCCAGCTCGCAGCAAGAATTCAAGTCACTCTTGTTTAAAAATCAAATCATTTAACTCAAGTAGTAATAAGGCAATGTGTCCCAAGGTCTAACTCCCAAACATACACATATCAGATACAATTTCTCAAGTTCAATCAACGTGCATTTCATACAACATATTCAGTCATACAAACAACCATAATCACCCTTCTAACAATCATAACCTGGCTCTAATACCACTAAACGTAACCCCCTTGACCCGGTCTAGTCGCAAGACCAAACTGAGGGAGCTATATTAGGGTTTACCGAAATAAACCCTAATGAAATTACATTCGAACCGATCTATTTTTTTATTTTATCTTTTCTAGATACATTTTTAGGACCTATAGTGTGTATACAAGTCATGGTTAAAAGCCCAACTCAATCGGGCGTCATTTTGACATCCAATTGTTCACATCCACATTCTAGGGACTAAAACGTAATTTTTGATATTCATATGAGCTTTCACTAAATTAAAGTTACCAATCCTCAATTAGTCATATTACATGCCTTCATATTAAATCACAACTCAAAATGATCATTCATACTCATTTAATTGCATAAATAAGAAACAGGGACCAAAATGCAAAGATTTCAAACATCAGACAACATTCCAACTGAATTAACGGCTAGTGTTTTGGTACAGGTGTCCACCATACCGATACGGTACTAAAGACCAAATGCGTACCGATACGATCCTCAAGCATTTCGGTACGGCTTGTATAGTTTTGAAAGTCTAGATTTTAGTGGCTATGAACCGTACCAAAATGATGACTCACGTACCAAAACCCTCCCTATTTTATAACTACGTGTACTGATATGGTTACTAGGTGTATCAGTACGGCTAGGCAAAATTGAACAATTTGAACCAAGACAAGTCCCCGCGTACCGACACTCTAAGGTACCGTACCAGTACGGTGAGACCTGTAATGACCTCTAGGTCCAACATACGACACTTTGGCTCAAACTAACCCCCTTAATTCATTCTACCATCATCATAAACTTTTAATCATCAAGCATAGCAACATGGCAAGAGATCATATTTGGCATGACATACTCAAACATTCACCTAAGAGCATAGTCTCTACCCAAGCATGCTTAATGTTTCCCAAACCCCTCAAACACAAGTAAAAAGCATCATACAAGTCCAAAACAATAATCCAAAATTTAACAACAACGAGTATCTCAGAACACATCTCCCAAAACAACTCGTTCACATTGCCTTCTTATTACTACTTAGAACGTATTAAAACTATACTTTGGATTGTATCAAATCCTTGGATCCTTCTTTGCTCATGTGCCGCCCGAGAAAGCTATTTATCTACATTGATGAGGAAAAGAAAGCGTAAGCAATAAGCTTAGTGAGGGAATCACTAAAAGACTCATCAATGAAATTGAAACCATTTAGTTCAAATCACACTTAAATATCTCATGGTAAAACATCACATGCTTCTCATGTCATCTCAAAATATGCACATTTAAATCATTTTCAACACATTTATGATGGATTCAATCTCTACCTCAATTTAAGCTTCCCTCAACAACACCTTTATAAAAAGCTTAAAGAGCAACAGATGTATAAATCACATTATACAAACATAATCCATTTCTCATGATATATTATCTCATATATTGGCTTTCAAGTGGCTCAAAACCAGCAACCTTATGTTTCATAAAACACATTGGATACACGGATTCTCAAGTGGTTCACACAACCACTTCACATACATACCTCAACCGAAGTAACAGCACACTTGCCCACCTCAACGGTTCAAACTAAAGTAACGAAACATTTACCCACCTCAACCGCTACGGTTCTCATGTTGGAGATTACGGACACTTAACACCCCTCGACAAACATGAGGCGACTTTTTATAGTGCACTTTTAATCCTATGACCGGTCAACTATATCTGATAACATTTTAACACAGCCAATTGCCAATATATTCAATAACCAACATTACCTCATTGTTTTACATATGCATCAAACCATTCCAACACAAATACATTAAACCATGTATTTTCATAATCTCAAAACACTTGCATAAATCATATGTTATTCTCAAAAGTCATCTTCAATGATTATTTACATCATCATTCACTATCAAAACATGCATAATACAGTGAGTAATAAAACCATAAACATGTGCATGAGATTTCATTTTACAAACCGAAATCGAGAGAAAGCTCAACCGATACTTACTTCTAAGCTTAGATAGGTGTATCAAACCTGATCTAAACTTCCACAACTCCTTTTCAAACCTTTTAACTGCAGTAAAATACTTTTCCACTCACCAACAGACCAACGCTTACTTGCCGATACACGAATCAAGCCTCCGCAACTCCCGTGCCTTCTTCGATAGGTAAAGGATTCAACTCCGCTTCTTTACCCCAACCAAAATAGAGGATTAAGAACACATCTATGTATCAAAACCCTCCGACAACCAACCAACTCAACAACACCTCACAAGAACCAATAGAACACTTTCCTAAAACCAACAAGAACACCACCAAACCTTACTCAAACAAAGCCCAGCCAACATCTAACGATTCTAACACACTACTAACATCAATTAACATCTAACAACAACCTAAACACGTCCTTATATCTCCAGCAACATCACAACAACCAGATCACACCAAAAACCAACTATAAACAACCTAGAAACTAACAATCCCTATAGTTTCATGATTAATCAATCCTTTCAATATTAAAACACATCTTAATTTAGGATGTAAATCAATTAAATCCATCACCAAAACAGATCCAATTCAACTTCCATTAATTTTCCAAAAAACCCAATTTAATTAACAAATCAATGTTTAAATCACAATTCTACAATATAAATCAACAACAAAGGATCAAGAACTTGGGAATTTCATTAAAGAACCTTTAATTAGAGGATAGAAACAAAAATTACCTCTAATTGTTGATTTCTCCTTAATTGGCCAAGCTTTGATGAAATCCAAAGAGATTTTGCAAAGGTATTTGATGAAATCAAATAGAAATCAAAGAGGAAACCAATGAAGATTGATTCCTGGAGATTTAGAAGTAGAAATCTCAGTTTGGTTGCTGAGAAAGTTGAGAGAAAAGATTTTGAGAAAAGTAGTTACGTAAGAAAATGTTTTTAGGAAATAAAGATCTTTTTAATTAAATCCTCATTTATCCAATTATTAAAACTTTTAAAAATACTTTAAAATAGCCTAAATTAAGAGAGGAACTTGTTGAAAAGAGTGGTCAAATAGCTCCTTAAAGATTCTAAGTTTTTATCCTTTTTCGATTTAGTCACTAAAAACAGTTTTGAAAACTCTCAATTTAGTCGCTAGACTAAAATGTCTTAAAATCATATTTAATTTCCTCAAATTGACTTCACCAATATACTTAAAATATTAATTAAGTAATTTTGAGCATTTTCCCATATTTTATTTCCCCAAAATCACTTTTATAAAAGTATTTTCCCGAAACTATTCGAATTGCCTAAACCAGTTCTCTTGAACCTTCGGTCCAACCCGATTCACATCTAGGCCCATTTTTAGGGCGTTATAGTGCAACCGTGCACGACGTGGGTAACACGAATGTCCGGACCGGTCGAGCCCTCCATGGGCTTATAGATATTTTAACCCCAAATATATTCCTCAAATCGAGCATATCTTTTCCAAATTATGTTTTGGAATTAAAAGAATAAATATTAAAAGCTTCATTTAGTTCAGATAGTAATTTTGGAAGTTGCTCTTTAAAGGTCCATTAATTCTCAATATTAAATGCTTCATTAGGTCAAAAATTTCTAATTTTCACTATGTGAAATCCCTATAAATACCTTGTTAAACCTACAAGTTTAATACACAACTCAACAAAAAATTCTTTTCTTTTCCTCTAGTTTTCGATGGTAGACAAAGGGAAGGGTATAGTTCATGATTTCTGTAGATGTGCTACTATAGCTAATCATCTAGCTGTTGTATCCTAGGAGACAGAAAACAAGAAATCTCAAGCACCAAAGAGTAGCCGAAAATCTGTCATAAGAAAACTGTGTAGCTACAGGCCTCAACTCGTTCCCAATCAATTTGGTTTTAGATATGTTGTATCTATATAATATATTCTGTTCAATTATTAATAATATCATATTTGATTTTATTGTTTATTATTTTATTCTTGGATTAACTTTTTTTCTAACATGAGCATCCTTGTTCACTCACCCGGAATTCGAACCCATACAAGATGAGGCAATATGAGCATCCTTGATCACTCAACCAATTAGTAGATCTCTTTAAACTTCTTTCTTTGAATACAATATAAAAACTATCAAATTTACATCTCATCCATAAATCAAAGATTAATGTGTTTAAATTTGTGTTCTCCTAAATATTACAGTAATAACTATATCAATCGACTTAGGACTGAATCAACAAACTTTAAACTTTAGTAACAAACAAATAACCAAAACATAGAAAAAAAACTAATTTATTATGGGGATTGTCTAACTTAAGTTACTATATTGGGTAATTAGTTGATTTTTTTTCAAATAAATTCTTTTAAATAATATTATGTAATAAAGTAAAATTTATAATAATTACCCAATACAACAGCCTTAACCTATGGCTTGTGGCATGGGTTAGACAAACCCCTAAAAACACCCTATAATTGAGAACTATTTTTGTGTATTTTGCTCGAATGTTAAAATAGAGAGCTTAAATCCCAAATTTTAGAGAAGTTGAGGGATCAAAACCATATTTTGACCTTTAATATCTATCGTGTGATGATATCGTCCATCAAGCCGCTGCTTCTCGAAATCTCTAAGCCAGTGTCGATTGAGGCTTCACTCTCACAAAGGCAACAATTTCTCAATGTACTCAACTGAGCTTCGTCTCGTCTCCATGTCAGCTCACCCATTTATTTCTTTGTTTTCAATTCGAATGATTTGAGATTCATTTATATATAATGGGTAAATTACACAGGAGACCACCGATTTTTGGGGTTGGTGTCGAAATTATCACCGATCTTTCAATTTTGTCAAAATGACCACTCAACTATTGATATGGTTCCAATATAGCCACCAGCCGTTAAAACCTAACGGAGAGGCTGATGTGGCAGTTAACAGAAACTTGTATAATTATACATTTAGTCCCCATAATTTTCACATTTAATCAATTTAGTCTTAGTTTCAATTTAATAAAATAAATTAATTATTCAATTAGGTGGTGACATGTGTTACCACCTTATTGGAGGACTTTATCTATTTTTATTTAATTAAATTAATTTATTAATTTTATGAGCCCTAAATCATAAACCCTAAAAATTATAGTTAGTGCACAGTTTATAATTTTTAACTTAATTAATAATTTTTAGGATTAATGGTTTATAAAATTTTTAGGGTTTAGGGTTTATAAATTTTTTAAATCGTGCACTAACTATATTTTTTATGGTTTAGGGCTTAGATATTTTTTAAATCATGCACTAACTATAGTTTTTAGGGTTTAGGGTTTATAAATTTTTAGGGTTTAAGGTTCATAAATTTTTTAGGTTTTAGGGGGTCTATAAAATTTTTAGGGTTTAAGGTTTATAAAATTTTGGGTTAGATGTTCGAATCCTCTAAAATCACATTTGTGCAATGCTTTCCCCCTACACCCAAGTGAATGTAGGTTTGATTCCCCCCAACTACATTTGTGCAATGCTTTGATTTTTCTCTTCAATAAGGTGGTGACACATGTCACCACCTAATTGAATAATTAATTTATTTTATTAAATTGAAACTAGGACTAAATTGATTAAATGTGAAAATCGCAGGGTCTAAATATGTAATTATACAAGTTTCTGTTAACTGCCACGTCAGTCTCTCCGTTAGGTTTTAACGGCTGGTGGTTATATTGGAACCATATCAATAGTTGAGTGGTCATTTTGACAAAATTAAAAGATCGGTGGTCATTTTGACATCAACCCCAAAGATCGATGGTCTCCCGTGTAGTTTACCCATGTATAATCTGCGCTTTAACGCATAAAAAATGGCATCATATTCCTTATCCTCTGCTCGATTTTGCACTTCGAAATTCCCAATCTGTTTCCATCTATCAAAACCCTCAAATTTTTCATTCTTTACCAACAGATCCATCTCTTTCCAAAAGATCCCTTCTAAATCCCCACCTCCGCTTCAAGCAAGTTCCACCCAGCTCCAACCCATGGAGGAACTCCCTCCTAAGCTCCAGGAAATCATCAAGCTTTTCCAATCGGTGGAAGAACCCAAGGCCAAGTACGAGCAGCTGATGTTTTATGGCAAAAACTTGAATCCTCTCGATACCCGGTTCAAAACTAGGGAGAACAAAGTTGAGGGCTGTGTTTCTCAGGTCTGGGTCAGGGCTTATCTTGATGAAGCATGTTTTCTATCAAGCCGATTCCGATTCCGATTCGGTTTTAACGAAGGGGCTCGCTGCTTTGCTTGTTAATGGATTGTCTGGAAGGCCTGTCCAGGAAGTTTTGAGGGTTTCGCCTGATTTCGCTGTGCTTCTGGGGCTGCAACAGAGCTTAACACCTTCAAGGAATAATGGGTTTTTGAACATGTTGAAGTTGATGCAAAGGAAGGCACTTGAGCTGCTTATTGAAGCTGAGAAGGGTGATGGGTCTTCGGGTAATGATCGTATTGTGAATGATAACGGTGAAAAACATGATGAGGATTCGGGTGTTGAATTCAGTTCTTCAAAAAGTGGTGAACATAGTTCGAGTGGCTTGGGAAGTAGGGGAATGAGGATCAAGAAGAAACTGGAGAAGGAACTTAATCCTATTGAATTGGAAGTGGAAGACGTTTCGTATCAGCATGAGCATGCCGGACATGCCGGTGTGAGGGGCAGCGATGGGGAAACACATTTCAATGCCAGGATTGTGTCCAAGGGATTTGAAGGGAAGAGTTTGGTTAAGAGGCATAGGCTAATTTATGGTGTGTTGGATGAGGAGTTGCCGACTGGATTGCACGCCTTGTCTATCGTGGCAAAGACACCATCTGAAGTTGAAGCATGACTGGTGAGAAAAATAGGATCTTTTTTCAGAACATTTTGATGTGTTTTTTATTTTGTAAGTTTTTCAAAAGGTGCTTGATTTAGAATTGGGATTATTGCATCTTGGATTTTTGACAATGCATGAATCAGTTTCATGTTGGTTGATTTTAACTATGTACTCAATAAAGATGTTTCTATGCGCCATTTGGGTGATTTCTTGTAATCCCAAGCAATCAAAGGTGCATAACCATTTGTAGTAAATGAAAAAGAAAAACATCCATGAAGATCTATGCAAGGAGAAACAAAAAATAACTCGCATTATGAACAAATCGAATCAAATACAGAGCAATATATAATGGATACATGGGGAATTTCCAATAAACAAACTATCGCCGCCTAATTGTCCCCTCATTGCATATTCCGGATGCCACGCGCAGGCAAATAGAGATACAAAAGGTGAGGGAGTATGAAATTATGTGCTTGGTGTTTCGGCACCAGGTCCAGGCCGGGCATTTAACAGGGGCTGAAGAGCTTTGACAACGATGCTCATATTTGGTCGAAAATCAGCCTCGTATTGCACGCACAATGCAGCAACAGCAGCCATCTGCGGTCAAACAAGTAAAATGCTATAGGCAACAGCAGCCTTGGAAAGTTTTGCAAGACATGTTAAAAGGTTTTAACACAATGATGTGATTTACAGGAGCTGGAGGGGACATCCAAAAGAATTTTATTTTTCAAGTTCTTTATTCTGATTCACATCACAGGCAAATCTCTCATTACTAGTCTCCATCAATCCTACCCCAATGTCAATCGTTCAAAGGAAGCTCTCTCCATATACGCAAACACTTCCCCAGAGCTCTCGTATAATAACATCACTTTCATCTAGCCTTGCATCTTACTAATTATGTGGTATAATTTATCTTGAAGCTTAAAAATTTATCTTCGAAAAAAGGGGGACATCAAGAATCAATTAATAACCGATGTACACGTTTGCAAGCTCCTAGAATACCATTAAAAAAGTATTTAAATCGAAGCAACTTCCAAAATTTAGTGTCACTTGAAGAAATGTGAAGAGAAAATGTGCTAATAAAAAAGATAATACCGGGAGCAGCCAAACATATAAATACCTTAGCAACAGCCTTGGGAGAATAATCTCCTAGTCTTTGATCGACACACTGCCTAACCTTGTCTTCACTGAGTCTTGGTGTAGCCTAACATAATTCAGAACTCTCTTGGTTATCATGTCTGAAAAGTTAGAAAACGAAAGACAGGCTGGATATTAAAAATTAAGTAGCAGAAATAAGTACCCATGTCACAAGACTTTGCTGTCCACGGGGTAAAGTATGATCAACAGGTTTTCTCCCAGTCAGAAGCTCAAACAGCACAACACCAAAGCTGTATACATCACTCTTGGCATTTAATTGCCCGGTCATTGCATATCTGCCAACCATGAGAACACAACAGTCATGACTCATATCCAAGGCATTGAATCTGAAATCAAGCTATATATAAAGGAGACTTGGGATATTAATATTATATTTGTTCCATGAAACGCCTCAGTAAACAAATGAGAAATTAAACTACTTCAGGTTCCAAAGAGCCATTCGTGATTGACAAGTGAAATATCATGCTACAAGATGTTTACAAACTAAGTTTGACTTCAGTCATGTATTATCAGAAACAAAAAGATATTTGAAAAAAATAAAAATACTAGATGTCAGCAAGAAAAGAATCCACAATTACTTACTCAGGAGCATGATAACCAAAGGTTCCAAGTACACGAGTGGAATGAAGACGGGCTGCCATATCAGGAGCCTGATTTGATAAATCAAAGTGAGCAATCTTTCCACATCATCATCGAATATTAACACATTGCTGGACTTAATGTCACGATGAATGATGTGAGGATCAGCCTTCTCATGCAAGTATTCAAGCCCTCTTGCAGCTCCTACAGCAATTTTTACTCTTTGTGCCCATGTCAGAACAGGGCCAGGCTGAGCTCCCTTAACACCTTTCCTCCCTGCATTAAAGGAATAATAATGTTGCAATATTAACAGCACCACATGAAAACATAACCAAATAGATTTTGTATCCATTTCTATAACAGCAATACAAATAGAACCATGCTCCAGGCATCAACTTTGTAACTGGGACAACAAATGAAGCATCATCACTCATACCATGGAGAATATCATGCAGTGATCCATTTGATGCAAACTCATAGGCAAGTATACGGGTGCTCCCATCAACACAGTAGCCAAGCAATTGAACGAAGCTTTCATGTTTCAACCTTGATACCATAGACACCTGAAAACCATGCATCAATGGATATAATATGAAACTCTAGAGATAATATCAAGATGCATTAAATGAGATGAATTATAGCTGACAATTGAACCTGGGACAAAAACTCATCATCAGGTTGCTTGCTGGCGTCTAACTTTTTGATTGCTGCAGCGTGCCCACTTTTAAGGACCCCATAATAAACTCTGCCATAGGACCCTTCTCCAATCAAAGAATTAGTATCATAGTCATCTGTGATTTCTTTCAATTCATCTGCTGGAATAGCAGGGACTTCAATAGGCTGAACTTTCACAGTTTGAGCACTCTTTGATGCAGTTTCAGATGTATGGTAACCTCAATCATTTCCTGATTGGTCAAATTCAACCCAGATTAAAGCAATAGGTTGAGTACAGCCAAAATAAAGCATAGGCAACCATAAATTGTAAAAGAGAACTATATGAATGAACACGTAATGAGTATAAGTGGTAAATTAAATTAGGTGGGAATACAACAGACACATATATATAGATCCTGCAAAAAATATCTAAAAGCATAGAAATAAAACTAATAAACAGATTAAAACTGAACTCTGACTGATGATGGACATAAGCATCAACGGAGTTTATGCCATCCTACTTATCGTGATTCATTCAACTAGTTCACTATATTGATGATGCAGAAAGACCTAAGTGAAATTCACACAAGTGAAATATTATCAGCCTTGGTGTGAATTTCAACAACAGGATTACCTGGTGGTTGTTTAACAATATATTGGCCTCCATTATCAGAGGTTTTGTGCATATCATCCTCTTCACAACAGCCAAAGCAACTCATGGTTTCCCTTGAGAATAATCTCTAACTTCAAAGATCCAAATCTAGGAATTCAAAGAATCATAAGAGTAAGGACAAAATATAAAAAATAATTCACATTTTTGTTAAACTAAAGAAAGATCAACTTAACTAGCACTAAATTTTGTAAATATTGCAGGTATAGAAACTGCAAAGACAAACAAAAAATGCAAATAGGCAGAGCGCAAATATATGTTGTTAAATAATGAAAGCAAAATGCATTTGCGTTTTCCATCATCAGTAGGTTTGTAGTCCAGATATTAAGGAACTGGAAGTTCTTTCATCATGTCCACATGAGGCATTTCTATACTTTCGTAAACCCGACAAGATATCTTGTCATCTTTTTTTTTTAATCCAAATAACATGCTACTAGGCAGACTGTCATTTCTTTCGCATAATGAAGATTTCCATTCAAAATATTGCATATGGCATGAGAAAGAACAAAAAAAAGTCATGGAATGCATATGAGATAAATTCCATAAATTCAAGAAATTGCAGCACTTTATTCTTACACTTAATATCCCCTGTGAAATGAGAGGTAAGGAGAGTTAAAGCTTTCACTGGATTATCCAAATGAAGCCTCGCAAGCGCAACCTTCAAAAGAATTCACAGGGGGGACAATGCTCACAGTCCACTTGAAATTGCAAATGCAGGAAAAAATGTTGGAAATAAAGTTTGCTACTTTTTTGTAAAATGAAATCTACAATTTCACCAACTTTATACACCTAAAAGTTTCCGGTACACAAATCCGGTACACCTAAAATTGCTGTATAATCACAAATTATATTCAATATACACTCTCCCCAGTAAAACGACGCCGATTAAATCTTCTTATCAAAAAAAGTTGAACCACTCACCAAACGTATATTATAAGCTAACGCATAAAAGCACAGTCAAACTCAACATTCAACAACCATTTTCCTGATCACAGTTTTCGAAATTCAAAGAGTTTTATGAATACATAAAATCAGCTAGTTACATTGATCCGCGTGCATGTCAATCAAAAGCAAATGAAAATCAAAGAAGATGCACTCAAAAATAAATTGAAAGAATCACCTGAAATTTGGAGCAGATGAAGTGGAGCAAGCACTGATACTTGGATCAGTTCAATAAGAGACTCTGCCTAATAGTTGAGCTGAAGATCTGAAACGGTGAAGCCGGCGAAAGGTGCTTAGGTTAAGAGAACAGGGGGTGCGTAGGATAAAAGGGAAAAGTCAGTCTTGGCTTTATTCGTATAGCTAAGCTCCCTTGGATTCTATTTGAATTTATTTGTTTATTTAACTTTCTACGTTATTTTTATATTTTTCTTTTGATTTTTTATATAGTTAATTAATCTGAATCAAACATTAAAAGAATATTATTTTAGTGATCTTTCTAATTCAATGTTTTTTATTTATAATTTTAAGGTTTAAATGTTTATTTTATCCAAAATATTTAATATATTTATTCTATTAAATCAATTGACAATTCATCTTGTTCTAGTTGAATTTTGAACTGTATTATTTAAGAGGAAGAGAAATATAAAAATATCGATCTAACATAATGAGACGTTAAACTTTTTAAGTAAAGATAAATATTTAAATTTTAACATTATAAATAAAATAAATATAATTCGAATGGTCAGCCATACATCAAACTTGTATGGTATCTGACCAAAATTAATTAATTAATAAATTAAAAATCAATAATCATAAAAAAAATCATTTAGAAAGGGATGTTTCAGTGCCAGGTCAGCTGACGTGAGCTGGAACTTGTCTTTTATTACTTAACGAGTAATAACTTTCTTCCTAAACTAACATTGCCGAAATCATCGCTCGCGTAAATTTAGGTTTCATAATTGATGGATAAAAAAGCTATGCATTTGATTATTTGAAGTGAACTACTTGATTAAAGTCAAAATTACCTCAAATCCATTCATTGACCGAGTTATTAAAGATATTTATATTCAGTGAAATAAACGGTCTAAGTTTAACTCCAGTATCATTCCCCTAAGTTGATTTGAACTGCATAAACATTTTCATGTGTTATTTATTTTAAACATTTTATGTTTTTAGTAGTGTTTAAGAAGTTTTTTTAGTTATTGTCACTCTATTTGACCATTCTAGCAAAAAACTGCACCTACAATATTTGATCAATTGGAAGTAATATAATACACTTAATTAAATGAGTTACATAATTAATCATACAATCATTGATCGAATTAAATTATGCTTATTATTCTATGATTAATGTCGTATATTAGCGCTATTAAAAAATTGTTGTATATTAAGGGTATTCATGATAAGCTAACCGTACCATTTAGCCTAAACCGCCAGTTAACCGTTATAATAATTATTGAATCATAACTTAACTGCTAAGGAACGTTTAATCATTTTAGCCGTTAATCGAAGACTCACCCACCAAAGCCAATTGTGGTATCAAGATAATGTGGATGGAGTTTGGTAAATATTATTTCTGTCAAAAAGCCGCACATCAAACATTAGAATTCGAATTTCGGAAATAAGAACCACCTGAACTAGTGCAGGTTTTGAGATGTCAGGGCTCTTTACAAAGTAGTCTACAATCTCAACTAGAAGAAAGCATAAGACTATTCAAAAGGGGAGAAATTCTGATACATAGTCCAAGAAGAAAGGCATTTAAATGCTGAACTATTCAATACAAAATTGTGGTTTTCAGTTACACAAACCTCATATGAGGGGGTAAAAATTCCCATGGCAACTTAGAAATGACCGACATGTCTGGCTATTAGTAAATGGTTTTCTGGCGATACACTTGATGGAACATACTTAACAAGCTGAGTTTCGAGTCCATGTTCCTTGAGCCACATCAACCTTCCCATATCAATTATCTGCTTGCACATAAAACCTAGCTTTGCTCTCTCAATCGGTTTCATATTCCTCACAATGGCTTCGACTCCATTTGCATCCTCATTGCATTCTTCCTTTTCACTGCCACAATGGAAACCGAATGTGTTTTTAGAAGACAAATGCAAAAAATAATCAATTGTGAATCCAAAATGTTATGAAGGTAGAAACATATCCATGCTAAATGGCAAAAAAAAAAAAAGAGAGATGCTACATTACATTGATTCTGGATGCAATTTGAAATCGATATCACCGGAAAGATCTGAACTATGATCAGCATCCACCGCCCAGCTGGTAAACCATGTAATTGCATGGAATTCTTCCTTGCTAATACCCAAACTGGTTAAGTATTTCTTATCTGTAGGGACACGCACGTTAAATGGTCAGCTTACAAGGAAAGGATGTGATGAATTTATACATAGATGTTAGATTGATGTAAGGCAGAAAAGTTAAAATTACTTATGTAGTGTTTCCATTGGCAAATATGATGGCAGCAAGTTGCTATGGCAAGACCTTTCAGGTGACAATTACTTCCACATTGTTCAAGACTCCTTTCTTTCACCTGGCAACATCTGAGTGTCAAATCTGCATCGAAATGTTTCAACAGAATGTGAGACAGTAAAGAATGCTTTGTGCCGATCTAGCATTTCGTTGGGATCAAATACAATAATCATTGCGAGGTTAAACAGTCAAGTTTACAAGAAATTGCAGAGATGTGATAACTTACCGGTTGCAGGGCCACAGAGATGTTTACCAATAGCTATATAAGGAAGTCCTTGCAATGACTTGACAGCATTCAAGTTCAGATCCTCGACTGCAGAAGTAAAAGTTCATGATACGGTGACAAAGTGAAGGGTCGGAAGTTAAGAGCACTCAAAAGGTTGCAGTTTTGTATGATCACATGTTTTTCCTTTTACCCCACTTTCAGTAGTGATTATCAGAATGATAGGTTACAGAGGGTACATTGTTAATGAGGGGAAGCCAAAGTACAAAATTCAAACAATTTTAATTTCTAAAAACATAACAAATCATAAAATTCAACAAAATATTCAGAATAATGATCGCAACGAAAAAGTTCATAAGCTAATAGTTCTCCATCTAGATAAAACTGTAGCAAAAGAAAGCCAAGAAAGGAAAGCATTGGAAAACGGAGACTCAATGGAGAAACTAAAAACAGCATCAGCAACAACAAAGTTCTGGAAAACCTTACTGTCGATTTTTAAACGTTCCAATATCAAGCTCTCTTTCTGTCGCAAAGACCGATCAGCCTATAAATACCATTGGCATAATGTAACCAATAGAAACAAACGAAAAAATCAATGAAGGTTCAAATCAAAGAACATAGAAACACATCGAGATTACAAGGCATGAACCTAAAGCATATGAAATCATTGCAAAATCAACAAATTTAATCTCAATTCAACTAACCTTAAGTTTGTATGCCTTTCTCTCAACTAGAAATACCCTTCTAATACCATAGCAATCCGCAAGCATTTGTGTCAAGTATCCTCTCCCTGCTCCAAACTCAACCACTGCCGGAACACCATTGTCATTTTCAGACAGCTCCAGAGATCCACACTTTTCTCCCTTGCCAACAACCCTTTCCAAAACCCCAAACTCCTCCAAGTTCCCAAGCATCGACGCCTGCTGTGTTACATGCTTCTCTTGAAATGGCACATTCCTGTCAAAAATCAACTCAAGTTAAAAGCCAAACAATTCCCACAGAAAAACAACCCGAGCAATTGAACTAGACATACCTATCTACTTCTCCCTTAATCCATAAGCCACAAGCTTCAGGTATCTTATAAGATTCTTTAATATCATTACAAATTCGAGCATGGACCGACTCAATCTTTCTAATAACCTCGAAGAATTCGGTTATGTTCAAGCTATAAACAGCATTTCTCTTCATTTCAGAGGTTACGTTCACGGTTTCCTGTTCTTGTTGCCCATCTTCTTTGCCAGCATTAACACCCTTTTGGTAAAAAGGTTGGGTGCTCAAAGATTGAGCTTGTTTGACTAGTGGACATCTCTTTAGATGTCCTCCCAGGTTTTCCTGAAGCACACAACTTCAAAATAAAGCAAAAAAATGTTAAAAATTTGTTCTTTTTTTGTCTGGAGTGAAGGATTGGGAGAGAGGGTATTACTGAGAAGGGTCAATAGGACATGGGATCCACTGGTCGTTGGTCCGCGGAGTGTGATTGCCACAAAACCTTGAAACGATTAGATTATTAGAAAGGAAAACGAAAGAAGTGATAAAACCAGAGATTCAACGAAAGAAAAGAAAGGGGGAAGAGAGATCGAACTAACAAGGAATTTTTGAAAGGGGAGTTTGAACAGAATCTGTTCTTTTTGGCGACCCAGAATTTGCAGCGATTCTCCATCACCTTACTCTTCGGTCCACCGGCGACCGCTTTGATTTTCCCTACAAGGCTACAACCAGACCTTGTTTTTGATTAATTAATTTTTCATAAGTAATATTTTTTAACCTTTTTAGTTATCCATATTTTCAACTACTTTTATTTCAGGCTTTAAGGTTTAGATTTAAAATTTTAGAATTTAATCGTTAAAATTTAGAGTTTATAAATTAAAACTTAAATTTATAATTAGATTATTCTAAACTTAAACTCTAACATTTAAATTCTAAATTCTAATTTTTAACTTTAAATTCTATACATTAATCTTAAATTATAAACTCTTAAACTTAAATCATTGAACTTTAAACTATAAACCCTGAAACTAAAGTATGTTAGAAACTATTTTCAACCCTATGGGTATTGAATATAAATTATTCTCTATATACTATTGTTCACCGTCCTGTTGTTTAAGAAAGATTATTTATTGAAACATTTTAGGACCAAGGCCGGTGTTTCGTTTACATGCTATGTATGTCATGGAGTTTAGCCTCTTTTGTATTATTGAGCACTTAATTGTGACAAGGATCGAGTGACACTGTTCTTGTATGATAAAACTGAATTCATGAGAAAACATGTACTTTTTTCAGTTGTCTAGGTAAATCTCCTATGGAAGTATGGTCGTTTTCGTATCATAATTTTGTTATCGGACACTTTCGATTTAGAAGCTTTGCAGCGCATTTGAAAGTTGAGACCCATTAGACCTGAGTCATCTTATTGGCTTGTTAACTCCCTCTCTCAAGTCCCTGGCATTGTGCATTTTGTTTTCATAGTTTTAGGTATATGTTAGTCGAAGATGCTTCTCATCGCATATTAACAGATGCGGTTTTTTTTGGAACAATTTCTATATAGGGGAAGGGAATGAGAAGAAATTTATTCATCATGAGTACTGAATCCACAACTTAAGAATAAAAGAGAATATCGATTGAGAGTTTTAAAATCACCTGCTCTAGAGATTGTTGACCGTACATTATTTTGCGGTGTAAAACTTGGCAGTACCGTTTCCAGGAATATTTCAAGCAAGAACTTGTGAAACACTATGTCTTGCTGAATTTTAAGCATCAATGCCTTGCTGGGGATACGAAACACTAGATAAATAGTAGTACCTGTTAAAAGGTATTGATGTGAGAATGCAATGACAAGATAAATCAAATTATGATTCTAATAGCTCTTCCATCATTAATTTGATAAAATTTCTAAAATTTTAGTGTCGGAGCAAGTATATTTGCTCGGTTGGCCAATTGTTCATTTTTGTTCTTTCATATTCTCTTCCCATTTCCACTCCCCTCTAGGTAGGATTAAGATTAGAATTAAGATTTATAAAAAAAATTTACTATCGAAAATAATACTTAAGAATTATTTTAATTGCATAACATTAGTATATTTAAATTTATTATATGAAGTGTATAGAACTTGTATAAAAAATTATATTTATTATATCAAGAGGGAAATAGTAATTATAATTTTGAGTAATGGACTAGATTGAGAAGTGGGTAAAAATTGAAGGACATGTGGTTAATTAAACATTACATTAGGAACTAATTTAAGAGATGACAAAATTTGAAGGAGTTATGGTATAATTAAACCATAAGTCAAAGACTAATTCAAAATTTTACAAACGTTAAGAAACTTAAGTTTAATTAATCATTAAGGGAATAAATATCTAGAGATTTTTAAAGGATGTTTTTGGATATTCAAGCTTATATAACAAATTCATCCCTATCAAATTAAAAGAATAAATATGTAGGGACTTTTATTTGAAATTTTTAAAAATGAACGACTAAAATAAAAACATGTTCAAAGTTAGGTAACTAGAAGTGGGATTGCCCAAAAAAGCTATCCATATGCACATGATTTGTTCATTTTGCACGTTTTCCTTCATTTCTGTAAAAAATAAACGCGTGGTAAAGAAAGGGCAAAGTGACCACATCCAATCAAATTCTTCCCTTGCTACTCCTTCCACACGCAGATACGGAATATAAACATTAGAAAAAAATAAAAATCTTGGTGTTATTGATCCAAACATTAGAAAAATAAAATCTTGGTGTTGGTCAAGCCAAGCTTGTGGAATTTGGTGTGGAGTCCAGTTGCCTTCAATCCTTCTTCGTTCTTATTGATTTTTTGTTTTCTGCAACAAAAGTTCAGCAAATATTTCTTCTGCTGCAATTTCCTTCATTTCAAGCCCGAGCTCACTTAGCTTCACCCATGTTTTCCCTACCAAAACAAATCCGACATTCAGTTGCAGAGTCCCTCCTTTGAAGCCGCCGTCTCGTAGCAGTTTCTTCATAGGAATCACACATGGGTCCTTTAAAAAGTCCTCCTTTTTCACTTCCTCCAAACCCTTTTCTCCCGTCAAGAAATGGCAGGATTGCACGTACTGTTTCATAATATTCCTCTCTTTCTTTGTTTTCACAGCCAAAAGACACGTTTGGTCTGAATTTTTTTTCTCGTCTGAATTCAGGGTACAAATGGAGATTGATGTTCCCGCCTCTGTGGCTTACAATTTGTACTCCGATCGCGAAGCAATTCCCAATTGGATGCCGTTTGTTTCATCCGTCAAGGCAAGTATGCACTTGGGATCTGGCTATTTTACTTGGATTCTTGTTTTCTCAAAGTATTTTCAAGTTTTCAACACATTCTTGATGCAATTGTCTGATATTTGCGGGTTTGATTCTAACTAGGTTTTAGAAGACAAGCCTGACTTGTCACGGTGGTTCGTGAAATATGAAGCATTTGGTCGTAACATTGAGTACTCTTGGCTTGCTAAAAGTCTGCAGGTAAGGTTCAGAATCATATTATTATCTCTGTTCTTTTGCTTATTCACCAATTCAAGTGGGTGTCTATTTTTCTTATGCAGCCCATCCCCAATCAGAAAATTCACTGGAGATCTTTGGAAGGACTCGGTAACAGGTAAACAGAAATGAACTCAGTAACTCAAATTGAGTATATCGACTCACTGAAGCAGAACATGAATATGTCTAGTATTGTTTCATGTGATGAAAAAGTTAGATCATTTGGTTATTTCTATATCAGCCATCTTTTTTTCTTATCATTTGACTCAATTCGATGATAGAATCTTAACAAATTGGTTTAACATGGCAGGGGTTCTGTTCGCTTTTATCCGAAAGGTCCCTCGTCGTGTTTAGTAGACGTGAGGCCACTCTACACAATATTTCCATTTGATGATTTGCTGTTTCCACTGTTATTGTTTCCTCAAAACTCACGAAACTGCATTCCATCATGTTTCCTTATTACCATCACTTAGATTATTCTATGAGCACATGAAACCTGTTTGATTGATGTTGCAGTATCATAAACATCCACTTAAAATCATGAATTGGAAAATGTTCCTAGTAGTTTCCGGCATCTTCTGCTACGGGCTTATGAGAGAAATCAGTGAAACCATCCTTCTTTAGATATAACTTCGAATAGTACTCACTTGCTGCAATTTTTCTTTTCTTTTCAGCTGAGTATTTCATATGAAGTTCCTCAACTCTTGGTTCCGGTGGCATCGGTAAGTACTCGTTCTCATCGTAAAAATGACGTGGAGGCAGAAAAACAGACAACGCTTCTTCATCTAGTTTTTTTGTTGCACATCATTGGGCTAACATGAAGTAATCTATCATTTTCCCTCTGATAATATATGTTCAGCTGCTTCAACCATTCATGGAAAATTTACTCAAACTAGGTATGGATCGGTTTGCAAAATTTGCTAAAAGCTCAAGCTCAACAAGATAATCATCTCACGTGGTTGGGTTAGTCATGCGACCTTGTGTTCACTGATTCATTGATGTGAAAATTCACCCATAAGCAATCCCAATATCCTTTGTGCAAGACAATGAAAGAGTATTGTCTTGTATAGTTCTTCCTTATCCTCTTAAAATATCCATCTTGCTTTAAGATTAATTTATGATATATTAAATTAATGGATAAATACTTGTAAATGCAAATTTTTGTGGGGTTGGAGAGATTTTTGTATAAATGCATCCATTTTTCATTGAATGAGATCTGTCATGTTCATATTTTGCATTTGGTTTACGGAATGTAATGATATTTTTCTGTTTCTAGTGAAATATTTCAAACCTTGGTAAAAGATTATAGCAATGTAAGACATGAGAATATGAAAGTTGGACATCTATTGACAATATATTGATATACTGAACCAACAATATATATATACACACACATACATACGTGAAGATCTTGTATATACATTTACCCTAAATATATCACTGCAAAAACTGGTAGCTGGTTTTTGTAGCTCTAACTGAAGCATCCAGAAACAGCAGTGTCCCTTCTTGATAAGAGTGTTATGTAAAAGACTATTTACATTCAAAGACTCATTTACCTGATGTAAATGTCTATAATGTTTTGGTTCCGGCAATCGATCCCAAATATAACGAGACTAAAGCTTGTTGCTTTGGTTTTTTGAGTATTTAGGTTCACTGATTGGCATTTAGTTCCAACAAACTCCTCAATCTGCATATGGCTTCTGTTGAGAGGCTACAACAATTCAAACCTCTTTGCCGAGGAGATGGTTGCTCCCGGTTGTCAGGTGCGGAGAAGCATACAACGATCATAGTGAGATTATCAAACGTGTTGCTGCGACACAAGGCTTCCGTGACAAGGTCTTTGGCACACTGTTAAGGGTCATCATGCCGCTGCAACCCTCTGCAGGCTAGGCTAACTGCTTGCTGACTTGACATAACATCCTAAATCCCATCACATCCAAAGATGAGGAACTCGTCATCCTCTGTAAGAACCATCTGTCGGAACACGGGCTCTGCGGTGAGAGGTGATGACGAACCCTTTGGAAACTTCATGTCCCCCCTACCCCAAGGCTCAAGAAACTGATAGAACACCGTTAAGATACCCATCACTGATAAAACCGTTCTCCTCCATTCTGTTGGATATATAGGTCTGTGGTCTTCAAACATATCTATTGACTACTGCCTCCCCGTTTCGGCAAAGAACTGCTCGGCAATCACCGGCATTGGCCACCATTAGAAGCCTAAAACACAAACAAGTCAGGCAGAGTTTTAAAAGCTGAAAACAACACTATCTCAGGGTATTGAAAGTAAATAAATACCAGAATAGTAAGTGCTATTGTCCCAAAAGAAAACGGCTATATACGAAAACCAAACACAAAACAAATAAAAAAGTATTTCGAACACAGATGAAAACGGTTTTATTCCTTGGGTGAGCAAAAGATATTGATCAAACTTGGTCTTAAATTGAAGTGAGAAATGGGTGAGCATACAAGTAGCAACTGGTTTAAAAGTTGCTGTTGGTAGACACGTAAGACTTACAGCCTTATGATTCATTGTTTTCTGAAAAAAGTATTGATCACTGATGTGATCTCGTCTTGAAATTTACCGAGATGCTGATTTGCCCGATTGTAAATAAAGTGACTTTGTATTGTAAGACTTGCAACGGTTTCAGATGGTTTAAAAGGATGATGATGTGTAACGATATAGAAAGTGATGGGAATAAAAGATTCTAGAATTTTAGAAGGTTAATGTGTTCGATGGTGGTGGTAGAATTGGATGATGGAAGATGGGAGGTAATTTAGGACTTGAGGATTGAACCAACACTAAAAATGTGTGACCCGAACCCTATAACGGTCTCTAAACGAAATAAGGATCTTGACCCACTAGTTAAGTAAAACTAGGAACCAAAGATATCAAGGTTTGATTCAACAAGCAGGACTTGAAGGATCGATAAAGTTCTCAAAAGAACGAAAGAGATAAAACTCTCAATTTTTCTTGAAATCAAAGTGTGTCTTACAATTGAAAAATCAGCCTCTATTTAAAGGCTTTACAAAATGAAGTGATCAGCCAAATTTCTAGGGAGGTGTGAATGGATAATAAATAAAAAAACCTTAAAATGTGTGTCTTTGTCGCCCAATGTAATCATAAGCAAGCATGTCAATTTTCATGTGAATGCAAGCATCTCAAGCAAGCACCTCTCTAGAATTGTCGTCCATTCTGAATGTAAGCAAGCATGTCAATTTTCATGTGAATGTAAGCAAGCACCTTAAGCAAGCATCTCAAGCAAGCACCTCTCTAGAATTGCCGTCCACGGTGATTGTAAGCAAGCATGTTAATTTCCATGTGAACGTAAGCAGACATGTCAATTTCCATGTGAACGTAAGCAAGCACCTCCCAAGCCAAGTAAGCATCTCAAGCAACCACCTCTCCAATAGTCATAATTCTCTGAATCACCCTAAAGATGTGTCTATTCATTGTCCTTGCATAAAACCTATAAATACAAGAAATATAATCAGAAATGAAGCAAGGAAATATGATGCATGCTAAATATAATAAATATATGGTATATGATTCAACGAACTCTAGTGCTGTAAAATAAACAATGAACAGAATAATAGAAAACATGTGCATACTAAAACTATAATAATCAAATGGAACATATGCATAAGAAATAAACATGCAACACGTTGCACGGACTCCCTTTCACATTGCATGAATCTTCCACATTGCATGGCATTGATTCAACTTCGAAAGCTTCAATAATCTTTCATGTATGATTGCACTTGTTGCTGACCGCATCTCTAAATTTCCTTGCCCTTGTACGAGTAATAGAGCCTAAGGGAAATTCCTCCGGGTCCAATGGTGGTGGTGACACCATGATCTCATCATCCTCCCCTTCTTGAGAGCGATTTGTCATCAAATCATTACCTTGCTCAAAAAGAGATAAGTCTGAAACGTTAAAAGTAGCACTGACACCAAACTCTCCCGAAAGATCTATCTTGTAGGCATTATCATTGATGTAACACCCGCGGCCCGGTTGCTACATTTGGGCCACAAGCCCAAAACCACACCCATAAAATTTTTCAGTTTTAAAAGCCAATAAAGATCAATCTCTCAAATCCAAACATGTCATAACCAAAGCATTAAAATTCATGCTTACTTAAACATTCAAAATAGTTAAAGGAGCTCCAAATACAATAATAAAACATTTGACCAATACAAGTTAAATCAAATAGAGTTACAAATACACAGGTTCATACGAATACATAGCCCACTACATCTAAGTACTTGTACTCTACCCAAAGGCCAATCCTGGATCTTTGCTTCAATGGTGCTCCGCTATGCTCGAACTACCTATTAACCTGCGAACGGAAACAACAATTCCGAACGTTGAGCTAACAAAGCTCAGTGGATCACAACCACTCGACCATGCTTCAAGTGAATCATAATTAAGAGCATGCTATGAAATATGATGTCAAGATAGGATAAAGAAATGGCGCTACCATAAATGCCTAAACACATGCTATAGAACAACCAACACCTCAACAACATCAACAAAAGATAAACAAACCAGGAGTGAGGCCCAATGTCACCCGACACTGGGAAACCCACCCATGCTCAAAATCTCACATCGAGTTGCTCAGAATCTCGCATCGAGCGGGGCTTAGAATCTCGCATCGAGCAAATATCATCACCCGAAATCTCACATCGGATGGCCTTCATTCATCACCCAGAATCCCCCATCGGATAGCCTTCATGTGTTGCAACACTCACTCACTGGGTATCCAGATCCCATCAAACAAGGACTCATAACCAAACAAGTGCCCTTACCTGGCACAACTACAACTGATCCTCCAAGGATCCCTAAAGACTCGCTTACCAAGCAATTTACTTTCATTTCAATACTCAATTAGCCATTTAATCCAAATAAGCAAGAAGAAACACCCATTCTCAATTTTATCAGTCATTTTACATCACAAGAGACCCATTAGAACCTTAACCACAAATCATAGAACCTATAAACTCAAAACGTAAAAACTTGGGCAGATTGCCCAGCGAGTATCGGTACTCCTAAGTGAGTATCGGTACTCCCCTCTAAGTATCGATACTCCCCAATGAGTATCGATACTCTAATTAGATTCAAAAGAATTGGCCTTTACCCCGTACCGATACGCTCTGTGTTGTTCCGGTACTCTATACTAGTACTGGGATCACCCCGTACTGATCCTTACCCCTACCGATACGTCTACCCTAGCGTACCAATACGCAAAGCCTTTCCAGACAATGCAACAGTGGGTACCAATACGCCCCTAGCGTACCGGTACTCTAAAATGTTACTAGAATTTTGATATAATGACGGGTACCGATACATGAAGAGGCGTACCGGTACGACTCTCACAGTTCATCCCCTAAGGTACGTAGGAGTACTGATACGCAACCACCCCGTACCGGTACTCGAGCCCCAATTTTGAAACCTGGAGCTTTATATTACACCAATCCCACACTTTACCTCCCCAATTAAGTCTCAAAACATTCTTACCAATTATGAGGAGTCATTAGGTGAGTTTTTAGCCATTTTTACCCTTAAACATCAACAATTATAGGATTTTCCATTGATGACCAAGCAAGCTCTAAATTATCAAAATATCATATATCAAGCAATACATGCCAAAATGATGATGCACATGAACACTCAGAAGTTACAAGTGTACTAACCTCGAATTACAACTAAAAGGAACCCCAACCTCCACCTCAAGCTTTCTTCTTCCCTTGGGCCTTTGAATGTTCTCCAAAATCTTTAACTACAAGGAGATGTTGTAAACGAGTTACAACATTGTTGAGAGATTAAAAGAAGCTCAAAAGACGATTCAACAACAAGAAATGGAGTAAAAACACCATTCCCTTTCTCACTCTAAAACCCCCACTAAAACCCCATTCTTCCATCGTTGCAAGCAAAACTTACCTTGGATTGTAGATCATTGGATGCCTAACAACTTTCCCTTCTACACCAATCAGAGATTTCAACACAAAACTAACAAATGTGGAGTTTTTCTTTCAAACTCATAGAGAAGAGAAGATGAAGATGGTGGAGAAAGCTTTTGGGGGACAAAATGACTTCACCATCTTACCAAATTTGTAGCTCATAAATCCCTAACTCTAATCCTCTTTTTCAATTATGAATTTACCATAAAGCCCCTCTCAATAACCCCATAACCCAAGCCCAAAACCAAAACCAAGCCCACTAAGGTTTTAGGCCCAACAACATGACCCAAACGCGAGGCCCATGCCTCAGTTTAGCCTGACGCTCAGGTTTCAAAACCTGGGTCGTTACAACTCTCCCCTCCTTAAAGAAAATTTCATCCTCAAAATTTACCTGGTGGAAACAGATGTGGGTAGAGCTCTCTCATCTCAGCCTCGACCTCCCATGTTGCCTCTTCAATTCCATGGTTCCTCCATAACATTTTCACGAGGGGTATACACTTGTTACGAAGCTCTTTGACTCTCTTATCAAGCACTCTCACTGTTCTTCTTCATATGTCAAATCCGTGTCGACCTCTACCTCTTCGAGCGATAAAACGTGCGAAGGATCAGAATGATAGCGCCACAGCATGGATACATAGAAAACATCGTGGATATGTGCTAACTCTGAAGGTAAGGCTAGCTGCTATGCCATGGGCCTGACCCTCTCAATCACCTCGTATGGTCCAATGTACCTCGGGCTCAACTCTCCCTTTCGCCCAAAATGGATTATCCCTTTATATGGTGATACCTTTAAGAACATTTTTCACCAACCTCATACTGATATGCTTGCGCTTTCTATCCGCGTAGGCCTTTTGTTAATCAAAGGTCGTTTGCAATATTTCCTTGATGATACGAACCTTCTCTTCGGTTTGTCTAACCAAATCAGATCCCACGATTCTCTTCTCATTAAGCTCGGTCCAACACAAAGGTGTTCTACACCTACGCCCGTATAAGGCTTCAAAAGGGGCCATCTGGATGCGATTGATAACTGTTGTTGTATGCGAACTCTACCAGCGGCAGCTATTCCTCCCAACTTCTTTCGAAATCTATGACACAACACCGAAGCATGTCATGTCCTCAAGGATCTGAATAACCCACTCAGACTGGCCATGGGTCGATAATGAAAAGCTGTACTAAAATGCAACTTGGTGTCTAAAGCACTATGAATCTTCTTTTACAACCTTGTTGTGAACTGTGCATCCCTATCCGATATGATCAAAGATGGCACTCCATGCAACCTCGCTATCTCCTTGATGTACAATTGAGTTAACCGCTCTAGGGTGAAATCCATGCGCACCGGCAAGAAATGGGCAAACTTGGTCAGACAATCCACTATTACCCATATCGCATCGTTCTTCCTTTGAGTCATCGGCAAACCCGTAACAAAATCCATGGTGACTCGTTCCCATTTTCATTGTGGAATCTGAATGACTGAAGCAACCCTAATGGAACTTGGTGTTCCGCCTTCACTTGTTGGCAAGCTAAGCATCTTGTCATAAACTCGAAAACATCCCTCTTCATACATGGCCACCAATAATAAGGTCGAAGATCTTGGTACATCTTGTTGCTTCCCGAATATACGGTGAAGGGACTACGGTGTGCCTCTCGTAAGATGCAGTCCCTCAAATCTTCTAAAGTCGGAACACACAACCTACCCTTCAAGTACAAGTACCCACCGTCTCATACTTTAAAATTCGAGGCCTCTCTTCTCTGAACTACTTCAATTTTGGCCACTAAATCTTCATCCAGAACTTGAGTCCTCTTTATTTCTTGCACTAACGTGGCCTCAACCCGGATCTCAGCTAAAAGCCCACCATCCTCGGTCATTCTCAAGCGGGCAAACATGACTCTCAAATCAGACATCGACTTATGACTCAAGGCATCCGCTACTACGTTTGCTTTGCCCGGATGATACTCAATAACGCAGTCATAATCCTTTAGCAGCTCAATCCAATGTCGCGGCCTCAAATTCAACTCTTTCTAGGTGAGAAGATACTTTAAACTCTAGTGATCCGTATAGATGTAACACTTCTCTCTATAGAGATAGTGTCACCATATCTTCAACGCAAAGATTACCGCTGCTAGCTCCAAATCATGGGTAGGGTAATTTTGTTCATGAGGTTTAAGTTACCTCGAGGCGTAGGCAACCACCTTACCCTCTTGCATAAGAATGCAGCCAAGTTCATTCAAGGACGCATCACTAAACACAACATAATCTTTTCCCAGCTCGGGCTGCGTCAAAATCGGAGCCTCGGTAAGGTAGGCCTTCAACTGCTCAAAACATTGTTGTCTCTTCTTATTCTATACAAATGACACTCCCTTCTGAAGTAACTTGGTCAATAGGGCAGCTAAGATTGAAAAACCCTTGGCAAATTGTCGATAATATCCCGCCAGTCCAAGAAAGCTACAGACTTCCGAGACATTTCTAGGTGGTTTCCACTCTACTATAGCTTGAATCTTCTGAGGGTCAATGCAGATTCTGTCTGCCGCCACGATGTGGCCCAAAAAGCCACTTTAGACAGCCAAAACTCACATTTACTGAACTTTGCATAAAGACGTATGTCTCTCAAAGTCTGAAGAACTACTCGCAGGTGGTAGTCGTGCTCTTCAACCGAACGTGAATAAACCAGAATGTCATTGATGAACACCACCACAAACTAATCCAAATAAGGTTGGAAGATTATGTTCATCAAATCTATAAATGCTGCTAGAGCATTAGTGAGCCCAAATGGCATCACCAAGAACTCATGGTGTTCATACCGCATCCTAAAAGCGGTCTTCTAGACATCTTCTTCTACCACTTTCAACTGATAGTATCTCGATCTCAAATCTATCTTCGAGAAAACTCAGGCACCCCGCAACTGGTCAAAAAAACCATCAATTATAGGAAGAGGATAGCGATTATTCACCGTCACTTTATTTAACTATCGGTAGTTAATACACATTCTCATTGACCCATCATTCTTCTTAACGAACAAAACTAGAGCACCCTAGGGAGAGACGCTCGGTCGGATGAAACCTCTCTCTAGCAATTCCTAAATTTGCTTATTCAATTCCCTCATCTCTGTTGGTGCCATCCAATAAGATGGAATAGACACCGGTACCGTGCTGGGCATTACCTCAATTTGAAACTCAAGCTCACGATCCGATGGTAATCCGGGTAGTTCCTCTAAGAAGACATCCATGCACTCACAAACTGTCTTGAGGCTCTCAAGGACGGACTCTCGACCCCAGTATCCACTACGTGACCCAAAAATACCTTACAACCTTGCTATATTAACCTTTGTGCTGCTAAAGCCGAGACTACATTGAGGATGCAAGGGTGTTTCTCCCTTTTAACCGTTAACATAGATCCATCGGCCACATGGATCTTCAAACTCTTGGTCTTACAACCCAAACTAGCGTTGTGCTCAACAAGCCAATCTATACCTAGGATTGCGTCAAACTCTTGGAACTACAAAACCATAAGATCTGCTGGGAAGATTGAACCTTGAACTTCAATAGGACACCTCCGATACACCTTGTCTACTAACACATCTAACCCTAATAGACTAGACACATGAACTCCTATCTCTAGGTCCTCAGCCGGTATACCCCAACGCTGGGATATCCCACTACAGATATAGGAGTGGATAGACCCAGAATCCACTAATGCAACAATGGGAATAGAAAACATGGAGAAGGTACGTGCAATCATATTTGTGGGCTTACAATCTTCTTGAGCTCTAACTGCATATTGCCTCGCCGGTGCCCTTGCCTTGGACTAAAACGTGTCCCTACTCTGGTGGCTAATCGTTTGACTTACCCCTCTCCTAAAGAACCCTCAGCCCCTCTGAGTCGGATAAGAGACCCTCAGTGCCTGAACTGGAACGACTGTGGTAACTGTGGGGCAATCCTTTATAAGGTGATCCTGAGACCCACACTCAAAGCAAGCTTAGTTTGTACCCCAACACTTTCCTCGGTGCCTACGCCCATACTGATTACAAAATAGTGTGCCTGCACTCCCCTGAGAACTATTTATAGATGAAGATAATGTAGGCCTCCTACGGCTGGTAGACTCAGACCTACGGTATGACCTCCCACCATGGCTCGAAGCTCCTCTTCCTTGACTCTATCGGTTCCTATCCCTTCTCGAGTGAGACTGTGAGGTGTTAGAGAAATTTTGAGTCCTCCCACTAGGACCTCCTTGTCCACTAGCAGAACCATATGTCAAACCTTGCACTTGCTCAAGAGACTTTGCACTAGCAATTAACTCAGAAAACACTTTGGGTGGGGCAGCTATCAAATAGGTTGTATCTCCTTTCTTAACCCTTTTATGAACCTTTTGCACCTGATTTTCTCAGTGGCCACAAGCTCCGGTGCATACCTGCTCAGCTACAGAAATTCTTGTTCATACTAAAAAATCGTGTGATTCCCTTGCACAATGTGAGTAAACTGATCTCTCAACCTATCAACGTGAGCCTCTGTAGCACCTTTAACGTATACTCATAGACTGAATATACATTAAAGATGTTATAGAATCATTGGAAGAAATCTTGACTTGTAAATATATTTATTGTTTTTATACCAAAATTTAATTTGTAGTTTAGCCCTTTCTTGGTTTTAAATTTAAAACTATGTTGTCTAGGTGCAGCTAGTTTTGACCCTGAATTTATTTACAAAATTTATAATTGAATTATTAAAATAAAAACAATATAATTCAGGGTGAAAACTACGCAAACTGCCTAGACCCTTTCTTGATTTTAAAATTTTTACGCATTTAAGGCTAAACAAAATTTTAACTATACCAAAGATTTTGCTATTGTTAACAATTCGTATTTTTAAACTTATCCAACCATAGAAGCATATGATTACATTGGAAACTTAAGCTGTAGATAGTTCAACTTTAAAATACTTACATGCCCACTAGTCTATCAAATTATGGTAAAGACGTACTTACTGAACTTATTGTAGTAACTTGATTTTCCCAAATTTCTGCTCCTCCTCGATAGACGGTTTCCAGGAAACCTACGTGTGACATAAGACACACGCTAAGTACGAACTTAGTGAGCCAGTTAAACTTATTTATTTTAAAATCCTAAAATAATGTAATACAATATGTCATATATATAAGTGCATTTCGTGTTCTCTATAACATGGCAAGTATATCACAATGTACATATGTCATGTATTCTATCATGGTCATGTTTTCATTATGCAATCATTTGCATATCATGTATTCTATCATATATCATGTATTCTATCATATATTAATAACATTTCTATCATGTATGTCATGTATTTCTCTATCATGTAACATGTAACTTCTTTTTCATGTATCATGAAATCATGTAACATCTTTTTCATGTATCACGTAATCTTGTAACATCTGTATCATGTATCATGTAATCATGTAACATCTATATCATGTATCATGTAACGTCTGTATCATGTATCATGTAATCATGTAACATCTGTATCATGTATCAAGTAACTTCTTGTTATTATTATCATCATGTCTGGCTAGAGGCCCATAGAAACCCCGTAGCCTATCTGCACCGTAGTGCCTTGTGAAGTACGTACTCGAGAGGACACTCTTTGCTCCTCATATAAGGACGCCCTTTGCTCCATATATTAAACACCTCGTTAGTGCATTTTGCACTATGGGCTTGGATCCCCAGGGTGTATCTTGTTTCATTTTAATCTTGTCATTATCAATATTTCATGTATGCATAATGCATCATCATTTATGCAAACAATAATTCGTACCTGGTATTCCATCAAGCATGCCATGTCAAGCATTGTATCATATCATGTATTATAAAGAAATGCAATGCCATTTTCAATGTAATGCAAACATTTAGAAATGCACTCACCTGGGCCATGTAATAGTATGCCTCACTAAATTCTAATCGATCCTTTGCTTTATAGTATCTCAAATCCTCTTTGATTCGTATCCAAATTTCATTAATCACATGAATATAAACAACATTTGTTAGATTCAAATCTAACAAATTTTCAAACATGCTATCAAATCTAATCATTCGAATATACAAATTTCCTATTTTCTTCATTATACTATCCAAAACTCATTTTGGTCCTTAATAACCATTTAGAACTTCCATTAACCCTTTTCAAGCTTACTAATTAACCTTAGATACAAAATGTATCAATTCCCATTCATTTTTTTGGCAGATTGCACTACCTTCAAAGAAATATTTCTATAAAATAATCTACAATTTCTACAATTCGGAATTAGATTCCGTTTGTTCTGAAAGAAACTAGTTTCAATAAGATTTTCAACCATATAAATTAATAGCCCAAATTCAACTTGTGCGATTTATGGCGAATTTTCAAAGTCAATTTCTAGTGCTGATTTCGTAACAGACTGCAATACTGTTTTCTGACCTTTCACCACTTAAAATTCATATCTTTTTACTCGGAAATCGAAATCAGTTTCCGTTTGTTGGAGGCGAAACTAAACGAATAAATCTTTACATTGGTATAAAATTCACCTTCTAACCATTTTTGTAGAATTTATGGTGATTTTTTAAACTTACTGCCAAATCTAGTTTTCCTACACAACTTCTATAAATAACTTCAAACTTTACACTAATTTCTCCTTACTTTGCTATTTGTCAATTTGGTCCCAACACTTGATTCAAATCATCAACTTATCACCCTTTTTCATCAAATAATTATTCAACATTGATCCCCCTAATTTTTCCTTCTTTCCGAATTAGTCACTAAAATGCAAAGATAAGGATTCAAACTTCTTAACTTTGCAATTTAATCCACAAATAAACATTACCACTTGAATTCTATTATTTCAGCTAAAATCAGATTTAGTTCTTCTCTAAAACCTCATTTCTGAATTGGTCACTTAGCTTTGACAATTTATCAAAATGGTCACTAACTCGATTCAACATCAGTTTAACATTCTAACTTCAATTTCACATCTCCAACTTCAATAATAACATAAATACACTTCAAAATCATAAAAATTCAGATTAGTCCTCTAACTTTCAGAATTGCCGAAATGGTCCCTATACCTTTAATTTAGGGTTTTGCTTCCAAATAACAAATTCAAGCTTACTAGATCATTTGTCCAACATCACAAACCCTAAATCAAACTTGAATCCATAAACCCTAATCATCTTCATAATAATGAAAACATGTAGAGTTTAAATCCCAATTCAATAACATGATTTTAACATCACAAAAGCTTGATTTCAACTTGAATTTCAACATGGAATAATAAAATCTCAAAAACCCCAATTGAGTCCATAAACCCTAATTTATTTCTCATAAAAATTCTCATCAATCAAGCATGTATTCCATGAATTATTGACATCAAAAGATAGAGCTTGAAGAGTAGAACAGCTTTGCGGTTGAAAATATTACCTGAAAATCGAGTTTCGGGGCTTGAATCGAGCTTGAAAAATTTTCTCCCTTTTTTCTCCCCTTAGTTCGAAATATTTCAAGAAAGATGAACAATTTGGTTCATCTTTTACTTATTTAAAACCACATGTTAAAATTAAATGAATTTAAAATTCATTTAATTAGTGAAATTACTAATTTGCCCTTTTAACCCAATGTCCAAGACTTAATCTTATCAAAAATCAATGGCCATGATTTAATACAAATGTAATTCACCTTCCAAAATTGCCCTCAATATTTCAAAATATTTCAAAATTGCCATCCTTGTCAAATGACTAGTTTGCCCCCCAACTAGTCTTTATTTACTAATTTGCCATTCTTGTAAAAATTCAATAAATTCTAGTTGAAATCCAACCAACTATAATAAACTATTCATAAAATAGTATTTTATGACTTTTCCATGACTTTTGGACCAGCCTCTAAAATTTTGATTCGATCCGATCTCCCAATATTCATGAAATACTTTTACTGCGATTTTACCTTTATCGAGCTATCAAATTTATTCCAAAAATTCCATATTTCCATATTCAAAAAATGAACACTATCATATTATAAAAAATTCCTTTCCTAAAGTCTTAGACTAAATTTTCCTAACTCAGTCTACTATTCGATAATTATCGAAAATCTCCATAGAATAAAATTTCAATTTCCATGTGAATGAAAGCATGCACCTCAAGCAAGCATCTCAACAAGCATCTCTATAGAATTGCCATCCACTCCGAATGTAAGTAAGCATGTCAATTTCCATATGAATGTAAACAAGCACCTCAAGCAAGCATCTCAAGCAAGCACATCTCTAGAATTGCCGTCCATTGTGAACGTAAGCAAGCATGTCAATTTCCATGTGAACGTAAGCAAGTACCTCAAGCAAGAACCTCCCAAGCCAAGCAAGCATCTCAAGCAAGCACTTTTCCAATGGTCATAATTCGCTGAATCATCCTAAGGACGTATCTATTCATTATCCTTGCATAACACTTGTAAATATGAGAAATATGATCAAAAATAAAGCAAGGTAATATGATGCATGCTAAATATAATAAATATATGGTATATGATTCAACAAACTCTAGTGCTGTAAAATAAACAATAAACAACATAATAGAAAACATGTGCATACTAAAGCTATAATAATCAAATGGAACATATGCATAAAAAATAAACATGCAACACGTTGCATGGACTCCTTTTCACATTGCATGAATCTTCTACGTTGCAGGACATTGATTCAACTTCGGCAGGTTCAATAATCTTCCATGCATGATTGCACTTGTTGCTGACCACATCTCTAAATTTCCTTGCCCTTGCACGAGTAATGGGGCCGAAGGGAAATTCCTCCGGGTCCAATAGTGGTGGTGACACCATGATCTAATCATCCTCCCCTTCTTGAGAGTGATTTGTCCTCAAATCGTTACCTTTCTCAAAAAGAGATAAGTCTGAAACGTTAAAAGTAGCACTGACACCAAACTCTCCCAAAAGATCTATCTTGTAGGCATTATCATTGATCTCCTCTAATACTTGAAATGGCCCATCCCCTCTAGGCGAGAGTTTAGATTTCCTTTGAGCTGGAAATCATTCCTTCCTAAAGTGCACCCAAACCCAATCGTCGGGTTCAAAGTTGATTCACTTCCGTCCTTTATTTTCTTTTTGTTCATATTGCTTTGTTCTTATCTCAATGTTCGCTCGCATTTTTCGATATAGCTCTTTCACTGATTTTAGCTTCCTTTTGTCATCTACAATCACAACTGGATTAGTACGAAAAGAAATTAAGTATAATGAACATGAAAGATAAAATCTATTGATGATTTGGAACAGTGGGTACTGATTGGTGGAAAAATTTTGAACAGTTGCAAAATAATTCTACATATGGCAAATAGTCCTCCCACGTTTTCAAACTCTTCATAATGAAAGCCCTTATCTCGATGGATAGTCCTCGATTTATATCTTTGTCTTGAACAATCACTTGTGGCTGGTACATTTTGTAGACAATAACTTGGTGCCTTGTTTAGAAACATTTTTCCTTGGTACTTCAGCTTTGTTTCCTCCTGTTGCGCGTAATAAGTGCTACGCAATTGTGCAAGTATACACGTCCCAAGTGATAAAGTGATATGATAAGTATCGAGTATCGTCTCCACAGGGATTGGTTTGGACCACTTTGTCTTAGTTATCGCACTGTAAAAGTAAAAACACAATTGATAATTATAGGAGTTATAACTAACGAATAAAATAAAATAGCAAGTAAATAAAATAAAGACGTAATCAAATAAGAGGGAATAGGCCAGGTTATCGTGAGTTGAAGTGTGATAGCTGATTGGTTCATCGTGGTGATTGAGTAGCAGCTGCATTGCCAGGGCAATTCTGTTACGATTGCCTAGTCGATTGCCAAGGCAATTTGGTTACAATTTCCTGGTTGATTGCCAGGGCAATTCTGCCGTGTTGCCTGGTCGGTTGCCAGGGCAATTCCCCCTCGTTGTCTAATCAGATTGCCTGGGCAATGCTCCCGCGATTGCCTGGGCAATTAAGGATGGGTCGATTGCCTGAGCAATTGAGCATTCAATTCCAAAGTTCGGCGAAGCGTTCTTCAATGGTTTCTTCTTATCCCTAAGTCGAAACTCTAGCTACTTGTGCATGTCCTGATAATACATCCCTGCGTGAATCAAGGGTGAACAACAACCAATCTTGCTCTCTTCTTAGCCGTTGAAATCCTTAACTTATTCCTAAGCCGGATTAATCTTCACCATCAATAGATTGAATAAAGATCATATTCATTCGTTTCTTGAATCTAACTCTCCCGATATTAGATAAATAGATGAAGTTACGAGATCCTCTCCTAATTCACTCGCAAACAAGAATAAGAACCAAGAATGAATAAACCTTGAATAGAAAAGTGCAAACTCTTATTACCTAAACAAAATCCAATTGTTTCTCACAACCACAAAACATAATAACCTTAGCCAAATAGATTTAGTTCATGGCTAGGTTCCAAAGAAACACAAGATAAAGAATTCCTAGCATGAACCTAATTGAACAAGAAAGAAAAAGATGAAGGATGGATGAAGCCTTCTTGTCGAGATCTCCCCCTTGAAGCTTGCCAAAAATTCTCTCTACTCTCCCCCTTGGAGTTGACGGCTTGGTAATCTATTTATAGGGCTAGGTCAAAGTCCTTCTTTGAGGAGGAAGTTAAGTTGGAATTAAATTATCTTTAAAGAATATAATTCTTTATTATATTTATATTCCTTCTAGAACTTCTCCTATCTTCTTGGGATTTAATTCTTCTTTAACCTCTTCATGGAAATCAAACTCCTTTGGGATTTAGCTTTGCTCCACGTCATCTTGGGCTTGTCTAGTCATCAATTTCGACTACCATATCACCTTATTCTTTGTCGACAATTGCACTGGCAACTGGCTCGGCATCTCCTCCATGCATTGCTCTGGCAACTAGCTCGACATCACCTTCATGCATTGCCCTGGCAACTAGTTCTAGCCTTCCTTTGGCAAGTGATTCTGCACATACACACAAAACACACCAAAGCAGCATCGTTTCCCACAAAACTACCAAGTTATGTAATCAAGCTCAACGATGGAAGGAAACATGGATTAATGCATGAATGGCTAATTATGCAACTAATATGAGCCTAAGTCTAACAATAATATGAGTAAAAAGGGTAAGAAAAATAGTACTTTTGAACACTTATCACACCCCCAAACTCGAACTATTGCTTGTCCTCAAGCAATGCAAACTAATAATTACCCGCCAAGACTTCAATTTTCACAAACTTAGCTTTGAACTTGATTTCAATTCTTAGAACCGGGGCACAAAGTTTGATTGGCTTTTCATTTTTTGAAAAACTTAGGAGTTACTCGGAATCAAACTATAATGCTTGTGAGTGTGTGCGGAGTTGTTTGCAAGTTGATTTTTCGGATTCTATGCAAACAAGAGGTTTTCAAATTACTTCATTGGGTTCTTTTAACATGTTTTAACTAGAGCCGATTTTGGGCACCTCTAGTGTTTTCTTTTTAGTTTTCTTAAGTTAATTAATTTATTTGACTAGAGCCGGTTTCGGGCACCTCTAACGATCAATTTTTAGCACATACTAGAGCCAATTTTGGGCACCTCTAGCAGTCAAATTTTTAGCACATGCTAGAGCCAATTTCGGGCACCTCTAGCATTTATCCAATTTTTATTCTAATCCCCCAATTTTTTTTAACTACAACCTAAGTTCACTAGAATTCCTTAAATCAATCAAACCAAAACAGTGTTTCATCAAAATTTAGCATCATAGTAAAATTCTAAGTGTTTCCATGGTTATCCTAGAATAAAAATTCTATCAATTAAGTTCATTGCCAAAGTCATCATCGGATATTCATCAAATCTAGGCAATTATTGTTCCAACTAAAGGCATGGCAAGCAAATTAAGTATCTTAAATGCAATACTTAAGATGAATGCAACTAAACATGGTAACTAACTAATAACAATCCCCCCCAAACTCGAGTGAGGCATTTTCCTCAATGCATGCATTAAAGAGAAATAAAAATAAAGAAAGTAAAATGCAAACAAGGACTTACTCCGAGAGTTCATCGTCGTGGATGATTAGTTTCCTTTTGGTCGGTGTCTTGATTCTCTTGCTTGAACGCGATGGTTGTTTCCTTGTTGCCGATGGTGGAATCGATCCTTGTACGGGGTTGTCCTCATTGTCCTGTTCATCAATGTTATTGGCTTTTTGTTTGGAGGATTCGATTGGTGCGGTCTTTGTTGGTACAATGGATGACTCATCCGAATATGAAAAATTAGACGATGATTTCGTACGAGTTGATTCGGGCATAGGTGCTTTACCTTTGGCGTTTGTAGTGGTTGTCGGGATGTCTTTAGCTTTGGTTGCCGTGTCATCTTCAGGGTTGGTTGCCGTGGCATCTAATTTGGCAGGCGCGATGTAGGTTGCCACTGCATCATCTTGTGCGGTTGCTGTGGCGACTGCTTTATTGGTTTCCGTGGCAAGATCTCGGCCGAAAAGATTGGGAACGGCACGCGGCTGTCCGGGTACTTTTCTAGGATGACTTGGGTGATGGCATTGTTGTGCTCCTTAATGTACCGCATGAACATTAGTTGCCGTTCTTCAATTTGCCTAAGGTGGCTCGCCAATGGTTGCAAGAGTACTTCAAAGTGTCCTGAGGTTGATGGCCGAGTTGCATGGGCATTATGTGCTTGGGCATTAGGGGTTGCCGCGGCAATTGGAGGCCTTGAGGATTTTACCGGTGCCTCTCCCATTAGCTTTCGGATTTGTGCTTGATTCCAACAAGACTTTGGTAAGGCCTTTTCATCGGTGGACTCACTTGGGACATGCATCTCCTTGCAAAGATTGGAAATTAAGCAAGGGAAGAAAAAAGAACCCTTGTCTTTCGAGCAACATACAAAAATCTCATCACAAATAATTTTTCCAATGTTAATGATGCGATTGTGCAAGATAGAATGTATGAGCAAAAGACGCGGTATATCAACGGTAGTATTGTGTGTGGTGGGCATTAAAGAAGTTTTAACAAACTTATTTCATAGTTTTGCCTCGGGTTTAAGCCGAAGGCAATTTACCGTGCCCTTGTATTTACCGTTGTTCCAATGAGTTCCCGGTAGAGTGAGTTCTTGAAGCACCTTGTCGAGTTGCTTGGGCGTGAGTTGATCAACAAAGGCTTGATGCTCGTCCTTCTCAATGTAGAGCCCATAAAAGGTGTTGATGTTTTCGGGGCTTATGAGTATGGTCTTGTCACGAACAAAAACATAAGGATTATCCGGGTTAGGTGGGTGAGCATAGAATTCTCTTACCCATGAGATGTTACCCGGTTCCGATTGATGGCAAAAGATTTGCCACTTTTGATGTGCAATCCTCTCGAAGATGAATGGTTCAAAGCCGAAATCTTGATGAGAGTTGGAGTATTCAAAGCCTTGTTCTTCGCAAATCTTCCGGCTTTCAAACTTGGAGTGAAATCTTTCTTGAACCACCGATGTAGCAAACTTCTTGTATCTTAGTTCTTTGGAGGAACTTGGATGAACCAAAAATTTAATTTTGAATGCCATGGATGATATTGGTTGTGAGTTTTGTAAAAAACAAAGAAAATAAAATAAAAGAAACTAAAGAGTTGCAAGATGAAAAGTAGAAATAGGTTTCTTGGAAGTTAAGGGTGATGAGTTATATAGAAAAGATAGGTAGTAAATATGGTGGGTGGGATTAATTTTAGAAATGAGAAAAAGAAGGTTTCAGTTTAGGGGAAGGGTGACGACTATGGGGTTTATTTAGGGTAAGTTGGAGGCTTTATATAAGCCTTAGATTCAGCCCATTAATTTCCTTGTTGAAGAAGTTTCCTTCTTGAATCAAAATTCCTTTTATCTTGAACTCTTTTCCTACAATTCAAAGACAAATCAAATAAGGATTAAAATTAAAGATAAACTAATAAAAGAAAATAAAGAAAGATGTGTAAAGGGATTCTTAAACTTAAAAAGATAAATATGAAATATGTAGTTTTAATCTTAAAGAAAAATAAATCTATCCTAAAAGAGCAAATAATCAAAAATAATAAAAAATAAAAATTAAATAGTTCGAAAAAAATTAAAAATAAAATAAAAATAAAAAATAAAATATCGAAAGGAGAGCATGCTCATGCATCTCCTAAGGTGACCACTTCTTTGTTACGTTCCACATGGGCACCATTGTAATGCTTTAATCTTTGTCCATTAACTTTGAATTCATGTTTGTCAGTGATGGACTTGATTATCACGGCACCATGGGAGAATGGTTTGACAACTTCGAATGGTCCCGACCATCTTGATTTCAGTTTTCCTGGGAAAAGTTTTAGCCGAGAATTGAATAAAAGAACTAGTTGCCCTGGCATGAATTGTCGCGACAATAGTTTCTTGTCATGCCATTGCTTTGTTTTCTCCTTGTAGATTCGTGCATTGTTATAGGCGAGTGCATGGAATTCTTCTATCTCGTTGAGGTCCAACAAACGCTTTTGTCCGGCACTTTCCCAATTCATATTCACGGTCTTGATTGCCCACTATGCCTTGTGTTCGATTTCCACCGGTAGATGGCATGTTTTGCCATAGACAAGTCGGAAGGGGGACATACCTAAGGGTGTTTTGAATGCAGTGCGATATGCCCAAAGTGCGTCATCTAGTCTTAATGACCAATCCTTCCTAGAGGGATTTACAACTTTCTCGAGTATACCCTTCAATTCCCAGTTGGAAATTTCTGTTTGCCCATTGGTTTGTGGGTGATATGCCGTGCCAATCTTGTGTTATACACCAAAGCGTTGCAACATCTTGGCAATAAATCTGTTGTCAAAATGCTTGCCTTCGTCACTGATAATTGCTTTCGGCATCCCAAACCGTGTAAATATATTTTTTTGCAAGAATCGTTGCACGGTCTTAGAATCATTGTTGGGAACTGTAGCTGCCTCAACCCATTTAGACACGTAGTCAACGGCAAGTAGAATGTAGAGGTTGCCGAATGAAGATGGAAAAGGTCCCATAAAATCGATCCCCCACACATCGAACAATTCCACCTCGATGATGTTTTGGAGCGGCATCTCATGTCGTCTAGAGATATTGCCCGTCCTCTGGCAACGATCGCATTGCTTGTAAAACTCTTGGGCATCTTTGTACAGTGTTGGCCAATACAAACTGGATTGTAAAACTTTGGCCGCGGTACGAGTTCCTCCAAAATGTCCTCCATAGGGTGAAGAATGGCATTGCTGGAGTACATTTTGCTGCTCTTCTTCAGGGACACATCGGCGTATAACCTGATCTGCATATTGTTTAAACAAAAGAGGCTCGTCCCAAAAGTAATGCTTAGCATCATGGCGGAACCGCTTCTTACCTTGGTGAGTAAGGCCATAAGGTAAAAATACCACAAATAAGGAAATTAACTAAATCTGCGTACCAGGGTATTGCTGAGGCATGTGCTGTCGTGTCGACTGCTCCCAAAATTGCCTAGGCGTGTGCGTCTAGGGTTGTCGAGGCATGCGCATCCATGGTTGCCGAGGCGTCGAGGGTTGCCGAGGCATGCGCATCCATGGTTCCAAAGAAACACAAGATAAAGAATTCCTAGCATGAACCTAATTGAACAAGAAAGAAAAAGATGAAGGATGAATGAAGCCTTCTTGTCGAGATCTCCCCCTTAAAGCTTGTCAAAAATTCTCTCTACTCTCTCCCTTGGAGTTGACGGCTTGGTGATCTATTTATAGGGCTAGGTCAAAGTCCTTCTTTGAGGAGGAAGTTAAGTTGGAATTAAATTATCTTTAAAGAATATAATTCTTTATTATATTTATATTCCTTCTAGAACTTCTCCTATCTTCTTGGGATTTAATTCTTCTTTAACCTCTTCATGGAAATCAAACTCCTTTGGGATTTAGCTTTGCTCCACATCATCTTGGGCTTGTCTAGTCATCAATTTCGACTACCATATCACCTTATTCTTTGTCGACAATTGCCATCTCCGGCAATTGGCTCGGCATCTCCTCCATGCATTGCTCTGGCAACTAGCTCGACATCACCTTCATGCATTGCCCTGGCAACTAGTTCTAGCCTTCCTTTGGCAAGTGATTCTGCACATACACACAAAACACACCAAAGCAGCATCGTTTCCCACAAAACTACCAAGTTATGTAATCAAGCTCAACGATGGAAGGAAACATGGATTAATGCATGAATGGCTAATTATGCAACTAATATGAGCCTAAGTCTAACAATAATATGAGTAAAAGGGTAAGAAAAATAGTACTTTTGAACACTTATCACACCCCAAACTCGAACTATTGCTTGTCCTCAAGCAATGCAAACTAATAATTACCCGCCAAGACTTCAATTTTCACAAACTTAGCTTTGAACTTGATTTCAATTCTTAGAACCGGGGCACAAAGTTTGATTGGCTTTTCATTTTTTGAAAAACTTAGGAGTTACTCGGAATCAAACTATAATGCTTGTGAGTGTGTGCGGAGTTGTTTGCAAGTTGATTTTTTGATTCTATGCAAACAAGAGGTTTTCAAATTACTTCATTGGGTTCTTTTAACATGTTTTAACTAGAGCCGATTTTGGGCACCTCTAGTGTTTTCTTTTTAGTTTTCTTAAGTTAATTAATTTATTTGACTAGAGCCGGTTTCGGGCACCTCTAACGATCAATTTTTAGCACATACTAGAGCCAATTTTGGGCACCTCTAGCAGTCAAATTTTTAGCACATGCTAGAGCCAATTTCGGGCACCTCTAGCATTTATCCAATTTTTATTCTAATCCCCCAATTTTTTTTAACTACAACCTAAGTTCACTAGAATTCCTTAAATCAATCAAACCAAAACAGTGTTTCATCAAAATTTAGCATCATAGTAAAATTCTAAGTGTTTCCATGGTTATCCTAGAATAAAAATTCTATCAATTAAGTTCATTGCCAAAGTCATCATCGGATATTCATCAAATCTAGGCAATTATTGTTCCAACTAAAGGCATGGCAAGCAAATTAAGTATCTTAAATGCAATACTTAAGATGAATGCAACTAAACATGGTAACTAACTAATAACAATCCCCCCCAAACTCGAGTGAGGCATTTTCCTCAATGCATGCATTAAAGAGAAATAAAAATAAAGAAAGTAAAATGCAAACAAGGACTTACTCCGAGAGTTCATCGTCGTGGATGATTAGTTTCCTTTTTGGTCGGTGTCTTGATTCTCTTGCTTGAACGCGATGGTTGTTTCCTTGTTGCCGATGGTGGAATCGATCCTTGTACGGGGTTGTCCTCATTGTCCCTGTTCATCAATGTTATTGGCTTTTTGTTTGGAGGATTCGATTGGTGCGGTCTTTGTTGGTACAATGGATGACTCATCCGAATATGAAAAATTAGACGATGATTTCGCATTGCGAGTTGATTCGGGCATAGGTGCTTTACCTTTGGCGTTTGTAGTGGTTGTCGGGATGTCTTTAGCTTTGGTTGCCGTGTCATCTTGGGTTGGTTGCCGTGGCATCTAATTTGGCGGCGCGATGTAGGTTGCCCTTTGCATCATCTTGTGCGATTCTTTGTGGCGATCGCTTTATTGGTTTCGTGGCAAGATCTCGGCCGAAAAGATTAGGGGAACGCACGCGGCTGTCCGGTACTTTTCTAGGATGACTTGGGTGATGGCATTGTTGTGCTCCTTAATGTACCGCATGAACATTAGTTGCCGTTCTTCAATTTGCCTAAGGTGGCTCGCCAATGGTTGCAGAGTACTTCAAAGTGTCCCGAGGTTGATGGCCGAGTTGCATGGGCATTATGTGCTTGGGCATTAGGGGTTGCGCGGCAATTGGAGGCCTTGAGGATTTTACGGTGCCTCTCCCATTAGCTTTGGATTTGGCTTGATTCCAACAAGACTTTGGTAAGGCCTTTTCATCGGTGGACTCACTTGGGACATGCATCTCCTTGCAAAGATTGGAAATTAAGCAAGGGAAGAAAAAAGAACCCTTGTCTTTCGAGCAACATACAAAAATCTCATCACAAATAATTTTTCCAATGTTAATGATGCGATTGTGCAAGATAGAATGTATGAGCAAAAGACGCGGTATATCAACGGTAGTATTGTGTGTGGTGGGCATTAAAAAGTTTTAACAAACTTATTTCATAGTTTTGCCTCGGGTTTAAGCCGAAGGCAATTTACCGTGCCCTTGTATTTACCGTTGTTCCAATGAGTTCCCGGTAGAGTGAGTTCTTGAAGCACCTTGTCGAGTTGCTTGGGCGTGAGTTGATCAACAAAGGCTTGATGCTCGTCCTTCTCAATGTAGAGCCCATAAAAGGTGTTGATGATGTTTTGGGGCTTATGAGTATGGTCTTGTCACGAACAAAAACATAAGGATTATCCGGGTTAGGTGGGTGAGCATAGAATTCTCTTACCCATGAGATGTTACCGGTTCGATTGATGGCAAAAAGATTTGCCACTTTTGATGTGCAATCCTCTCGAAGATGAATGGTTCAAAGCCGAAATCTTGATGAGAGTTGGAGTATTCAAAGCCTTGTTCTTCATAAATCTTCGGCTTTCAAACTTGGAGTGAAATCTTTCTTGAACCACCGATGTAGCAAACTTCTTGTATCTTAGTTCTTTGGAGGAACTTGGATGAACCAAAAATTTAATTTTGAATGCCATGGATGATATTGGTTGTGAGTTTTGTAAAAAACAAAGAAAATAAAATAAAAGAAACTAAAGAGTTGCAAGATGAAAAGTAGAAATAGGTTTCTTGGAAGTTAAGGGTGATGAGTTATATAGAAAAGATAGGTAGTAAATATGGTGGGTGGGATTAATTTTAGAAATGAGAAAAAGAAGGTTTCAGTTTAGGGGAAGGGTGACGACTATGGGGTTTATTTAGGGTAAGTTGGAGGCTTTATATAAGCCTTAGATTCAGCCCATTAATTTCCTTGTTGAAGAAGTTTCCTTCTTGAATCAAAATTCCTTTTTATCTTGAACTCTTTTCCTACAATTCAAAGACAAATCAAATAAGGATTAAAATTAAAGATAAACTAATAAAAGAAAATAAAGAAAGATGTGTAAAGGGATTCTTAAACTTAAAAAGATAAATATGAAATATGTAGTTTTAATCTTAAAGAAAAATAAATCTATCCTAAAAGAGCAAATAATCAAAAATAATAAAAAATAAAAATTAAATAGTTCGAAAAAAATTAAAAATAAAATAAAAATAAAAAATAAAATATCGAAAGGAGAGCATGCTCATGCATCTCCTAAGGTGACCACTTCTTTGTTACGTTCCACATGGGCACCATTGTAATGCTTTAATCTTTGTCCATTAACTTTGAATTCATGTTTGTCAGTGATGGACTTGATTATCACGGCACCATGGGAGAATGGTTTGACAACTTCGAATGGTCCCGACCATCTTGATTTCAGATTTTTCCCGGGAAAAGTTTTAGCGAGAATTGAATAAAAGAACTAGTTGCCCTGGCATGAATTGTCGCGACAATAGTTTCTTGTCATGCCATTGCTTTGTTTTCTCCTTGTAGATTCGTGCATTGTTATAGGCGAGTGCATGGAATTCTTCTATCTCGTTGAGGTCCAACAAACGCTTTTGTCCGGCACTTTCCCAATTCATATTCACGGTCTTGATTGCCCACTATGCCTTGTGTTCGATTTCCACCGGTAGATGGCATGTTTTGCCATAGACAAGTCGGAAGGGGGACATACCTAAGGGTGTTTTGAATGCAGTGCGATATGCCCAAAGTGCGTCATCTAGTCTTAATGACCAATCCTTCCTAGAGGGATTTACAACTTTCTCGAGTATACCCTTCAATTCCCAGTTGGAAATTTCTGTTTGCCCATTGGTTTGTGGGTGATATGCCGTGCCAATCTTGTGTTATACACCAAAGCGTTGCAACATCTTGGCAATAAATCTGTTGTCAAAATGCTTGCCTTCGTCACTGATAATTGCTTTCGGCATCCCAAACCGTGTAAATATATTTTTTTGCAAGAATCGTTGCACGGTCTTAGAATCATTGTTGGGAATCAGCTGCCTCAACCCATTTAGACACGTAGTCAACGGCAAGTAGAATGTAGAGGTTGCCGAATGAAGATGGAAAAGGTCCCATAAAATCGATCCCCCACACATCGAACAATTCCACCTCGATGATGTTTTGGAGCGGCATCTCATGTCGTCTAGAGATATTGCCCGTCCTCTCGCAACGATCGCATTGCTTGTAAAACTCTTGGGCATCTTTGTACAGTGTTGGCCAATACAAAACTGGATTGTAAAACTTTGTCATGACGAGTTCCTCCAAAATGTCCTCCATAGGGTGAAGAATGGCATTCTTTGGAGTACATTTTGCTGCTCTTCTTGAGGACACATCGGCGTATAACCTGATCTGCATATTGTTTAAACAAAAGAGGCTCGTCCCAAAAGTAATGCTTAGCATCATGGCGGAACCGCTTCTTACCTTGGTGAGTAAGGCCATAAGGTAAAAATACCACAAATAAGGAAATTAACTAAATCTGCGTGCACTGGGTATTCTTTGAGGCATGTCTTTGTCGTGTCGACTGCTCCCAAAATTGCCTAGGCGTGTGCGTCTAGGGTTGTCGAGGCATGCGCATCCATGGTTGCCGAGGCGTCGAGGGTTGCCGAGGCATGCGCATCCATGGTTCCAAAGAAACACAAGATAAAGAATTCCTAGCATGAACCTAATTGAACAAGAAAGAAAAAGATGAAGGATGAATGAAGCCTTCTTGTCGAGATCTCCCCCTTAAAGCTTGTCAAAAATTCTCTCTACTCTCTCCCTTGGAGTTTGACGGACAGTGATCTATTTATAGGGCTAGGTCAAAGTCCTTCTTTGAGGAGGAAGTTAAGTTGGAATTAAATTATCTTTAAAGAATATAATTCTTTATTATATTTATATTCCTTCTAGAACTTCTCCTATCTTCTTGGGATTTAATTCTTCTTTAACCTCTTCATGGAAATCAAACTCCTTTGGGATTTAGCTTTGCTCCACATCATCTTGGGCTTGTCTAGTCATCAATTTCGACTACCATATCACCTTATTCTTTGTCGACAATTGCCCTGGTAACTGGCTCGGCATCTCCTTCATGCATTGCCCTGGCAACTAGCTCGGCATCTCCTTCATGCATTGTCCTGGCAACTAGTTCTAGCCTTGCTTTGGCAAGTGATTCTGCACATACACACAAAACACACCAAAGCAGCATCTTTTCCCACAAAAACTACCAAGTTATGTAATCAAGCTCAACGATGGAAGGAAACATGGATTAATGCATGAATGGCTAATTATGCAACTAATATGAGCCTAAGTCTAACAATAATATGAGTAAAAAGGGTAAGAAAATAATACTTTTGAACACTTATCACCTGCGTATATAGCCTAGTTAATAGGAAAGAAAGTTAATTTTTTCGGGACCCTTTCGATTTCTATAAAATATGGATGGTATGCTATTCGTGCGACATTCATCTTGCTCCAAAAATTCTTCCAAAATTGACTAAGAGTCTTAGCATTTTGGTTTGAATCTAATGCGCTGAATAATTGATTTATTTCCCTGGAAAAGAATTCAAAGTTTCTGGGAACACTACCACAAAATAAAAAAATTGTCAAACCACATATGTCGAATAGCACGAATAGATGGTTGATGTTTGATGTTTTTGAGGAGTGGTAACTCTCTTGGGATGATTTCTAAAGGCACCTTCTCGGATCCCTGCAAAATAGATAAAGCAAGAGTAGGCAAATGGTTGTTAAGTTTGTTAGTGCAAAACAAATTTGTTTTCTCTCATGTTTTTGCACAAATAATCTATTTTCCAATATCACTCTTTTCTTGCCTCTCATACTCACATGATTTTACATCAAACTCATTATGTTCACTCTCTTTTTCTTTTTCCACAAAAATATCTTATTTTTCAATCTTGTTTTCTTGCTCAAACTCTTCTTTCTTTTCAAATTCTTTTTCGATCTCACTCTTTTCTATTTCTTTTTCCATCTCAAAATATTCTTTTTCAACACTTGTTTCTTGCATCTTTGTTTCTTTGACATAGTTGTCAAAACACTTTTGAAATCAAGCTAGACTTTCGGGATTGAAAGATACATAACTGTTTGGTTTGCTCTGTGATGAACTTCTGGAATTGCTTCTTATTCGAGAATTGGAATTCTCTTCATAAGATTTTCTGTTATGATTGGACGTATAACTTGAAATGATTGAGTGTTGTGTCTCCTTTTTTGCTGCCTTTGTTCCTTCGGTGGAGTTGTTTTTTTCCAACGAGAAACTTCCTCTATTCTATCCAACTTCTTTTTTATGGGATCCAAACGTTGTTGAATCATTCGGACCATCTCACAGCTAAAATCATGTAGAGTAAAGTCTAGTGCAACATTACCTGTAGAATCATGACACCACGTGGATTGTTGATACATGATGAACCAAATGATCAGTAGCGAAAAGAATATTTAAAACCTCACTAGCAAACCTCACTTTTCACACAAAAAAAGATTCACTCAAAAAATCCTCACTAAGTCACTCAAAAAGAAAATTCACCCACTCGTGTTTGCACTTGGGGTCTGGCTTTTATCCCCTTTATGTAATATCCCAATTTTTGGCTAGTGACCAAAATAAAGCTTGTATTCATATGTTCTATTTACATCTTTCATCAAATTAGGCTCAAACCTTTACTTCTCTAATTTCTCTTGATTTGTCGAGATGGTCACCAAATTTCAAATATAAGGATTCAAGCTTCTTAACTTTGCAAATTAGTCCTCCAATCAACATTACTACCTTAATTCCATCATTTTAACTAAAAATCAGATCTGGTCCCTTAATTTCGAAGCTTGTCGAAATGGTCCCTATGCATTTAACTTAGGGTTTTGCTTCCAAACAACACACCAAGCTTACTAGATCATTAATCCAACATCACAAACCCTAAGTTAGACTTGAATCCATAAACCCTAATCTTCTCTATGCAAACCGAAATATGTATGGTTTAAATCCCAACTCAATAACATGATTCCAACATCATACGAGCATGATTTTAACTTAAAATCAACCATGGATTCATAAAATCATAAAAGCCTCAATTTGTTCATAAACCCTAATTTCTTACACATATAAAATCTCATCAACCAAGCAAGTATTCTATAAATTATTTACATCAAAAGATAGAGCTCGAAGAGTGGAACAACTTTGTAGTTCAAAAGATTACCTAAAAACCGAGATTCAGGGCTTAAATCGAGCTTGGAAATTTCCCTCTTCTTTCTCCTCTTTCTCCATGGCTTATGGTTGGAAAAGTTGAACATTTTTTCATCTTTTTACTATTAAATTACACTTGTAACTATTAGATGAATTTTAAATTCATTTAAATAGTGAAATTACCAATTTAGCCTTTAAATCCAATGGCTAATTTAATCTTATCCAAAATCAAGGAACAACATGAAATCCATATATTTCATCTTCCAAAAACGTCCTCAACATTTCAAAAATATTTAAAAATTGCCATCCTTGCCAAATAACCAATTTGCCCTCCAACTAGTCTTTATTTACTAGTTTGTTTCAAAATTGCCATTCCATTATAATCTAACTAAATTAGTTCCTTCTCAACAGACCACTATTCCATAAATATCATTTTATGATTTTCTATGGCTTATGGAATAGTCTCTGAAATTTCAATTCAATCCGATTTCCCGAAATTCACTAAATACTTCTACTACGATTTTACCTTTACCGAGCTATCGGATCTATTCTGAAAATTATATATTTCCATAATGTACCTAATGTCATCATCCTTCATCCAATGGCCTAGATTTAATCTTGAGCTAGTAGTTACCAACCTGCCCTTATAATTTTCCAAAATTACGATCTTGCCATTTTTCATCTAACAGCTCATATTTAACATGGAAAATCAACTTAAATCCAAGGGTTCATATTCTTCAAACACAAAGAAAATATATTAGACATGTAAAATGACATAATTAACCTTACCTTATCATCCTTCAAAATATCCTGGATATTCGATTCGATCCAATTATCCGAATATTTTTCTAAACTTTATCTCTTTACAAAATCCGTACGAAAAACCTGGGTAACACGAAAGCATCATTCTTGGGGGGGGGGGTAAAATATTTATTTACGGGACTAAAATACATAACTTTTGAAAATTACAATTTAGTCCCTAAACTTTTCCTAAGTTTATACTTTATCCATTAAACTTTCAAAATTTACATTTTGGTCAATAACCAAAAATTGGGATATTACATTTTACCTCTCTTTTTATCTCAAAAGTTCTTGAATCGAACTTACTCAAAATCCTCCAAATACTTACTGAATCGGCTGCAATAAATGTTAAGGTTTGGAAAGATATGGTGTATAAGGTAGGCTTAGAAGAAAAGGCTTACGGTTCAAAGTTAGAATATTGAAATGAAGAAATAAAAATTCTGAAACAAGGAAAAAAATGTATCAACCCTTGTTATCGATTTGCTTTGTTTTTTTAATCTCTTTTTTTCTTTTTTTTTTTCACAATAATTCTTTTCTTTTCTATTTTCTATTTGCTTTTTTAACAACAAAACACAAAGGCTTACTTGATTTAGCCTAAGCTCTGATTACCATTTGATGTGATCTCGTCTTGGAATTTACCAAGATGCTGATTTGCCCGATCGTAAATGAAGTAACTTTGTGTTGTAAGACTTGTAACAGTTTCGAATGGTTTAAAGGGATGATGATGTGTAACGACATAGGAAGTGATGGGAATAAAAGATTCTGGAATTTTAGAAGGTTAATGTGTTCGATGGTGGTGGTAGAATTAGATGATGGAAGATGGGACGTAGTTTAGGACTTGAGGATTGAACCAACATTAAAAATGTGTGACCCGAACCCTATAACGGTCTCTAAACAAAATAAGGATCTTGACCCACTAGTTAAGTAAAACTAGGAACCAAATATATCAAGGTTTGATTCAACAAGCAGAACTTGAAGGATCGATAAAGTTCTCAAAAGAATGAAAGAGATAAAACTATCAATTTTTCTTGAAATCAAAGTGTGTCTTACAATGAAAACCCACCCTCTATTTATAGGCTTTACAAAATAAAGTGATCAGCCAAATTCCTAGGGAGGTGTGCAGGAATAATAAATAAAAAAGAAACCTTAAAATGTGTGCCTTTGCCGCCCAATGTAATCATAAGCTAGCATGTCAATTTTTATGTGAATGTAAGCAAGCATGTCAATTTCCATGTGAATGTAAGCAAGTACCTCAAGCAAGCAACTCTCTAGAATTGCGTCCATTTGAATGTAAGCAAGCATGTCAGTTTCCATGTGAATGTAAGCAAGCACCTCAAGCAAGCATCTCAATCAAGCACCTCTCTAGAATTACCGTCCATTGTGAATATAAACAAGCACGTCAATTTCCATGTGAACGTAAGCAAACACCTCAAGCAAGCACCTCTCCAATAGTCATAATTCTCTGAATCACCCTAAGGATGTGTTGGTTCATTGTCCTTGCATAACACCTGTAAATACGAGAAATATGATCAGAAATAAAGTAAGGTAATATGATGCATGCTAAATATAATAAATATATGGTATATGATTCAACGAACTCTAGTGCTGTAAAATAAACAATAAACAACATAATAGAAAACATGTGCATACTAAAACTATAATAATCAAATGGAACATATGCATCAAAAATAAACATGCAACGCGTTGCATGGACTCCCTTTCACGTTGCATGAATCTTCCACATTGCAGGGCATTGATTCAACTTCGGCAGCTTCAATAATCTTCCATGCATGATTGCACTTGTTGCTGACTGTATCTCTAAATTTCCTTGCCATTGCACGAGTAATGGGGCCTAAGAGAAATTCCTCCGGGTCCAATGGTAGTGGTGACGCCATGATCTCATCAATCACTCATTTTCATAGTTGCAAATTTAAAACGAGCTATATACGAAAAAATTATTCGAATGAAATATAACTTAAATTGTCGGAACTGAAAAACAATCAAATTAAATGGCTAGGGAGTAGACATACGAGAATTTACTTGAGAAGTAAATGCATGGGGGTTCATTGTTTCATTAAAATTAAATTAATCAATCCAATTAAAATTTAGTTCGGTTAATTAATCTGTTAAGTATTTGTCTGTTAATGATTGAAGATATTTTTAATTATATTATCAATTAATTTAGTTCGAAATTGATTTACTAACCGAATAAGTTGAATTAATCAAAATTTTAATATATAATTAATATATTTTAAATTTTACACTCATAATTCATATCCCATCAATGACTCATCATATTTCAAATTCGATGTTTATATTAATTGTAATTTTAAGTCCAACCAAAAAGAGAGAAGTAAAATTTAAAAATAAAAAAATATATTCAATAAAATTAAATTTTTTTATTTTGCTACTTAAATTATTATTTTTAATCAAAATTAAAATTTATTAAAAAATTCAATTAATTCAAAAACCGACTAAAATAATTAAACTTAATTACTGTTATTGAAAAAAAATCAATTTAGTTAACAGTTAACAATTTTATGATCACTTAATTATATTTGGTAAAACATGTTTTTTCCTTCTAAACTAATAATTTAGTCACTCAAATAAAAATTTATACAAACAACTACTTTATCATTAAAATTGAAATAAACAACTTGGTGCAGTAACAATTTTAGTCATAAAATATATACATTCTATTAATTTAATTACAATTCATAATAATTTAATAAATTTAATTATTCATATTTATGGGTTTCTTTAATGAAATGATTGTATCAATTAGTAGATGATATTAAGATTATAATAGTTTTGTTTCATTAGTCTGTTGAAATGTTCGCCGTAGCTAATGTGTAAAGCCCCTTGATAGTAACTATATATTCATTTTTTAAAAACAATTGTCCAGTTTCATTTAGGGCAGAGAGGAAAAAACTCCGGAATTTAATTTATAAAAATACATATTCATTTTTGAAAAAAAAATGAGTGTTAAAATTTACATTATTTTTAAATTTATCACGTAATAGTAAGGATAAAATTTTGATGATGAGGTTTTCAGTTGTAGGGTCTAGCGAAAGTAAAGGTAGTCAGTGGTGGTTGAATCGGTGATAGGAAGAGAAAGATTTAAGGTTCTTACAAAAATTAAAGAGTTTGAGTTTTTTATAAAATTAAAAATTTTCTAATTTTTAAAAATAAAAATTAAAGAGAATACCAAAACTATGCCATATGTTGTGTTTAAATTAAATAACAATTTTTTTTTAATTTATATAAAAAAAGTTAATATAAATTATAAAATAAAATATAAAACACAAATTTTATCCAAAATAAATATTAGACATCAAATTAAAAAAATATAATTAAAATTCAAATATAGTTTGAACACTTCTGTTTAAGCCACCCGACAAACGTTATTCTATACAGAGACAGCCGCCCCCAAAACAAAACAGAGTGTGGTATTAGAGGTGGACCGTCCGACTTTCCTTTTATGGGCTTCATTTTCTCAACGTAGGCAGGCAGCCCATCTATATAAACTGCTCTCAAGTCTCCCGTTCGAACGTTTCGATTTCAAGCACGAGCTAGTCTTAAAACCCTCGTTTAACTGACAGGCAAATGCGCACCTTTAACTGCGAGGTTCTGCAGTCCGCTTCACACTCTACGTTGCCTCAAACTCACCTTTGGTCTTCTTCAACAGTCACCAACATGGCTGCTGTAGCAACCTCAAACCTACTTTCTCCTCTTCATTCTCCTTCCCATGGTAAACACCATCACTATCCTCCCGTTTCTACTTCTTTTGTTCCCAGCTTTAGAGATTCCCATTCATCTAAGCCTAAACTCACACTGAAACGCTCAAAGAATGCTTTAGTTCTTCATGTAATCAGAGCCCAAAACACTCCTGGTATATATGTTTTATCAGCTTATATTTTACTGTATTTTTGCCCTTTATTGGAGTATATAGAAATGGGTTCTCCTAAATTTTACTGGTTTTTTTATGTTTACATTGCTAGTAGATTACTCACCAGGCGCACAGTTTTATAAAGTCGAGGCGATTCTAAGGTGTTCACTATTTTCTTCGTTTCATGTCATTTGATTTGAGAGCGGATGGCATCGTGTTTACTGTTTAGTCTGTTAGTTTATAGCATATCCGATTCAATTTGGGTTCTATTTCTTATGCTGAATCTTTGAACGGAATAGACCGTGGCGAGTCCAGCAGGTTTCTTCGGTAAGAGCTGCTATAACTTCACAACTGATGTATGCATTGTCTTTTGTTTTTTTAACTGTCTTTCGAGTTATAGTACTTACATGTTGTGCAATGTGACAATATATGCAGCAAATGTTGCTTACAACTTGTCCCTACGGTCTACTTTCTTATATACTAGTGGTGATTTTGAGCTTTACTTTCTTAAATTGTGTTCAATTTTAACCCCAAATCACAGGCTTTGTAGTGGTAGTGAGGCATTATTCTGGTACCCTTCCATGTTGATGTATCGTGTCTGCAGAATAGTCCAGTCAAGTTACAGTGTGCATTGCCACTGTTTCAAAAGATGAGCTGATTAAGCATAATAAGTGTCTGAATGCCTCTTGGTTGATCTCGAAACTCAGGCTTCTTCAAACAATAATACTTGTTGTAGACTTGAAGTTTTAAGCCTGTTTTTAGTTTCTTCTCAATCCCTTCTGTGTAACTCAGGAGATGGGCAAACCCAATAGTGTTTGATCTAATTTGTAATTCCTTTTCTGGAAAAAAGGGCTCTTCTTAAAATGTGTATTCTTGGTGTTACGGTCTCTGATGTTCGAGGCTTTGGTGCTCAAGGAGGTTCAACTGAGAGACATGGCGGTAAGCTCTTGGAACATACAAGGAGCTAAAAGTTATACCTTTTCCTTCATCAAATTTATCAACTATATCTGTAGATAATGACATCGAGGAATTCAACAGAACTTTAGTTAATTTCTCCATTCTTTCTTAGGTGGCTTCATTTTGCTGATATTCCCTCTTTTAACTAAGTTTTCTTCATGTTTATTGTTCTCTAGGCTCTGAATTTTCCGAAGACAAGCTTGTTGCAAAAGTTAAGATGGCGATTGTGGTGAGCAAGGACCAGGTATATACATACATAATATGAAGTCATTTCTCCTATACATGAATGGTTTGGTTGTATATTAATATTCATTTCACACAATGTTCTAAACGACTATCCTACCAAAGGTGGAATTTGTGATAGACCAGATAATTGAGGAAGCGAGGACTGGTGAGATCGGTTATGGAAAGATATTCTGTAAGAATTCGGACTCTTTACTCTCCGTATCTAACAGTGAAGTCCTTCAATTTTCTTTCGCTGAAATTTATGGCTTCAAACGATCGGGTTAAATACAAAACCTACCTAGTTTTGTTCTTTCGTGACGACATATGGTCATGTCTCCAAACATGTGATATGGACATATGGTGTGATGGGGAACAAGGATCAGATTCTCCGTGTTTGTGTTTGTGTATGTCTAAGTCTAATGTCAGCTGCATATTGGATTCTCCATGTTTCTTCTTCTTCTTGTTGTGTCCTAGCCATTAGCCACATATGAATGAGTGAAACTTTTAGTAAAAGAGTACAAATGATCTTGTGATTTTCATGCCTGTAAAGAATTTAAGGATGGTGCCTCTTTAAGTAAGCCCTAATAATTGTAGACGAAATCTTTCAGGTGAGCGTGGGGAGAAAGCTGAGAGGATGAGTGGAGGCCGTGCCGATATGTCGGCCTCTACATTGACTTAAGTTGTGATATTGATGCTGCCGAGTGCATACTTTAATCATATTGTCTGCTGCTGCATGTTGTAAACATAGAAGCTTATGTTATTGCCATTGTTCTATACTAAAATTTCCTGCTGGTGAAAAGAATAATTAAGAGAAAGGACTAAGCATGAAATTTTAAAGCCTTATCATCAGTTAATGAAAATGAATTGAATAATCAAAGGTGAGTATGCTTGTTCTTTTGTCAGTTCTGAATAAGTGGGTCAAATTATGATTTTTGTCCCTCCATCATAGTCTAATTTGGATTTAGTATTTTTTACTTTAACTTTACATGATTTGGTCTTTTATATTTATACGGGATATCAGTTAGGCCAAATAGTTAGCCGTTAAATCTGATGGAAATTTAGGTGCCAGCCCAGCACAAGTATGTGTAATCACTCATTTTTTTACCGGGTTTTAGTATTATTAGTATTATTTTAATAATATTATTATTAATATAAAAAATAAAAAAAGGAATGCATTGCGTGGAGGAGGGTGCTCCACGTCACACCTTTAGAAATCCCAATTGCTTATAAATAGGAGGCATGGGGATTGAAGGCAGGGGAGGAATCGGTCAAGGGCAGGCCAAATAAGGGAGCTTAGGCTCCCGGCTAGCCAAGGACCGGGGCAGTCCCCTCAGTCCTAACCGGTTCGATCGGAGTCCTATTTTAGTTCCGGTCTAGTTAAATTTTTGGAGAGATCGTGGTAGATCTTGGTGGGGTTTAGCCGGAGTTTGTCATTCGAGCTCTTAGTTAGGTATATTTTCTTTCCTTTTTATTTGTGTTGTAATTTTTATAATTTAATGAAGTAGTAAATTTAAAATTGTGTTTTTTAATTTGTATGTTTATTTATGTTTTAGATTAGTATTTATTATGTTTTAAATTTATGTTTTATATTAATATTTTATTTATGTGTTAGATTAATATTTATGAATGTTTGCATTTTATATATGTTAGATTTGTTTTTATTTATGAGTTAGATTAATATTTATATATGTATGTATGTATGTATTAGATTAGTATTTTATTTATGTTATATTAGTATTTTATTATGTTAATATTTATTTGTATTTTTATTGTATTTAAATTATTTGTCATATTTTATATTTTGCTCACTAAAGTTGCATAATGGAATATAAATTGTTAATGCGTTGCCCTTTTATCCGAGCGTAAATGGGGCCAGTATCAAGCGTAGTGATGGTGGTTGGGTGTTTACTCTCGAATAGCGGGGCTTTTAAAATTTACTCGCACTTATAATCAAATTTTAATTTAATTGTTACTTTAATTCGAAAAGTTTAATATTAATAAAACGGTAATTATTAAAGTACTAATTTTGGGCGGTGTGGGGTGCTAATCCTTCCTCATCCGTAACCGACACTCGAACCCGATATTTTAAAATCTCTGATTTTTATGGTGTCCGGCCTACCTAAGTGGCTGGTGACGACTCCATTTTCAAAATAAAATATGGTTTTTAAAAAATTTCACGGAAGATATTTTTTCAAAATAAAAATATTTTTTTAGCGAAACGGACATCGCTATAGATGGCGATTTCGCTGTGGACATTTTTGTTTTTCAAAAACAACAAAAAGAGAGTTAAGCTTTTTCAAATAATTATTGCTTTAGTAATATTAGAAGTTTCGGATTAAAGTGACTATTAAATTAACATTCGGTTATAAGTGCGCATTTATTTAAACGCATTTAAAATTTGGCATATAAACTCGTCTTTTTTAAGTGGAGGGAAAACGCTAATGCTTTCGTAAGGATATCGTTTCTCCGTGTAGGCCTAGCAAGTACCTTCGGGGCTCGAGTACCTTATGCTTTCGTAAGGATATCGTTCCTTCGTGCAGGCATAAGCGAATGGGTTCCCCTGAATTGAACCCGGTTCAAAGGAGCCTATAATAGGTGATGATCGGGGGCCTTGCTACTCTTAGTAGATGACAACAAGGACAATTCGGGTACCTCCTAGAACCAACACTGCATGTAGAGAACATATAGAAACCCACCCCTTTAGAGCCATGCGAATAACCTTAGGTGTTTTAGACGGGATAAATAGGGTTGTTTTGTTTGTTTACCTTATTTAATTTGTTATTTTATTTATGTATTTATTATTTTTATCCGGTACTAACTCATTTTTTTGTGTTTTATTTTTATTTTACACGTACTTTTGTTGCATTATCATTGCATCACCCTATAAGCACGTGCATGCATCTCATTTGCATAAAATTATATACCAAAAAATTCTTTCATAAATTATTTTTATGAAAAGGTAAATTCTTTTAAGGACATTTTTTTTAAGAATGGACTTTTATATTCTTTCAACCAAATTTCTAAATCTAGCCCTTTCATAAGGGCAATTAAAAAAAATGAATGAATGAACATTTCAATTTGTTTTAACAAGTTCTTAGATCCAGTCCCTTCACAAGGACATTTTTGAGTTTTTTCATCCTCCCATGAGAATAAATTTTTTAGCAACATTTTTTCAATCATTTCACAAATACACTTGTTCAGTCCTTTCATAAGGACATTATTTCAAAAATAATAATAAGAGTTTCTTTTTCGATCTTTTCACAAGGACATCTTTTAATATGAACCTTTAATTTAGTCCTTTCATAAGGACATTTTTCAAAGGAAATATTTCTCAATTAAATCTTTTCATAAGGATATTTTTAAAAAATGAATTTCTCAATTCTTTCTTCTCTTAAGATTTTTTTCTTTTTCTTAAAAAACCAAAACAAAACAAAAAAACACAAAAAAAAAACAAAAAAAGGGAAGAAGAATTTCTCAAATTTTTTTTTTTCAATCTTGTCCTTTCTCAAGGTTCGTTTTTTTTTCTCTCAAAAATTTTTTAAAGATATTTTAATCCTACCAGTCTTAAGAACTTTTTTATAGTTCTTAAGAAGTTTTTTCCTCAATTCTATCTTTTTAAGGATTATTTTTTTTCTTGAAAATAGGATAATTCCTTAATTCTATCATTTCTTAAGGATGAAAGAAGAAAAAATATTTTTTTAAAAAAGTTGATTGTGAGTTTTCATGCTCACAAAACTGGAAAGAGTTCAATAGAGTTTAACAAGTTCGACAGAAATGTTTGCATAACGTGGTCAAACACGGTAAAGTTTAAGACAATGGATAATTCAAGTATCTATCGAAAATCTATTTTTACGAATGGTCAAAGGAAAATAAATCTTTTGAAAAAAATCCGATTTCATAATTGGTATAAACTGATTGTACTCAGGGGAATAGTACAACTAGCCCGGAGCAAACGGCTACCGGTAAAGGCAACTCAAAACCGTTGATCCCTGTGCATTTGGGAAAAATGTAAAAGAAATCTATAAACAAAGCTGTAAATTAAATTTTCACCAAAAATCCATTTTCGAATGGTCAAAGGAAAATAAATCTTTTGAAAAAAAATCCAATGTCGTAATTGGTATAAACTGATTGTACCCAGGGGAATGGTACAACTAGCCCGGAGCAAACGACTACCGGTAAAGGCAATTCAAATCCGTTGATCCCTGTGCATTTGGGAAAATGCAAAAGAAATCTATAAGCTAAGTCATATTTTTTCAAAATGAAGTTATTTTTGTCATAATAAAATTTCCATTTATTTAGAAAGCATATTTGCATTCTTTGTTCATCATTATGGGATAGTTTTTTCCCATACGCATATACACATTTATGAAAAAGCATATACATGTACATACCATTTTCTATTATTAGGTCATTGCGAATGCAAGTATCTGCTAGTCCATTTAGGCCGATAGAGGAACAAAACAAGTGTGTAGATAATGGGCAGTTCCCATTTTAGGAAATTTTCTTTTCAGGCACTTGTTGTTTAAGATCCTTGAATCGAGTGTTGACCCTAAACTTCTACCCTCTGAAGACTATTTTGATATCCATGTATGGGATGATGAATGACATTCCTTCAATCCCCTTCGCAAATAATAGAAAATATCCATTTGTTGTCCCTTTTTGAGCCTGTTCGTTTCTTTTCATTTGAACCCAAACTAAGGATCACCCACACTGGGGCAAAGAAGAAGAAGATTTTGTTCAAATCGCCCAGTTTTGACCGCATTACAAAGATGACGCTCCATGAATAAGCGAAAGAAATGAGAATCAATGTCCTAAACGCGAAGACCAAGAGAAATATCAGAATAAGCCAGTAAAAGAAATTTTTGCTCAAAAGGACTGGCTAAACCAAATGAAAGTGTGCCAACAAGAAGTTTGAAACAATGAAGATTAAAAGCACCATCAGAAAGTGCAATAAACGATAACAAGAGAAGATTCGATTACATGTGAATAAGAAACGCATCAACATTCATAAACTCTAGGGTGAAAACCCAGAAATGGGCAGTCTAGAGCGATCCAAGAAATAAATCAAAGAAGTTTTTTTATTTGAGCACATTCTGATCAACAAACGCATAGAAGATATTTTAACCAGAAGAAATGATCATTGATTTCATCACCCTTAAATACTCATTTTGGGCCTATATATCATTTCTTTCATAACCATGAACTATAGCCTACATTATAAGCCTACAAAGACCATTCAGATCATATGTGGATATCTAAGTTTGATAAGTTTGTCTTCAGATTACATTCCACCTATAAGGGTTAACCTTTCTTTAAGGAAATCAAACCTCTAAGTGCCTGATCGACACCCAAATGAGGAGAAGATGGGGGGCATAGTGAGTGGTGAGATTAAGAGAGCCACCTTAAATGGGTTAGAAATTAGATATGGGAAACGTTCATCTCAAAAGCCTAAATGGACTAGGGGAGACCATACATATTCTTATATCGCCAAAATAGGCAAGATTTTCTAAGTAGACAAATTTTCTAGTGCATTTGTTATTTTGGGATCGAATATTAATTGACATTTTATGTCGATTCTTTTAATCTTTATTATTTATTCCAAACATTAGTTTTTTCAAAAATGTTTGACAGTTTTCGAATTTCAATTTGTTTAATACTTATAGTTTACTCCAAAATTCATTTTTCAAAAATATTTGATATTTTCCTCTTTACCATTTCATCTAAACATCAAATTTTAAAGATGTTTGGCATTTTTTTCCTAAATTTCTCAGTTTATTTTTAAAATACTAACCTTTTTTATTATAGGGACCAAGAGTTAGTTCTCGCCGAGCTGTTGCAAGAAGATTAAAGATGAGTTCAGGGTGTGGGGACATTTTGACAGCCCTAATGATAAGTAGATGAAGACTCCGCATGTAGGGTTAAAGAAGAAAAAGAAGATGAAGAAGAAGAAGAAGAGAAAAGAAAAAATGACGACGAGTTGAATCAAGATTGAATGTGATATCATTGTCCGTGAAAAATCAAGATATTTTGTTCACAAGAATCCAAGGCGAGTGGGGCATCATTGCCCATAAAATAGCAAAGATCTCATGCGTATGGGAGTTCAAATTAGAAGAGACCAGAAGTAACACAGAGATGAGAGGATTTGACTAATGAAAAAGTCAAAGGATTTTTCTTAAGCGAAAAGTTGATATCGACCGAGGTCACTTGGCTGAAAGGTTCAAACAGAGAAGGGGCAATAAAGTTTTAAAAGGAAAATTTTATCGGGGCATAAGAATGAGGAATGATTGTAGTCACAAGATGAAGCCTATCTACCCCGAAGAAAAGACAGAAGAAGAGAAGAAGAAAAAAGAAAAAATTGCATCATAAAATATGCTCACACATCATCTTTATCATAGGACTTCGAGCACCTTTGCACCTGTTAAGAAGACACGTACTCGAGTGTCAGAAGAAAGAAAAAAAAGAGAGAGAGAAAGAAAAAAAGAAAAGAAAAAGAAAAAGAAAAAGAAGAAAAGAAAAAATAAAGAGAAAAGAAAGAAAAAAGAAAAGGGGGAAAAAAGGAAAAAAAGAAAAAAGAAGAAGGAAATGTCATTAGATGTTCGAGCCGTCACCTTGGATGGATTCCTCATGGTGTCTAGACAATTTTTCTTAAAATCAAATTCAATCCTTTCTTAAGGATATTTTTCTAAAAAATAGTTCTTTAATTTATCCTTCCATAAGGATGTTTTTCTTAAAATCGAATTTCTTAATTCATTCCTTTCTTAAGGATATTTTTCTAAAAAATTAATTCCTTAATTTATCCTTTCATAAGGATGTTTTTCTTAAAACTTATATTTATTAATCTAATTCTTTCATAAGGATGTTTTTCTTAAAATTTAGATTTCTTAATCTGGTCCTTTCATAAGGATGTTTTTCTTAAAACTTAGATTTCTTAATCTGATCATTTCATAAGTATGTTTTTCTTAAAACTAAATTTCTCAATTTTATCATTTCATAAGGATATTTTTCTTAAAACCAGTTTCTTAATTTAATCCTTTCTTAAGGATGTTTTCTTTAAAATCAATTTCTTAATCTGATCCTTTCATAATGATGTTTTCCTTAAAATTGAATTTCTTAATTTTATCATTTCATAAGGATGTTTTTCTTAAAACTAATTTTCTCAATTTTATCATTCCATAAGGATATTTTTCTTAAAACCAGTTTCTTAATTTAATCATTTCTTAAGGATGTTTTCTTTAAAATCAATTTCATAATCTGATCCTTTCATAAGGATGTTTTCCTTAAAACTGAATTTCTTAATTTTATCCTTTCATAAGGATGTTTTTCTTAAAACTTAGATTTCTTAATATGATCATTTTATAAGGATGTTTTTCTTAAAACTAATTTTCTCAATTTTATCATTCCACAAGGATATTTTTCTTAAAACCAGTCTCTTAATTTAATCATTTTTTAAGGATGTTTTCTTTAAAATCAATTTCTTAATTTGATCCTTTCCTAAGGATGTTTTCCTTAAAACTGAATTTCTTAATTTTATCCTTTTATAAGGATGTTTTTCTTAAAACTTAGATTTCTTAATCTAATCCTTTCATAAGGATGTTTTTCTTAAAATTTAGATTTCTTAATCTGATCCTTTCATAAGAATGTTTTTCTTAAAACTAAATTTCTCAATTTTATCCTTTCATAAGGATATTTTTCTTAAAATCAGTTTCTTAATTTAATCATTTCTTAAGGATGTTTTGCTTAAAACTAGATTTCTTAATCTGATCCTTTCATAAGGATGTTTTTCTTAAAACTAAATTTCTCAATTTTATCCTTCCATAAGGATGATTTTCTTAAATCTCTAATTTTATCCTTTCATAAGGATATTTCTCTTAAAATTCAATTTTATTTTTATTTTTATTTTAATCCTTCCATAAGGATGATTTATTTTTAACAAATTTCTTAATATAATCTTTTCGTAAGAATGTCTTCTCAAGACTAATATCTAAGTGCATACAGGTCAAAGAGGTGGCCGAGGAAGAGCGAAGAGTTCCAGAAGAGCTCGTGATTCTGAGACCACAAATAGGAAACTCAAAGAATTCGGCTGAGGAAGAACGGAAGATTCTAGAAGAACACGTGATTCCAAGGTATCGGATAAAGAAGCAGTGAGATCAATGATACTTGCGTGACCCAATAACGAAAAAACCTGCCGCGTTGAAGGCGAAGAGTTCTATATAGGAAGGACTCCAAGCTTTGCCGTCTCAGAGTGAAAAGTTCTATATAGGAGGGACTCATAACTCGAGGCTTCAGAGTGAAGGGTTCTATATAGGAAGAGCCTGTAGCTCCAAGATCGGAAGGTGACGAAGTTCTATATAGGAAGAGCTTACAAGCCTGAAGATTCAGCTAAGGAAGAGCGGAGAGTTCTAGAAGAACACATGATTCCGAAGCCAAAGACAAGGAAGTAGGTAAAAATGAGTGCTTTTGATCTTTGCTTTGTTCTCGTTTCACAAGAACAAGCAAAGAGGGGCAGCTGTAATCACTCATTTTGACCGTGTTTTAGTATTATTAGTATTATTTTAATAATATTATTATTAATATAAAATTAATAAAAAATAAAAAAGGAATGCATTGCGTGGAGGAGGGTGCTCCACGTCACCCCTTTAGAAATCCCAATTGCCTATAAATAGGTGGCATGGGGATTGAAGGCAGGGGGAGGAATCGGTCAAGGGCAGGCCAAATAAGGGAGCTTAGGCTCCCGACTAGCCAAGGACCGGGGCAGTCCCCTTGGTCCTAACCGGTTCGATCGGAGTCATATTTTGGGTCCGATCTAGTTAAATTTTTGGAGAGGTCGTGGTAGATCTCGGTGGGGTTCAGCCGGGGTTCGTCATTCGAGCTTCTAGTTAGGTATATTTTCTTTCCTTTTTATTTGTGTTGTATTTTTTATTATTTAATGAAGTAGTAGTTAATTTAAAATTGTGTTTTTTAGTTTGTATGTTTATTTATGTTTTAGATTAGTATTTATTATGTTTTAAATTTATGTTTTATATTAATATTTTATTTATGTTAAATTTGTTTTTATTTATGTGTTAGATTAATATTTATGAATGTTAGCATTTTATATATGTTAGATTTGTTTTTATTTATGAGTTAGATTAATATTTATGTATGTATGTATTAGATTAGTATTTTATTTATGTTATATTAGTATTTTATTATGTTAATATTTATTTGTATTTTTATTGTATTTAAATTATTTGCCATATTTTATATTTTGCTCACTAAGGTTGCATAATGAAATATAAATTGTCAATGCGGTGCCCTTTTATCCGAGCGTAAATGGGGTCAGTATCAGGCATAGTGATGGTGGTTGGGCGTTTACTCTTGGATAACGAGGCTTTTAAAATTTACTCGCACTTATAACCAAATTTTAATTTAATCGTTACTTTAATCCGAAAAGTTTTTTATTAATAAAGCGGTAATTATTAAAGTACCAATTTTGGGCAGTGTGGGGGTGCTAATCCTTCCCCATCCGTAACCGACTCCCGAACCCGACATTTTAAAATCTCTAGTTTTTATGGTATCCGGCCTACCTAAGTGGCCTGTGGCGACTCCATTTTCAAAATAAAATACGATTTTTACAAAATTCCACGGAAGACATTTTTTCAAAACAAAACAAAGTAAAAATACTTTTTAGCGAAACGGACATCGCTACAGTATGGTGCAGGAGACTTCAAAATTTACAAACAAAAAAAATTAAAAAGGAATTTTAGTAGCCCAAATCCCTTATTCAAATAACATCTAAAGTTGTGATTTTTAATCTCCTAATTTTATTTGATTTGATTCATCTGATCCTACTATAAAATAAAGAATTTAAACTTCAAAATTCTTTTTTTATTTAATTGTAAAGAATATTTTTATATTTTGTATTATTAATTTTTTCTATATTATTACTAATCTAATGGTAATTATATTGCATATTTTTGCATATTTTTTATTGTTAACATTATTGTATTTCTTTTGTAATTATCTTTTAAACTAATAAAATTCTTGTATATTTTCTAACTCAACAGACAACCTCAACTTATATGCCACTGGACCAACATGCTCCAACACCTCATAAGGCCCAACGAACCTAGGACTTAACTTGCCCTTCCGTTTAAACCTCATCACCTTCTTCTAACACACGATCACCCAACGCATAGTGCTGTAAATAAAGTTGAGAGGAACAAGAACGAAAGAGATGAGAGTCAAAGAGAGAATCTTGTATTATATTTTAATGTAGGATTGTGTACAATGATTTCTTCAAACTCTTTATTTATAGGCATAAGAGGAAAACTCTAATTTTAATGGGTATAAACCCTAATAATAAAGTACATTAAAATCTCCTATAATACATGGATATCATTTGTAAAAAAAAAACATAAATATCCACAATAAATAAATATTCATAACAAATGACCTATTTTTCGGAATAATTATTTATTCAAACAGAAATTACAAAACAATAATAAATGTTAGCATTTTGAAACATTGTATTTTTAAAAAAAATGAAACATTGTATTTTGAAATATTTATATTTTGTTTTGAACATTTAGTGTATAATGTTTATATTACTTAAACTTCTCTTATACTATATATATATTAAACTACAATATTGGATTAACGACAATACCAATTTAACTATATTCAATCAACAAATGTTAACATTTTTTTAAAATTTTTAAAAATCTAAATTTTCTCATTCAAATGCACCATAAGATTACGAAGGTGTTTAAAATGCTTATAAAATTAATTTTCTAGAAAGAATGAAAATAACTCTTAGACCCCTCTCAATTTTGAAATTGGACAACTAGATCATTCTAAAAAGTAACTATTGTTTTTTTTAAGTGAACAATTAAAGATAATTAAAAATTGCATTAATATTTTCCATCAATTTTATATAATTTCTGTAACGACTCGAATTTCTAAGTCAACAAATAGGCGTTAACCCAAGTTATGGACCTTCGTGTTAGATTGGATAATTTGACCCATTGGGTTAAGATTGGGCCTTATTTGAAAAGAATTTGACTATGTGGGCTTGAGAGGTGACCATTTCGTGACAAAGATGAAAGTGTGAGGTTTTATGTGGTGATTGTTCCCTTTTTTTTTTAAAGTAAAGGCTGCCCACCCTTTTATTACATGGTTGTCTTCACATGGGAGAGGGGTAGATAAGCTTACCTCCCTATCCCATCTCCATCTCTTTCTTCTCTCCCAAACATCATCTTCTCCCATTTTCAAGTTTAGGTTTTTATCTCTAAAAACCAAATCTTTGCCTAGCTAAGTTCTATTTCGGGATTCATGAGTGAAAGCAATATTGATCACAATCTCAAGAACTTCATGAAAAGTATAACTTGAGGTAAAAAGGTAAGATTATTCTTCTAATGGGTTTTCGGGTTCAAGGCTTGTAGGAAGTTTTCCTTGATTATAAAGGTTTCATTTTTGTAGTTAATCTTCTTCATAATGTTAGTCTAAGCCTTGATTCGTTTTTCATGTTGGTATGGCAAGATGAGGTGATTTGGGTTTTCTTCCAAGCATGGTTCAAAGAGGAAGTTAAAGGATTTTGTGTGAGAGCTTAAATTCTTCATGAAGATCATAAAGTGATTGCCTTATTTGATTTTTATGGTTTAAGGTTGCTAGATTTGGTGTTTATGGTTGCTTGGGTGTTTAGAGACCTTTAATGGCATAATACGGGATTGATGTTATTAACATATAAAAATGGTAGCAAACCACTCTAAATAATTTCTATAAGATGTAGGATTGAGTTAAGGGGTTAGGGGTTGCGTCTTGGGGGCTTTGAGAGTGATTTCCTGAGCCTAGGAAGCTATTTCTAGGCTTTGGTACCGGTACAAGGGGTGCCCATACTGGTACCTTATGTTCTGGGTTAAAGAACACATATGAACTGTGAGGGGCGTATCAGTACGAGCTTCAAGCTGTACCGGTATGCGATTGTAAGCTGTATCAATACGGGTTGACCCATACTGGTACTCACTATTTTATTGAAACTCTAATAAGCTAATTTCATATCGATACACTGTGGGTATCGATACCCAGGTTACCGTATCGGTACACGAGGTCCAGTATCGGTACCAATTGGGTAATCTGTCCAAAAATGTAAATTCGAGTTCGAAGGGCTGATAATTCAAGGACTAATAGGCTTCTTATGTTGTAAAATGAATTATAAAATTGAGAAACCGAGAATTTACCCTTATTTACGAGTATAATATGTAAGAATTTGGTAATTGAAATGGGTGACTCGTAAATTATTGCAACCGTAGGGTCGTTTGATACTATATTGATGTGTATGTGTGCCATGTGGGCTCTTGTTGACTAAGTCATCTTGATTAATGAGATAACGTGGGCTAATGGAGACAGTTAATGAGATTAACTATATACTCCTCCATAATGAATTAATAACTCGGCAAACTTCGGATGACTTGTTTGATTAGTAACCATAAGGATCCTTGGTGGATCCTGAGATATTGTGTGCCAAGTGAGGGCACTTGTTTGGTAACCATGTTAATGTTGTGTGTTGTATGGACATTTGTTTGGTTGAGTCACCTTTAAGTCATACTCTTCCAAGACTAGAAATTTTGATGGCTCTACCTTGTTTCCTTGTGAACTCAGAATTGGTTATGGTGAGTGATGTCATACATGAAAAGAGAGTCGTGAAGAGAGCCATATCTCTCATAAGAAAGACTTTGGTAAGGAGCCTGTCTCGAGCGATGAGGACACAAGCCTTCCAAGGGATGTATGAGGCAGGGTGGCGAACTACTTCTATAACCTGAACTCCACTCTCTTGCATTGTAACACCCTAACCGGTATTCTATATCCATTACCAATTAGAGTATCACATAATGAATATACCAATGTATTCCATTAGTATTTACAAGAAAAGTTATAAATTATCCATTTTACCATTTATCGCATAGAATCATATTTTAAATTTTTATCCCATCGAATAAAGTCTGTTTTTAGGTAGCAACTTAACAGTTCTTATCTATGATATATAAGGAATATAACTGCCTAAAACAAAAATATACCCGATTACTCTGTTTAACCTTTTCTACTCATTACCCGATTTTAAATATAATATAAGTATTCATCATTCACTATAAACATTAACTAGTTTATATATTATCACAAACCATGTGTAAACTAGTATAAAACATACTAAATTTAACATATACATGCCATCTAGTGTTATCAAAACACATCAAAAGATGTTATTACTGATACCGTGATTATATTCCCGATAAGTAGGATACCAGCTCCTTACTCCGGTTTCTGCTTTTCACCTACGCGTGAAAACCATCACACGCTAAGTATATACTTAGTGAGGCAATAATAATATCCAGTGCAATATACGCGTGAAAACCATCACACGCTAAGTATATACTTAGTGAGGCAATAATAATATCCAGTGCAATATAACATAACTATAACTAATAATATGTAACAATGTTCATGCATTGTGAATCACTAGATATGTATTACCATCATGTTAATCATATATCAACATAATATAAACCAAATATAAATTTCTTACCAATATACTCGCCATAACTTTGAGTGTTTATAAATTCTTTCATCTGTTTATCCATTATTTACCAATAAACCATAGCCCAAATATAAACCTATGAGGGCCCTGGGTACTCGAGTCAAATATGCATCGAAGTGCTAATACACACAAGGTCGTGCCCACCATAATACACATAAGGTCGTGCCCACCTTAATACACATAAGGTCGTGCCTACCATATACACTAAGTGTCCTTTATATACGCTATAGTTCTAAACCAAATATGCAGTGTGCCGCTGGATTCTATGGCATGCCAACTATACCCTGTCCCTTAATGACATACTTGGGCATATTTTCCATATTTATTTCATCCATGGTAATGAATATCAACAGAATTTAACATTGGGCAGTTCATACCCGAAATAACATTCATAATATAACCAGTGATCCATGCATTTATATTCAACTTCTGACATATTTAAAATATGTCAAATATATGATCAATGATATAAATATCATGCCAACATAAACAAGGTAGACTCATCACAAGTCTTCCTTATGATGTATAAAATATCCATGTATCATGTTATGTATGCATTGCACTCACCTGAAGCCTCACTAGTAACTTTACTGTTGATTTAACTTTACTCTTAAACTTTTTCCTTATCTTTAAACTTGCTTGTATTACGATCTTGCTCACGATCACGATCTATAAAATCATCGTTTATCAAACACATACAATTCAAAGCATATATTAGTATCATTCTAACATAAGCACATATTAGGAATAAAATTCTTAAAAATCCTTTATTATTCATATCCATCACAAATTCACAAGACATTCTCAAATCTCATAAAATAACCATAAAATGAATTCTTTTGAAATTCATCTCAATATTTCCAAATTATTCAAAATGGTCCCCTTGCCATTAAACTTCAAATTCCATCACTTAACAACATGGTTAAGCATTCCAATAATACATTCCAGCTTAACATATTAACTTCTAGTCAATTACCATTTCAATCTCAACTTTCCCTTAATATGCTAATTGGTCTTCAACACTTTACAAACTTCCAAATTGGTCCAAACAACATTCTAAACCTTGTAGAATCATTCTTACATCATTTCTAGCCTTAAGTAAATTTTCCATAATTTTTCTCTAATATCCTCCCTAAGGCTGAATATGAAAGGTCACTACATACAAAATTTTCAACTTGATTCAAGCATGAATTCAACTTCTAAACCTCATTTCCAAGATTTTACAATCATTTCCATATCAAAATCAATCCAAATTCAACTTCACATCAAAACCCTAACTTTAACCAAATTAAGATTTAGCTACTTTCAAGTAGTTTCAATCATAATACAAGCTTGGATATGATTCTACAACAACAATTTCATCAAAATCTAACCTTAAATCATCAAAACTAAACCTCCCCTTCATCTCATTTATTTATGAAACTAAGATTTCAAGCAAGGAAAGCATGAATAAATGGTACCAAAAGATAGAGAATTTCATGTAGATTAATTCCATGTTTCATGCTTTCATAAAAAATCTAACTAAATTAGCTTGAAAATTCAAAAGAAAATTTTTCTTTCTTACCTTGGAGGGTTTTCGAACAAGAGGAGGAAGAATGAAGAAAATTCTTGAATTTTTAATTCATTTAATTTTGGCCATTTGTCATATTTTATAAAGAATTAAATTAAAAAATATATTTTATGACAAAATGACAATTTTGCCCTTATAATCCAATGTCCCACAACTTTCCACATGTTAAAAGGTTCATCCAAGGGTCAAAAATAAACCAAGAAGTTAGTGATTACCAACTTTGCCCTTGTAATTTTCCAAAATTAGCATCTTGTCATTTTTCATCCAATGACTCATAATTAACATGGAAAATCTACTTTAAATCCAATGGTCCATGTTAAATCCTACCACTTTAAAACATGGAAATGACATTTTTAACCTTGCCTTATCATCCTTTAAAATATCTTGAATATCCGATTTGATCAGATTATTCAGATATTTTTCTAACTTTATCACTTTATAGCCAATAATACAAAATCCGTACGAAAAATATGGGTAACACGAAAACATTATTCTCGAGGGTAAACTATTCATTTACGGGACTAAAATACATAACTTTTGAAAATTACAATTTAGTCCCTGAATTTTTCCCAAGTTTATACTTTAGCCACCAAACTTTCATTTTTTTCATTTTGGTCACTACCCAAAATTTTGGGGCATTACACGCATGTTGTGCAAGCTTTTTTGAGGCCTTCTGGTGCACTTCGCAAGACCCTTGGGGGGGAACTTCATCATTTTGGACCTATAGATTTTGAAGGTTCGGGAGAGGATAACCAAATCAATGGTTGAGGTATACACATAGGATTCTGAGACAATTGAGAGGTTGCCCTGAGGACGACCATGGTTGCATCGTCACCCTTATTCAGGGCAATGACCATTGATGGTAGGAGACCATTTGATTGAGATTACAGTTGCACTTCCAACATGGGATATCTTCTTGGACGAGTTCAAGAAAAAGTATATCAGTGAGGTCCACATGGATGAGATGAGAGATCAGTTCATGCACCTAGTTCAAGGGGACCAAACAATATTTGAGTATAAACAAGATTTTCCACGGTTGAGTAGTTATGACCCAAAGTTAGTTACCGTCAAAGAATTGAGGCATAAGAGGTTTATACATGGATTAAAGACTAACCTTCAGATCTATGTGACAATAGGTCTACTTGGTGTAACCCCCTCGACCCGGCCTAGACACTCGACCGAACTGAGAGTGCTACATTAGGTTTGCCAAAGCAAACCGGAGAAAGGTTACGAAAGTCAGACCATTTTTTTTCTTTTATCTTGTCTAAATACAAATTAATGTTCTTACATGTTCATACTCACATCGGGTAAATTCACGAATGAAACGAGTCACAAAAGACAATCAATTTCATTGTAGTCAAAGTTGAGGACTAAAATGTAAATACTTTAAATTACAAAACCAAAATTGAATTTAATGTTACCAACCCTCAATTAGTCCATTTACATGCCAACATGATAACTTCCAGATCAAATTAGCCATCCAATTCATACAATTGCATTCCCAAAACTTAAGGACCAAAATGAAAGAACCAGAAACCTTCAAGATTCCAAAATAACCAACTTAATGGTACCCGTATCGGTATGCGTACTCGTGTCTCGATATGCCCTTACGTTCTCACAAACTCAGAATCCAATAGCTAAAACCCGTACCGAAACGCTTGTTTGCGTATCGGTACGCCTGGCAAAAATGCCTATGACCGTATCGAAACACTTGCTCGAGTACCGAAACATTAAGTCTGTAAAGGCAGGATCGTATCGAAACACCCTCATGCGTATCGAAACGCTATGCCTGAATGGCCTAGCCGTACCGGTACGAGGACACCTGTTTCGATAGCCTGACCTGTAATGACATTCTTAGCTGGTTTTTCACACAAAACTAGATGCATTTAGGTCCTAGCAACATACATATATACATACATATAAGCATCCGACATCACATTTAACAACAATTGCACCAAGGTTAAACTACAACACAAGATTATGCCACCCAAAAGGTTGGTCTAGAGGCATGCTCCCTATAACTCACCACCAAACATACTAAAATGCCTAACTAAGCAATTATTAGCAAGAACACCATACCAAAAACACATCAATACCATACTCAACAGGATTAGCTCATCAAAACATGTCATCCAAGCAAAACCTTCTAGAAGCATACCTAGGTAACCATATAACTTCATCCATAGGTAACGATGCATGACAAGCGAAACATCAACAATCAAACTGAATTACAAATCCGGGGAAAACTGAATTACAAATCCCAAAAATCCATGGATGAACTGAATTACAAATCCCAAAAATCCATAGCGAACACATTACCTTATTAACCGAAAGCTAAAACCGAGTTCATACTCTAATAGTCTTGTCTTTGGATCACATAATCCTTGCCTTTGCTGCCTCCAAGCTTTAATGCTCCGCATCATTAGAGAAAATAGAGCGTAAGCACACTTGCTTAGTGAGGATGCTCTTAAACGATGATGCATTTAAAGCCCTTGAAAACCAACACTTTTTTTCAAACCATGATTAGACCTAAGCAAGTTCCAATAATTTCAAATCGAAATATGCATATCAACTATATGCAAAACAATATATATAAATTCCACATGCTTAATCCCAAAGCATCAAATAAAAAGCCATGTTTAAATTCCAAAGCATAAATAAATAGGTTCAACAAAAGAACTTTCATATATTGGCAATTATAGTGACCTCAGATAGTCGACCACTATCCTTGATTAGCGGACCGCTAATCTTTAGTTAACCGACCGTTAACTTTACACATCGGATACACGGATCTCCCTTAATGACCGACCATCATTAAGATTACCCCATGTCGACCGCATGATTTAACAACCTTGCCGACCGCAAGTTTTTCATCAACAAGACTACACCATGCCGACCACATGATTTAACAACCTTGTCGACTGCAAGTTTTACATCAACAAGAGAAACTGACTGTTCAACCCGACTGATAACAACATAGCCCGCGTAGCTGACCGCTATACCTAAAGGACCCTTAACCATGATCGATTTTAATCATATTATAGTGTACTTTATCCTATGGCATGCCAACTATATCCAAATGTCTTCTCACCTTGTCACATAGCCAATATATCATTTACAAAACCATTTACTCACTGTTTTACAATATATTATACAAAATTCCAACATATGCAAATCACATTGCCATAGCAATATCTCATTCCCGATCGAAAAAAAACCAATGCTCACTAGCATTAAATATACCTTTAAGCCACTGCATAAGTAGTTTAAAACCATGCATTAACGGTAAGTAAATCCAACCATGTTTACGACCAAAACATGAAACACACATGCTCATATCCAAACCGATATTGAAGAGCAAAAGAGGGAAACTTACTTCCGAGCTTAGGTAAGTGTTTCAAACTTATCCTAAACTCCCAAAACCACTTTCAAACCTTTGAAAGACTTTTAAGACCGTTTCCACTCACCGATTTCACTTCGTCTTGCTTGCTACCGTGAAACAAGCTCCCGACAAGTCTAGAACCACCTCAAGATGCTACGCCTTGATTATCCCCTGTTTCGACCACACAAAACTAGAGGAGACATGCATTAAAATGCATCCAATACTCTGTTTCAACCCAAAACCCATAGCTGTCAAGATGCCCACGCAAAACTCATCCGAAACCAACCTCAATCAATACTCAATCTTGACCCAGGCATAATACAGTGATTCGAAACATCAAGGTTCATCAATTAATAACTAAAAACTCATTCACAACATCCTTTTACTTCCAACAATGATTAAACACCTTAAACAACCCGAAAACCCTTAACTAACAACCTAAACAGTTAGAGATTCAACCAATTTCGGGATTTCATTATTAAAAACAACTTATTCACATAATAATACATCCAAAATAAGATTGAAATCAATCCACAACACTGGAAAAATAGATCCAAATCGAAAATAAAAAAATCCTTCAATTAAACCTCAATTAAACTAAAATCCACAATTAATTAATCAAAACCAACTAGAATATATATATAAAGAGCCAAGAACTTGGGAATTTCAGTAAAGAACCTTTCATTAGAGGAGAAGAACGAAGCTTACCTCCAGTGAATGAGTTTCCCCTCAATTGGATGGTTTTTCCTCTTGAAAAACAAAGAAATTCAATAAGATTTTTGGAGAAAAAATTGAAAAATCATTTAGCAAATCAATGAGTTAAGAAATTAAGCTCATTACCTTAAATACCTGATGGAAAAAGAGCTTTTGGCTGAGAATTTTTTGAGAGAAAAGGTGAGAGAAGAAAAGTTACGTCAAAATGTGTTTTAAAAGAAATAACCACCTTTTAACTAAATCCTTTTTAATTCTTTTAATTAAAACCTTTTTAAAATAACCCAAATTAAGGGAATACTCATATTAGACCAAATGGTAAAATAGCTCCTTAAAGATTCTAAGTTTTGACTCTTTACAAAACATCCACCTTTTAAAACAGTTTTCAAAAACTGTATTTTGGTCACTAGCCAAAATGTCACTCTTCCAAAGCCCATTTTCCAAAATTTATTTCACCAATAACTTTAATATAATAAAATATGATTTTTAAACATTTTCCATATTTTTATCCTTCGGAAAAATATTCGCTCCCGAATCCAACTCGAATCTCTAACCCGGTCCACTAGACCGTCTAACCAGCCCCAAAATTGCTAGGCCCAAAATCGGGGCGTTACAACTCTCCCCCTCTTAAGAAATTTCACCCTCGAAATTTACCTAGAGGAAAAAGATGCGAAAATTGCTCCAACATATCCGCCTTGTTTTCCCAAGTAGCTTCCTCGACAGCTCGATGTCGCCACAAGACTTTAACCAATTCTATCATCTTACCACGTAGAACCTTGCTGTAGGAATCAAGGATTTCCATCGGCTCCTCATCAAAGGATAAATCCGGTCTCAACTCAATTTGCTCCACCGACATAACATGCAAAGGATCCGACCGATACCTCCATAACATTGATACATGAAACACATCATCTATTTTCCCAAGCTCGGGAGGCAACCTCAACCGATAAGCCACATGAACAACCTGCTCCACAATCTCATATGATCCAATAAACCTCGAACTAAGCTTACCCTTACGTCCGAATCGCATCACCTTCTTCCACGGTGACACATTCGAGAACACATGATTGCCCACCGCATATTCAATTTCCCTACGCTTTAAATTCGCGTAAGATTTCTGCCGATCCGCAGCCACTTTCAAGCGTTCACTCACAAGCTGAACTTTTTCATCCGCGTCTTTTAACACATAAGGCAAGGGAATATGCTTTTCCCCTACCTCAGCCCAACACAAGGGCGTACGACACCTTCGGCCATACAATGCCTCAAATGGTGCCATATGTATACTCGCTTGATAGCTGTTATTATAAGCAAATTCCACCAACGGAAAATGCTTCTCCTAGGTTCCTTGAAACTCAATAATACTACACCTTAGCATATCCTCCAAAACCTGGATAACACGCTCAGACTGCCCATCCGTCTGAGGATGATACATGGTACTGAAACTTAACCTCAAACCCAAAGCCTGATGTAAACATCTCCAAAACCTTGATGTGAACCTCAGATCTCTATCCAAAATGATCTAATTTGGTACCCGTGCAAATGCACAATCTTAGAGATAAACAAATCCGCTAGCCTGTCCAAGGTGTACATCGTATGCACTTGCAAAAATGTTCACACTTCGTAAACCGATCGACAATCACCCAAATGGAAGCCTTTTTAGCCGGTGTCAACGGTAACCCTGACACGAAATCCATAGTGATTCTTTCCTATTTCCACTCTAGAATTCTCAACAGTTGCAACAACCCGAATAGAAACTGAGGTTCACCTTTAACCCGCCGACACACCATACACTTGGACACAAACCCCGCCACATTATTCTTTAAACCAACCCAATAGTACATTTCCTTCAAATCACGATACATTTTGGTACTACCAGGATGCATAGCAAAAGGACAAGCATGTGCTTCCGCCAAAATAGTATGTCTGAGCTCTGGGACTTTCGACACCACTATTCGACCCTTGAAGCACAAAACTCCATCATTATCAAAATGAAAATCCGTCGGATTACCATATGCTATTTCCTTAACACGAGGAACCAAAGAATTATCATATGGGTGCTTAGCCTTAATCAACCGTGACATTGTAGGCTTAACTTGCAATTCAGCCAACAACCCACCTTCCCGCGTCACACTCAACCATGCAAACATTGCCCTAAGATCAACCGCCACCCTACGACTCAACGCATCCGCCATAACATTGGCTTTTCCAGGATGATACTCAACTGTCAAGTCGTAATCCTTAAGCAACTGTAACCACCTTCGTTGTCTAAGGTTCAAATCCTTTTGAGACATCAGATACTTCAAACTCTTATGATCCATAAAGACCATACAGTTCTCTCCATACAGATAGTGTCGCCAAATCTTCAAGGCAAACACCACCTCCACAAGCTCTAAATCATGAGTTGGATAATTGTGCTCATGAACCTTCAAGGTACTCATGAAACACTCTATTCATCATGTCCATGAAAGCCGCCGGAGCATTTGTCAAACCAAACGACATCACCAAGAACTCGTAATGCCCATACCTTGTACGAAATGTCGTCTTATGAACATCCACATCCTTAACTTTTGACTAATAATACCCCGACCTTAAATCTATCTTCGAAAACACTGCTGCCCCACAGAACTGGTCGAACAAGTCATCAATCCGCAACAACGGATACTTGTTCTTCACTGTCAACTTATTCAACTGACGATAATCAATGCACATACGCATTGATCCATCATTCTTTTTCACAGAGATAACTAGAGCACCCCAAGGAGAAACACTCGGTCGAAAGAACCCATGATCCAACAACTCCTGAAGCTGCGATTTCAACTTTTTTAACTCATTTAGTGCCATCTAATAAGGAGCAAAGGACATCGAGTTGTACCTTTATTGGTTTCAATGCGAAACTCCACCTCCCTATCTAGAGGAAAACCAAGCAACTCTTCAGGAAAAACTTTCGGATAATCACAAATAGCTCGAATGTTCTGCACCCGAACACCCTTGGCTCATGGATTCATAACAATAGTAAAATAAGCTTGGCAACCATCAAACATCATCTTCTCTGCTTGGGTAGCCGAAACAACATTGGACAAGAATTTCATATTCTCACCCACCACCACGACTTCATAATCATCGGCCAACTTCAAAGAAATCCTTTTGGATTCACAATCCACCACCGCCTTGTGCTCACTTAACCAATCCACACCCAAAATAACGTCAAAACTGTGAAATAGCAACTCCAACAAATCCGCGGCAAACTCATAACCTTGCACCGCCAAAGGACAACGGCTATACAGCCTTCTAGTTGTAACCATCTCCCCAAAAGAACTAGTTACTAACACTTCATCAGCCTCCGAGAAATTACCGCAAGTGTGGACTTATGTATGCATGATTCCTTATATGTAACCTTAAATGTCTATGCATATGGATGCAAAACCTCTAATGTCATGCTCAAAGACGTATGCATGTACTGACATATTGAAATAGAGAAATATAAGTGTTTTTGCACTGTGCATGCTCGTATCCACACTTACTCATAACATTCTCGGTACCAATATTCCTTCCAACTCTTCAAAAACACTCTTGCAACCCTCAAAAGCTGGTCAACACTCATTCTTGGTACCATAGTACACAAGAACACCACCACACAGATTACTACCCAAATTAGGTATTTCAAAAATACCCAACATGACATCTTCTTGAATGTCACTAGCACATTCGACGCTTCCACAAATGGCCATATCGGCCTACGATCTAAAACTCAACTCGCTCTAACCATGCTGGAGCCTCAGGAAAGGACTTTCAAGCGAACAAAATTCACCCCGCTCAACAACTGCTATGCCAACATCCAAGATTGTAGCCATAATATTCAACAAAATGCACGCTCACTCAAGATATACAAGTGGGTATCCTCGATTTACTCAAAGAAAACAATGACAAAGATTGTAGCGTAAAGGTACCTGCGATCCCATCAGTGTCATTGCACCCCTCACGAGCATAATCCCATACCAAGTCACCATTTTTGTGTTGTACAACAACAGCTTGAGCCACAGCCCCTAGACCATCCTCACGCCCCAGACAATTACCTTTGCCATGACCTCTGCCCCTGGCTAGTGTAGCCACATGAACCGGTGTGTCTCTCCTCTCACGTGGACAATCACGCTTCAAATGATTCGGTGACCCACACCTCCAGCAACACAAACTACATCCCTAGCATGCACCTGTGTGGCGTCTACCACAATGCACACACTCAGCTACGATACGAACTCCTAGAGTACCATGGTCACCCCTGCCACCACGCTTATAACCTGACTTATACCTCTTGACATGAGACCTCATACTCTGCTTCCTAGGGAAGCCAACATCAGCCACCATTTTACTCGCATCCGCATTCACCTCCCGTACAGATGCACCCGAGAACAAACCTTGATTGACCACCACAACAGGTGCCGGTGCTTGCAATTGCACTCCAGCAGCCACTGCCCGAAAAGCTTCCATTACCGCTTGGACCAACAGGGTCAAATCACCAAACACTGGCACTTGATGAGCATGAGGTACACCACCAGACCCAACATTAATAGGAGGAATCAGCGGAGGAAGATGAGGTAAAATGCTAGTGGGATTCTCTTCCTCAATGTTATTCTTGCCCGATTCCGGCACTACCAGCCATAAAACGTGTCTCACGTTGAGCCATACTAACAAAAGCATCAAAACAAATTAAAGTTAGGCTAACACAAGGCAAAGCATCCAAGACCATCTTATAAAACATTTTAAAACCTCGGTAATAGGCAATGTGTTCCCAGTTCATACCCCAACATGATGTAAATCAATCACCGTACATGTACACAATCACTGAGCATAACCAACAATGATATACAACTAAACAACAACATCCCAACCTTTCGTAACCTAGCTCTGATACCAACAAATGTAACCCCCTCGACCCGACCTAGATGCCCAACCGAACCGAGAGTGCTACATTAGCTTTGCCGAAGCAAACCAGAGAAAGGTTACGAAAAGTTAGACCATTTTTTCTTTTATCTTGTCTAAATACAAATTAATGTTCCTACATGTTCATACTCGCAGCGGGTAAATTCACGAATGAAACGAGTCACAAAAGATAATCAATTGCATTGTATTCAAAGTTGAGGACTAAAACGTAAATACTTTAAATTACAAAACCAAAATTGAATTTAAGGTTACAAATCCTTAATTAGTCCATTTACATGCCAACATGATAACTTCCAAATCAAATTAGCCATCCCAATTCATACAATTGCATTCCCAAAACTTAGGGACCAAAATGAAAGAACCAGAAACCTTCAAGATTCCAAAATAACCAACTTAACGGTACCCGTATCGGTACACATACTCGTGTTTTGATAGACCCTTACGTTCTCAAAAACTCAGAATCCAGTAGCTAAAACCTGTATCGAAACGCTTGTTCGCGTATCGGTACGCCTGGCAAAAATTCCTATGACCGTATCGAAACACTTGCTCGAGTACCAAAACTTTAGGTTTGTAAAGGCAGGATCGTATCGAAACACCCTCCCGCGTATCAAAATGCTATGCCTAAAATGGCCTAGCTGTACCGGTACGAGGACACATGTTTCGATACGCCTGAACCTGTAATGACATTCTTAGCTGGTTTTTCACACAAAACTAGATGCATTTAGGTCCTAGCAATATACATACATACATATATAAATACAGATACACACACACACATACATACATACATACATACATACATACATACATACATACATACATACATACATACATACATACATACATACATACATACATACATACATACATACATACATACATACATACATACATACATACATACATACATACATCCATCCATCCATCCATCCATCCATACATACATACATACATACATACATACATACACACACACACACACACACACACACACACACACACACACACACACACACACACACACACACACACACACACACATACATACATACATACATACATACCTACCTACATACATACATACATACATACATACATACATACATTTAACAACAATTATACAAAGGTTTAACTACAACACAAGATTATGCCACCAAAAAGGTTGGTCTAGAGGCATGCCCCCTATAACTCACCACCAAGCATACTAAAATGCCTAACTAAGCAATTATTAGCAAGAACACCATACCAACAACACATCAATACCATACTTAACAGGATTAGCTCATCAAAACATGTCATCCAAGCAAAACCTTCTAGATCCATGCCTACGTAACAATATAACTTCATCCATAGGTAACGGTGCACGACAAGCGAAACATCAACAATCAAACTCCAAAACCATAGCATTATACATGCTCAAAACCAGGGAAATTGAATTACAAATCCCAAAAATCCATATCGAACGCATTGCCTTATTAAACGGAAGCTAAAACTGAGTTCATACTCAAATAGTCTTGTCCTTGGATGACTTAATCATTGCCTTTGCTGCCTCCAAGCTTTAATGCTCTGCATCATTAGAGAAAAGAGAGCATAAGAACACTTGCTTAGTGAGGATGCTCTTAAACAATAATGCATTTAAAACCCTTGAAAACCAACACTTGTTTTCAAACCATGCTTACGACCTAAGCAAGTTCCAATAATTTCAAATCAAAACATGCATATCAACCATATGCAAAACAATATATATAAATTCCACATGCTTAATCCCAAAGCATCAAATACAAAGCCATGCTTAAATTCCAAAGCATAAATAAATAGGTTCAACAAAAGAACTTTCATATATTAGCAATTATAGTGACCCCTGATAGTCGACCACTATCCTTGATTAGCTGACAGCTAATCTTTAGTTAATCAACCGCTAACTTTACACATCGGATACACGGATCTCCCTTAATGACCGACCATCATTAAGACTACCCCATGCCGACCACATAATTTAACAACCTTGCCGACCGCAAGATTTTCATCAACAAGACTACACCACGCCGGCCGCATGATTTAACAACCTTGCCAACCGCAAGTTTTACATCAACAAGGGAAACCGACTGTTCAACCCGGGTGATAACAACATAGTTTGAGTTGCCTACCGCTATACCTTAAGGACCCTTAACCACGATCGATTTTTAATCATATTATAGTGCACTTTATCCTATGGCATGTCAACTATATCTGAATGTCTTCTCACATTGTCACATAGCCAATATATCATTTACAAAATCATTTACTCACTGTTTTACAATATATTACACAAAATCCCCACATATGCAAATCACATTGCCATAACAATATCTCATTTTCGACCGGAATAAAAACCAATGCTCACTAGCACTAAATATACCTTTAAGCCACTGCATAAGTACATTAAAACCATGCATTAACGGTAAGTAAAGCCAACCATGTTTACGACCAAAACATGAATCACACATGCTTATATCCGAACCCATATTGAAGAGCAAAAAAGGGAAACTTACTTCTAAGCTTAGGTAAGTGTTTCAAACTTATCCTAAAGTCCCAAAACCACTTTCAAACATTTGAAATAATTTTAAGACCGTTTCCACTCACCAATTTCACTTCGTCTTGCTTGCTACCGCGAAACAAGCTCCTAGCAAGTCTAGAACCACCTCAAGATGCTACGCCTTGATTATCCCCTGTTTTGACCACACAAAACCAGAGGAGACATGCATTAAAATGCATCCAATACTGTATTTCAACCCAAAAACATGCAGCTGTCAAGATGCCCACTCAAAACTCATCCGAAACATACCAAAATCAACCTCAATCACTACTCAATCTTAACCTAGGCATAATATAGCGATTCGAAGCATCAAGATTCATCAATTAATATCTAAAAACTCATTCACAACATCTTTTTACTTCCAGAAATGATTAAACACCTTAAACAACCTGAAAACCCTTAACTAACAACCTAAACAATTATAGATTCAACCAATTTCGGGATTCCATTATTAAAAACAACTTATTCACATAATAATACATCCAAAATAAGATTGAAATCAATCCACAACACTGGAAAAATAGATCCAAATCGAAAATCACAAAATCCTTCAATTAAACCTCAATTAAACTAAAATCCATAATTAATTAATCAAAACCTACTAGAAAACATATCTAAAGAGACAAGAACTTTGGAATTTCAGTAAAGAACCTTTCATTAGAGGACAAGAATGAAGCTTACCTCCAATGAATGAGTTTCCCCTCAATTGGATGGTTTTTCCTCTTGAAAAACAAAGAAATTCAATAAGATTTATGGAAAACAAATTGAAAAATCATTTAGCAAATCAATGAGTTAAGAAATTAAGATCTTTACCTTAAATCCCTGATGGAAAAAGATCTTTTGGCTGAGAATGTTTTGAGAGAAAATGTGAGAGAAGAAAAGTTACGTCAAAATGTGTTTTAAAAGAAATAACCACCTTTAAACTAAATCCTCTTTAATTCTTTTAATTAAAACCTTTTTAAAATAATCCAAATTAAGGGAATAATCAGATTAGACCAAATGGTAAAATAACCCCTTAAAGATTCTAAGTTTTGACTCTTTACAAAACAGCTACCTTTTAAATCAGTTTTCAAAAATTACATTTTGGTCACTAGCCAAAATGTCACTCTTCCAAATGATCTAGTTTGATTATTATGAAGATGATTAGGGTTTATGGATTCAAGTTTGATTTAGGGTTTGTGATGTTGGACAAATGATCTAGTAAGCTTGAATTTGTTATTTGGAAGCAAAACCCTAAATTAAAGGTATATGGATGATTTCGGCAATTCTAAAAGTTAGAGGACTAATCTGAATTTTTATGATTTTGAAGTGTATTTATGTTATTATTGAAGTTGGAGATGTGAAATTGAAGTTAGAATGTTAAACCGATGTTGAATCGAGTTAGTGACCATTTTGACAAATTGTCAAAGCTAAGTGACCAATTCGGAAATGAGTTTTTAGAGAAGGACTAATCTGATTTTAGTTGAAATAATAGAAATCAAGTAGTAATGTTGATTTGAGGACTAATTTGCAAAGTTAAGAAGCTTGAATTCTTATATTTGCGTTTTAGTGACTATTTCAGAAAGAACGGAAAATTAGAGGGAATTATTTTTAAATAATTATTTGATGAAGAAAGTGATACATTAGTGGTTTGAATCAAGTAAGGGGACCAAATTGACAAATAGCAAAGTAAGGAGAAATTAATATAAAGTTTGAAGTTATTTGTGGAAGTTGTGTAGGAAAACTGGATTTGGCAGTAAGTTTGAAAATTCACCATAAATTCTATAAAAAAAATTTAGATGGTGAATTTTATATCGATGTAAAGATTTATTCCTGTAGTTTCGCTTAAAAAACAGTGCTTGATTTCGATTCATATATCAAAAGATATGAATTTTTAAGTGATGAAAGGTCAGAAAACAGAATAGCAGTCTGTTCTGAAATTCAATACTGGAATTCGACTTTGAAAACTTGCCATAAATCGTACAAATTGAATATGGGTTATTAGTTTATATGGTTGAAAATCTTATCGAATCTAGTTTTGTTTCCAGCAAACGGAAACTGATTATGACTTCCGTGTTAGAAGATATTAATTTTTAATCGAATGAAGGTCAGAAAAATTACAGAACAGTTTCTGTCAGGACAACTATGTAAACATGAGTTTGATGAATTTTCATAATTTTTTAGATTTTATTAAATTATGTGGCTTATACCGTTAGAACCGTTATCGAATCTAGTTTCTACGATATAAAGGAGATTAAGATTCAGTATGTATTCTGTCTTGTAGAAGTAAATCTTTGATGGTAGTGCAAGTTGACAGAAAATGGAAATTGAGACAATTTGTGTCTAATGTTGGTTAGCAAGCTTGGAGGAATTATTAGATGATCAAAATGGTCATTAGGGACCAAAAATGAGTACGCGAACAGTATAAGGAAGGAAAGAAATTTATGGAAAATTTTTATATTGAATGATTAAACAACTTAAGTGAAATATTGTTAGAAGTGAATCTAACAAATGTTTATATATATTCATGTGATAAGTGAAGTTTGATCCGAATCAAAAAGAAGGTTCGAAGTACTATAAAGGAAAGGATCAATAGAGCTTAGTGAGGCATATTAATAAATGGCCAAGGTGAGTGCATTTTTAAATGTTTGCATTACATTAAAAATGGCATTGCATTTCTCTATAATACATGATATGATACATTGCTCGACATGGCAAGCTTGATGGAATACCAGGTACGAATTATTGTTTGCATAAATGATGATCTATGTTTACCATGAATATTTATGATGGAGCATGAAATATGAAATGTTTATATGTATGATTGATTATGATGTTGAGTTAATGATGAAAGAAATGCCCAAGTATTGTGTATGAGAGTCCATGGTATAGTTGGCATGCCATAGATTCTTTAGCAGCTGCACCCTTATGTTCATGTTATCAAACAGATATTGTGACAAAATGATTGTGTCACATGCACCCTGAGGATCTACGCCCACTGTGCCCGAGTGCACTGTCGAGGTGGTTTATGTTTATGGGGAGCAAAGAGCGTCCCCGAGTACGTACTCATCTTTACATTTACGTTAGACACTACGATGTCATTTCAAGATGACTCGCATACCTCGATCTCATAGAGCGTACTTTGGGCAATGATAAAAGAATCATGTCATGTAAATGAATCAAGTTACGTATATGAATCATGTCATGAGTATGAACCATGCCATGAATACGGAACATGCCATGTATATGAATTTAACCATGTATATGAATCATGACATGTATATGAATTATGCCAAGTACATGAATTATGCCATGTATACGAAGAATGTCACATATTTATGAAATATGCTATGTATATGAATCATGACATGTATACAAATTGTGTTACGTATATGAATTATGCCATGCATATGAATTATGCCATGCACATGTATCATGTTATGTATATGAATCAAGTCATGTATATGAATGATGTCACGTATATGAATCATGCCATGTATATGAATTATGACAGGTATATAGATTATGCCATGTATATAATTCATGTCATATATATATATATGAATTATGCCATGTATATGAAGTATGTCATGTATATGAATTATGTCATATTTATATAAACCATGTCATGCATGTGAATTATGCCATGTGTATGAAATATGCCATGTATGTGAACTATGCCATGCATATGTTTTACTTGGTAATAATGGAGTATCGGAAACTAGACTAGTTAGAAAATTATGACTTGCACATGAATATTGGCTGACTATGAAAACCTTGTTAGTACGATACTACCTTAGACAAAAACCATGATAGGTTAATGTATAACATGTATTGCTTTATTTTACGTTTTGATAAATAAGATTATTACCTCACTAAGTTCGTACTTAGCGTGTGTTTTATTTTACACGTAGGTTCTCCGAAAATAGACTAGCAAGGAGGAGCTTTTAATTGGGAAGACCAAGTTACTATCTGTATGTATAGTACATACATCTTTAACGTAATTCGATAGACTAGTGGGCATGTAATAATTTAAGTGGGTAAACTATTTTGTAAGTTTAAGTTTATAACGTATTTATACATTGTTATGGAAGTATGGACTTAGAGAAATGATTTACTATTAATAACAATTTTGAAATATTAAGGGCAATTTTGGAAGGTGAATTACACTTGGATCAAATCATGGCCATTGATTTTTGGTAAGATTAAGTCTTGGCCATTGGATTAAAAGGGCAAATTAGTAATTTCACTAATTAAATGAAATTTTAAATTTATTTAATTTTAACATGTGGATTTAAATAAGTAAAATATGAACCAAATTGTTCATCTTTCTTGAAATATTTCGGACTAAGGGGAGAAAAAAAAGGGAGGAAAATTTTCAAGCTCGATTCAAGCCCCAAAACTCGATTTTTAGGTAATATTTTCAACTGCAAAGTTGTTCTACTCTTCAAGCTCTATCTTTTGATGTCAATAATTCATGAAATACATGCTTGATTGATGAGAATTTTGATGAGAAAGAAATTAGGGTTTATCGACTCAATTGAGGTTTTTGAGATTTTATGATTCCATGTTGAAATTCAAGTTGAAATCAAGCTTTTGTGATGTTAAAATCATGTTATTGAGTTGGGATTTAAACTCTACATGTTTTGATTATTATGAAGATGATTAGGGTTTATGGATTCAAGTTTGATTTAGGGTTTGTGATGTTGGACAAATGATCTAGTAAGCTTGAAATTTGTTATTTGGAAGCAAAACCCTAAATTAAAAGGTATAGGGACCATTTTGGCAATTCTGAAAGTTAGAGGACTAATCTGAATTTTTATGATTTTGAAGTGTATTTATGTTATTATTGAAGTTGGAGATGTGAAATTGACGTTAGAATGTTAAACCGATGTTGAATCGAGTTAGTGGCCATTTTGACAAATTGTTAAAGCTAAGTGACCAATTCAGAAATGAGGTTTTAGAGAAGGACTAATCTGATTTTTAGTTGAAATAATAGAAATCAGGTAGTAATGTTGATTTGAGGAGTAATTTGCAAAGTTAAGAAGCTTGAATCCTTATCTTTGCGTTTTAGTGACTATTTCGGAAAGAACAAAAAATTAGAGGGAATTATTTTTGAATAATTATTTGATGAAGAAAGTGATACATTAGTGGTTTGAATCAAATAAGGGGACCAAATTGACAAATAGCAAAGTAAGGATAAATTAGTATAAAGTTTGAAGTTATTTGTGGAAGTTGTGTAGGAAAACAGGATTTGGCAGTAAGTTTGAAAATTCACCATAAATTCTTTAAAAATGTTTAGATGGTGAATTTTATATCGATGTAAAGATTTATTCTTCTAGTTTTGCTTAAAACAAACGGTGATTGATTTCGATACATATATCAAAATATATGAATTTTTAAGTGACGAAAGGTCAAAAAACATAATAGCAGTCTGTTCCAAAATTCAATACTGGAATTCGACTTTGAAAATTTACCATAAATTGTACAAATTGAATCTGGGGTATTAGTTTATAGGTTGAAAAGCTTATCAAATCTAGTTTTGTTTCCAACAAACTGAATCTGATTTCGAGTTTCGAGTTAAAAGATATTAATTTTTAATCGAATGAAGGTCATAAAAATTACAGAACAGTTTCTGCCAGGACAGCTCTGTAAACGTGAGTTTGATGAATTTTCATAATTTTGTAGATTTTATTAAATTATATGGCTTATACCGTTAGAACTTTTATCGAATCTAGTTTCTACAGTATAAAGGAGATTAAGATTCAGTTGTATTTTGCCCTGTAGAAGTAAATCTTTGATGGTAGTGCAAGTTGACAGAAAATGGAAATTGAGACAATTTGTGTCTAATGTTGGTTAGCAAGCTTGGAGGAATTATTAGAAGATCAAAATGGTCATTAGGGACCAAAAATGAGCATGTGAACAGTATAAGGAAGGAAAGAAATTTATGGAATTTTTTATGTTGAATGATTAAATAGCTTAAGTGAAATATTGTTAGAAGTGAATCTAACAAATGTTTATTTATATTCATGTGATAAGTGAAGTTGGATCCGAATCAAAAAGGAAGTTCGAAGTACTATAAAAGAAAGGATCAATAGAGCTTAGTGAGGCATATTAATAAATGGCCAAGGTGATCGCATTTTTAAATGTTTGCATTACATTGAAAATTGTAGTGTATTTCTCTATAATACATGATATGATACATTGCTCGACATGGCAAGCTTGATGGAATACCAGGTACGCATTATTGTTTGCATAAATGATGATCTATGTTTACCATGAATATTTATGATGAAGCATGAAATATGAAATGTTTATATGTATGATTGATTATGATGTTGAGTTAATGATGAAAGAAATGCCCAAGTATTGTGTATGAGAGACCATGGTATAGTTGACATGCCAAAGAGTCTTTAGCAGCTGCACCCTTATGTTCATGTTATCAAATAGATATTGTGACAAAATGATTGTGTCACATGTACCCTAGGGATCTACGCCCACTGTGCCCGAGTGCACTGTCGAGGTGCTTCATGTTTTTGGGGAGCAAAGTGCATCCTCGAGTACGCACTCATCTTTACGTTTACGTTAGACACTACGGTGTCATTTCAAGATGACTCGCGTGCCTCGATCTCATATCATGTACTTTGGGCAATGATAAAAGAATCATGTCATGTAAACGAATCAAGTTACGTATATGAATCATGTCATGAATATGAACCATGCCATGTATATGAAATATGTCATGTATATGAACCATGCCATGAATACGGAACGTGACATGTATATGAATTTAACCACATATATGAATCATGACATGTATATGAATTATGTCGAGCATATGAATTATGCCGAGTACATGAATTATGCCATGTATACGAATAATGTCACATATTTATGAAATATACAATGTATATGAATCATGACACGTATACAAATTATGTTACGTATGTGAATTAGGCCATGTACACGTATCATGTTATGTATATGAATTAAGTCATGTATATGGATGATGTCACGTATATGAATCATGCCACATATATGAATTATGACACGTATATGGATTCTTCCATGTATATAATTCATGTCATATATATATATATGAATTATGCCATGTATATAAAGTATGTCATGTATATGAATTATGTCATATTTATATAAACCATGTCATGCATGTGAATTATGCCATATGTATGAAATATGCCATGTATGTGAACTATGCCATGCATATGATTTACTTGGTAATAATGGAGTATTGGAAACTAGACTAGTTAGAAAATTATGACTTGCACATGAATATTGACTGACTATGAAAACCTTGTTAGTATGATACTACCTTAGACAGAAACCATGCTAGGTTAATGTATAACATGTATTGCTTTATTTTACATTTTGATAAATAAGATTATTGCATCACTAAGTTCGTACTTAGCGTGTGTTTTATTTCACACGTAGGTTCTTCGAAAATAGACTAGCAAGGATGAGCTGTTAATTGGAAGATCAAGTTACCATCTGTAAGTACCGTACGTACATCTTTAACGTAATTTGATATACTAGTGGGCATGTAATAATTTAAGTGGGTAAACTGTTTTGTAAGTTTAAGTTTATAATGTATTTATACATTGTTATGGAAGTATGGACTTAGAGAAATGATTTACTATTAATTACTATGAATTTTGACGTAGTTAAATGTTGTTTTACCCCGATCGTGTAAAAATTTGAAAATCAAGAAAGAGTCTATGCAGTGTACATAGTTTTTATCCTGAATTATATTTTTATTTCAACAACTCAATTATGAATTTTATAAATCAATTCAAGGTCAAAACTAGCTGCAATAAACTGCCATAGTTTTTAATTCAAAACCGAGAAAGGGTTAAACTGCAAGATGAATTTTGGTATAAAAAAATTTTACAAGTCAAGATTTCTTTCAATGACTCTGTAACATCTTTAATGTATATTCGACTTACGAGCATACGTTAAGGTTCTTACATCAATCTTCATCAAATCTATAAATACTCTTAAAATTTTAGATTTAAACACCAGCCCTTAACCTATAAATGCTGGACGAAATAGTCCTTTAACTTTATACATCAATCCAGTTTAATCCTAAGCATGGAAACAACATAAAATCCAACATAGTTTCTTAAATCTTCAAAATTCCCAAAATTCACATAACCCTAATTTCTTCCTCATATCAAATCTCATCAACCAAGCAAGTATTCTATGAATTATTTACATCAAAAGATAGAGCTCGAAGAGTAGAACAACTTTGTAGTTCGGAATATTACCTTAAACTGAGATTTGGGGCTTAAATCGAGCTTGGAAAATTTTCTTCTTCTTTCCCCTCTTTTTCCATGGTTCAAGGCTTGAAAAGATGAACATTTGTTCATCTTTTAACTATTTGTAACTATTAAATGAATTTTAAATTCATTTAAATAGTGAAATTACCAATTTAGCCTTTAAATCCAATGGCTAATTTAATCTCCAATGGCTAATTTAATCTCATCTAAAATCAAGGGCCAAGATTAAATCCATGTATATTTCATCTTCCAAAAATGTCCTCAACATTTTAAAAATATTTCAAAATTGCCATCCTTGCCAAATAACCAATTTGCCCTCCAACTAGTCTTTATTTACTAGTTTGTTTCAAAATTGCCATTCCATTATAATCTAACTAAATTAGTTCCTTCTCAACCTACCAATATTCCATAAATATCATTTTATGATTTTCCATGGCTTATGGAACAGTCTCTGAAATTTCAATTCAATCCGATTTCCCAATATTCACTAAGTACTTCTACTACGATTTTACCTTTACTGAGCTATCGAATCTATTCCAAAAATTCTATATTTCCATAATGTACCTCATGTCATCATCCTTCATCCAATGGTCTAGATTTAATCTTGAGTTAGTAGTTACAAACTTTGCCCTTATAATTTTCTAAAATTATGATCTTGCCATTTTTCACCCAACGATTCATATTTAACATGGAAAATCAACTTAAATCCAAGGGTTCATATTCTTCCAACACAAAGAAAATATCTTAGACTTGTAAAATTACATAATCAACCTAGGCTTATCATCCTTCAAAATATCCTAGATATTCGATTCAATCCGATTATCTGAATATTTTTCTGAACTTTATCGCTTTATAGCCATTAATACAAACTCTATACGAAAAATCCGGTTAACACAAAAATGTCAGTCTTGGGGGGTAAACTATTCATTTACAGGATCAAAATACATAACTTTTGAAAATTACACTTTGGTCCCTGAACTTATCTAGAGTTTACACTTTAACCACAAAACTTTCAAAATTTTCATTTTGGTCACTCGCCAAAAATTAGGATATTACATAATTTTCTCTTCGAGCAATCCACCCAAGCTTGATGCTCTCTGAGCCAGTCAAGCCCCAAAATAACGTCAAATTCATGAATAGGGAGCCGTGAGATTGGTTGGAAAAAGTATCCCTTGTATAACGAGGGGACACGTTTTGCATACTAATCCAACTACAACACTATCCCCTAAAGGATTGGTTACGATGATTTTGGAGAATATAGGCTCGGATGTTAACTTAAATCTTTTAATCAACATAGTAATTATAAAGGAATGAGTAGATCCAAGATCAATCAATGTATAAACAGGATGAGTATACAGTTCAATGATACTTGCTATAATATCTAGATCTTCCTCTTCCTCCATGCTTCTCACATGATAAACTTGTGCTGAAATTTTTGAATTTTAACGGCTTGGAGTTCTTGTAGAGCCACCAGGTCTCCTAAAAGCTCCTGATGCAACTTGTTTCTGCCCCTTGCCCTTGAAAGACTGGGCAGAGGACATTGGAATTGAATATGCAGAAGACTTAGAAGTATTCATCAGACAATCTTTAATGTAGTGACCTTGCTCACCATAGAAGAAACATGCTCCAATTTGTCCATGATACTGCCCCATAGGATGCCTCCTCTAACAGAAATTAAAGATAGGATATTGAGACTCTCAACCCGAACCTCCAGTACTCTCAATGGAGGTTGTTCTTGCAACAAATTGGGGCATGGTTTGTGACTTGGCAAAATTACATGATCGAGAGGGTTGTTGGTTATACTGTTGCTTGAATCCTTGTTGATTATCCTTTCTATACAACGAAGGTGGGCGAGAATCATCTCGAGGCCTCTTTTTAGATCGGGTTATCCCACTAAACATCTGTGACCTTTGGGCAGCTTTGGTAGAGATCGCTCGATTCACAAACACTTGGAAATTTGTGATTCCTAAAGCAGTGAACAAGGGTCGAAGTTCATCACTTAATCCTGCTACAAACATTCTACATTTCTCCTCTTCTTTCTTGATATACTCAGCTCCGTACTTGCAATACTTGCAGAAGTCGTGGATGTACTACTTCACCGGTCCCCCACCATGCTTAAGATGCAGAAAGATATCCTTCATTTCAGCCAAGTAATACTCACTAATATATTTCTTTCTGAACTTACGCAGAAAGAACTCCCAAGTTATAGCTTTCTCGGGAGTAGTAAGTATAGTGGTTTCCCACTAATTTAAAGCCTCGTCTACCAACAAGGCTAGGGCACACTCGAGCTTGTGCTCATTCGGACATTGTAACTGCTGGGTCAAAATCCTTATCATGCTATCCAACCAGTATTTTGCCGTTTCAGGATCCTCACCAGCCTTACTTGTAAAGGTAGCAGCTCAATGTTGGGCTAGCTTATCAATAGGGGCTCAGCTTGAAGAAGTAGCATCTACAGAGGATTGTGCAGACTGCTCAGACTTAAGAGTAGCCATAAACTGTTTGAACATCTCATTCATATTCATTTGTGTCCTCAATTAAGTCTTGTAAGATACGGTGACCAAATTACAACATTCTAGAACCTTGTTAAACATCTTTTAATCAACCTACCTACCTCCATACTGATACTCGAAGAGGCTGTATGCCTTCGATATAGTTTTTAAATTTAATTACAGACGTTAAGGGTCTATCGATACGGATACATCTATATCGGTACGCCAAGCTGATTCTAATTATCGCAGATCCAGAATCGACCAACCGTACCAAAACGCCCAGGGCCGTATCGGTACGCCTACCTTGACTGTTAAAATGTTTATTTTCTTTAAGCCCGTACCGATCAACGCTCAAAAAGTCAACTTTCAAGATCGATACGATGTCGATATGATACTTTAATATTTTTCTAGAGGCTAAGACCCGTACTGATACACCTACATGCGTATCGATACTCAGTTGTACAGAAATTCCAGAGAGTAAATCCTGTATCGATATGCCAATGTCTGTTTCGGTATGCCCCGCTACCTACATTCCCAAAATACATACCCGTACCAATACGCCATCACCCGTACCGGTACAAACAGTCCTATAATGACATATTTTATCTGATTTTGACCAAATTAGAGGTCTTAACCTTGTTTATTTGTTACCAAATTTTACAAACAAGTTTTTAGTCACTTAATCTATGCACATGTCCAGTTTCATGCCATTTCAAATCCATTTACTATGATTTCACATATTAGTGCACTTAAAGCCATATTACCAAATTTTACAAAAACACCAACTTGCTAAGTTTTATATTTTGACCCCTTTCAACATGGTGCACCATATGTACATACAAAATGAGGCTAAACCAACATGATTAGACCCTATGCCACCATTCTAGGAGTTCAAAAACTAGATTAACATTACATATAATTGGTGTGACTTGCTTCAAAACACCTTTTGCTCCAATCCTTGATCCAATCAACTCTTAGCCTGAAAATGCATGGAAATGAGATGTATTAGGTTTATATAGCCTAGTGAGGTAGTCAACAATAATAACATGAATGTCAATAATATCATTAACATGTTTAACAATGATGGTGCATCTCAAATCATAATTTAACAATAATGTTGATAATTTCATTCCTTAGATCGACATGTAAATGTGGATACACGAATTTCCAACCAACATCACCAATAATAAATGGTCAATATCCTCCAACATCGCTAATAAGACCAACACTAACACATCCTGCCAACATCGTCAAATAGAGCCTTAGCTCAAGGACCGTAGTCCAATCCGTACCAATGAGCTCATGAATTCTATAGCATGCCAATTGTATCCCATGTCCATTCATATCCAAGGATTCAATACTTAGGCCAATATTAATAACAATAACAATATCGATAACAATAACAATAACAATAGCCATGATAATATCAATTTAGCTTTAACAATATACCATGATCAATATGGCCTTTCTCAATGTTTCAATGATATCAATGACAATGCAATGATTCAATAATCAACTTAACAATGTAATACGCTTACCAAAGCTTACCAATGATACCTTTAATAAGGTTTTCATATATCCATACCTTGATTCCAACGATGGAAATGCAATAGACCAATATAATGAAATCGAGATAGGCACCTAGCCAATCTCAAGACTCCGACTACACTCACTGATACTTCCGAGGCTTTCAAGGCTCCCGGATGACAATTCCTTTGTTCTTGAGCTTGGTGGAATTATAGGGATTTGGTGATTCTTCACCTTGATTCTCTTGGGCTATAAGGAAATAAGAATTACAAGGATTTCAATGTCGATAATAGATTCATAGCAGCTTAATAGCTATGAAAAGCAATAAAGATTAAGCCTTGATATCCCTAGGAAATTCTAGGGTTCCTAACTTCATAAACTTGGAATTAAACATGGATTTGATCATGGAATCAATAGGCCAATAAGGGATTATGACTTACCCGATCAATATATATAATCTAGGATTAAGAACTTGAAGAAATCGAAGCTTATGTTATCCTCCAATGGAGGTGCTTGCTTGTTCAAAGCTAAAGGAAGAAGATGAAAGTGGTGTGGTGCTTGCTTAGAGATTAACTGGGTAAAAATTCTTCCTCTCTTTTTTTTTCCTAATTTAGTGTTTAGCTTTCCTTTAGGTGAAGTAGTTTCACCCCAAAAGACCACATAGGTGGTGACTAATCTTGAAGAGGGGCTAATCGCAAGGTTAGTCCCTCAACTCTTTACTCTTTATACTTCTACCTCCAAACTTCTAATTTTCTCAATCTAGCCACTAAGACAAGTTTTAAAGTTCACAATAAGGTCCTTAATCAATATCAATACTTAATTAGGGTTCAATAATTAAATAATTAGCCACTTGGTCAAAGGACAGTACTATAGTTTGACTTTCTGATATAAAATTTTTTATTGTCAAAAATTGAATTCTGACTAGGCCCGGTTTTGGGGTGTTACAATAACTCTACCACATAAGCGCCCTTACTTGGCACAAAACATTACCTGGCCCATCAAGGATCCCTATGGTTGCTATTACAAACAATTACCCAAGGTTTACCAAGTTATTACACATTATGCTCATAAAAAAGGGGTTAAATCTCGGTTTCTCATTTTTACCATGTATTATGCCATATTAGAAGCCCATTTCGCTATATTCCTTGAATTATAAGCCCCTCAAACTCAAATTGCATTTTTCGAGCATATTGCCTAGTAGGTATCGGTACTGGCTCTCACGTATCAGTACGGTACCTCTAGGGTACTGGTACTTATAGAGTACCGATACGAATTAAGGTCACTGGAATTTTATCTATCCTTCATATATCGATATGAGTCAACTCGTACCGATACTCCCTTAAATGGCATACCGATACGGGTTAAACACCATACCCGTAACCCTCTCTTAGTTTATCCAATGTAACGGTGTTCTTAAAATACAGAACACTGGGTACCGACATGGGCTCCCCGCGTACCGGTACTGAAGCCTAGAAATGATTTTCTAGGCTCGAAAAATCACTTCCCAAGCCCCCAAATCACAACCACTAACCTCTTAACTCGATCCTACATCTTATGGGAGAGTTTAGGGTGGTTTCCTACCATTTTTACAAGTTATTAACACCAATTTTGAGTTTTACCATTAAAGAGGTCTCTAACCTTTAACATTCAAAATCAACCACAAACATCAAATTTAAGCAACAAAGCAATCAAATTTATGGTGCTTATGAAGGCATAAGAGTTAGTAGTGTACTAACCTTCGTCCCAAGATGGAAATGCAGCCCCCAAGCAAGCTCCTCAAGCCTTCTTCTTCCCAAGCTCCTTGTAAGAATTTCCAACCTCTTTCACTACACAAGGAAGAATCATCCTCAAAATCCCCCACTAAACCCATTTTCTCATCCACCACAAAACTTGATGAAACTTACCTTCAAACATAGATCCTCGGTAGCTGATAACAATCTCTTAACTAGAAACTCGAGATTTAAACTCCAAAATACAAAGATTCAACCTTTCTCTTTTAGATAAGAGTTAAGAGATAAGGATGAATGAAGGAAGAAGATAAGGGGACAAGGGTTAGCTCATTCTCTTGCTTTTCTGTAGAGAAATTAAAGAGCCACCCTCTATTCCCTTTTCAAAAAGAGGAAATTACATCACTACCCTCTCATTATCCCTAACTCATCTCCAAACCAAAACTCAAGCCCAGCAACCACCTATAAGCCCACTAAATCCCTCAAAGGCCCAAACTCTTGGCCTAAAAATCATGACCCATGGTTCAGGTTTAACCGACCTATGGATTCTAAAATCTGGGTCATTACAACTCTCCCCTCCTTAAAGAAAATTTCATCCTCAAAATTTACCTGATGGAAACAGATGTGGATAAAGCAACCCTATATCGTCCTCGGTCTTCCATGTAGCCTCAACTCTTTGACTTCTTTAAATAAAAATCTTATCGGCTCTTCCTCATAGGTCAAATCAATATTGATCTCAATCTCTTCAAGTGGAATAACTTGTGAAGGGTCAGAATGGTAGTGTCTCAACATGGGTACATAGAACACATTCTGAAAGCACACCATCTCTGGAGGTAAGGCTAATCATTAAGCCACGGGTTCAACTATCTCAAGAATCTCATATGGTCCAATAAACACAAGGCTCAACTTGCCCTTCCTCCTAAAGTAGATTACTCTTTTCTACGGTGACACCTTAGGAACACTTTGTCACCAACCTCATATTTGACACGCTTATGCTTCTGATCTATATAAGCTTTTTTGAAAATCAAAGGCCATTTGCAATCTCTCCTTGATGATATAGACCTTCTCCTTAGTTTGTCTAATCAAAACTGATCCCACAATCTTCCTTTCGTTGAGTTCGGTCCAACACAACAGTGTTCTACACTTACGTCCGTACAAGGCCTTAAAGGGAGCCAGCTTAATGCTCGACTGGAAATTGTTGTTGTAGGAAAATTCAACAAGCAGTAGATGCTCTTCACAACTCCCCTCAAAATTAATGATACAACACCAAAGCATGTTCACTAAAATCTAAATAAATTGTTCAGACTGACCCTCAGTCTGAGGATGAAAGGCAATACTGAAGTGCAACCTTTTGTCCAAAGCTTCATGAATTTTCTTCCACAGCCTCTCTATGAATCGGAGATCTCTATCTGATATGATTGACGATGGCATTTCATGCAACCTCACAATCTCTTGGATGTACAACCATACCAACCTCTTAAGCGTAAAATCCATACTCACAGGCAAGAAATGAGCAGACTTGGTCAACCAATATGCTATTACCCATATAACATAATGTTTCCTCTGGGTCAACAACAAACCCATCACAAAATCCATGGTCACTCGATCCCACTTCTATTATGGAATCTGGCTGGGCTGAAGCAAGCTCGAAGGAACTTAGTGTTCGGCCTTTACTTGCTGACGAGCTAAATATCTAGTAACAAAATTAAATATATCTCTTTTCATACTAGGCCACCAATAAAAAGGAAGAAGGTCATGGTACATCTTATAACTTCCCAAATGCATAACAAATAGACTACAGTGCACCTCTTAAAAGATACTGTCTCGTAAATCTTCCAAGGCTGGAGCATATAACTAACCCTTGAAGTACAAGATCCCACCATCTTCCTAAAAAATCCCCACTAAACCCATTTTCTCATCCACCATCAAACTTGATGAAACTTACCTCCAAACGTAGATCCTTGGTAGCTGATAACAACCCTTTTAACTAGAAATCCGTGATTTATATCCCAAAATACAAATATTCAACCTTTATCTTTTAGTGAGAGTTAGGAGATGAGAATGAATGAAGGAAGAAGACAAGAGGGCAAGGGTGAGCTCATTCCCTTGCTTTTCTATAGAGAAATTAAAGAACCACCCTCCTTTCCCTCTTCAAAAAGAGAAAATTACATCATTACCCTCTCATTATCCCTAGCTCATCTCCAAACCAAAACTCAAGCCCAGCAACCACCTATAAGCCCACTAAATCCCTCAAAGGCCCGAACTCTTGTCCCATGGTTCAAGTTTAATCGACCCACAGATTCTAAAATTTGGGTCATTACAACTCTCTCCTCCTTAAAGAAAATTTCATCATCAAAATTTACCTAATAGAAATAGATGCGGATAAAACAACCTTATATCCTCCTCCGTCTCCTACGTAGCCTCAACTCTTTAACTTCTTTAACTAAAACTCTTATCGGCTCTTTCTCATAGGTCAAATCGATATTGATCTCAATCTCTTCAAGTAGAATAACATACGAAGGGTCAGAACGGTAGTGTCTCAACATGAACACATAAAACACATTCTGAATGCGCGCCATCTCCAGAAGTAAGGCTAATCGACAAGCCATGGGTCCAACTCTTTCAAGAATCTCATATGGTCCAATAAACCTCGGGCACAACTTGCCCTTCCGCCCAAAGTAGATTACTCTTTTCTATGGTGACACCTTGAGGAACACTTTGTCATCAACCTCATACTTGACGTGCTTATGCTTCTGGTATGTATAAGCTTTTTGAAAATCAAAGGCCGTTTGCAATCTTTCTTGATGATCTAGACCTTCTCCTGAGTTTTCCTAATCAAATCTAATCCCATAATCTTCCTCTCGTTAAGCTCGGTTTAACACAATAGTGTTTTACACTTACGTCCATAAAAGGCCTCAAAGGGAGCTATCTTAATGCTCGATTGGAAACTGTTGTTGTAGGCAAATTCAACAAGCAATAGATACTCTTCGCAACTCCCCTCAAAATCAATGATACAATACCAAAGCATGTCCTCTAAAATTTGAATAACTTGCTCATACTGACCATAGCTTCATGATTTTTCTTCCACAACCTCTATATGAAGCAGGGATCTCTATCTGATATGATTGACGATGGCACTTCATGCAACCTCACAATCTCTTGGATGTACAACCATACCAACCTCTTAAGCATAAAATCCATACGCACAAGCAAGTAATGAGCAGACTTGGTCAACTAATATGTTATTACCCATATTGAATCATGTTTTCTTTAGGTCAACGATAAACCTGTCACAAAATCCATGGTCATTCGATCTCACTTCCATTGTGGAATTTGGATATGCTGAAGTAAGCTCGAAGGAACTTAGTGTTCGGCCTTTACTTGCTGACAAGCTAAACATCTAATAACAAACTCGAATATATCTCTTTTCATACTAGGCCACCAATAAAAAGGATCAAGGTCGTGGTACATCTTATTACTACCCGAATGTATTGTAAATGGACTATGGTTCACCTCTTAAATGATTTGGTCTCATAAATCCTCCAAGGCTGGAACACATAACTGACCCTTGAAGTACATGATCCAACCATCTTGCACGTTAAAACCAAGTGTCTCACCTCTTTGAACCATCTCTATCTTTGCCACCAATTTTTTGTCCAACACTTGTGTTCTCTTCATCTCTTGTACTAAGGTAGGCTTCACACAAAGCTCATATAACAACCCACCATCCTCGGTCATCCTTAAACGGGAAAACATCACCCTCAAGTATGACATGGACATTCGACTCAAAGCATCAACTACCACATTATCTTTGCTAGGATAATACTCTATGATGCAATCATAATCTTTTAGTAGTTCAATCTACCACCTTTGTCTCAAATTCAACTCTTTCTGGGTGAGTAGATATTTTAAACTCTTATGATCGGTGTAGATCTAACACCTTTATCTGTACAGATAATGCCTCCAAATCTTTAATGCAAAGATGGCGGTCGCAAGCTCCAAATTATACGTGGGCCCTTGTTGACTGAGTTATCTTGATTAATAAGATAACATGGTCTAATGGAGACAATTAATGAGATTAACTATATACTTCTCTATAATGAATTAATAACTCGACAAACTTTGGATGACTTGTTTGATTAGTACCAATGGAGATCCTTGGTGGATCGTGAGATATTGTGTGCCAAGTGAGGGCACTTGTTTGGTAACTGTGTCAATACTGTGTGCTTTATGGACAATTGTTTGGTTGAGTCACCTTTAAGTTGTACTCTTCCAAGATTGGGAATTCTGATGGCGCTACCTTATTTCCTTGTGAATTCAGAGTTGGTTATGGCAAGTAAGGCCATACATGAAAAGAGAGTCGTGAAGAGAGCCATGTCTCTCATGAGAAAAACTTTGGTAAGGTGCCTATCGTGAGTGATGAGGACACAAGCCTTCCAAGGGATGTATGAGGTAGGGTGGCGAACTACTTCTATAACCTGAACTCCACTCTCTCGCATATTGTGCAAGCTTTTTCGACGCCTTCTGGTGCGCTTGGCAAGACCCTTGGGGGGGAACTTCATTATTTTGGACTTATAGTTTTGAAGGTTAAAGAGAGGATGACCCAATCAATGTTGATCAATGGTTGATGTATACACAAAGGATTATGAGACAATTGAGAGGTTGTCCTGAGGACGACCTCAGTTGCATTGTCATCCTTATTTATGGTAATGCCCATTAGTGGTAGGAGACTATTTTATTGAGATTGTAGTTGCATTTCCCTCATGGGATATCTTCTTGGATGAGTTCAGGAAGTAGTATATTAGTGAGGTCCATATGGATAAGATGAGAGATCAGTTTATGCACCTAGTTCAAGGGGATCGAACAGTATTTGAGTATGGACAAGATTTTCCACTGTTGAGTCATTATGCCCCAGAGTTAGTTACTATCGAAGAATTAAGGTGTAAGAGGTTTAAACATGATTAAAGACTGACCTTTAGATCCATATGATAGTGGGTCTACTTGGACTATTCTTGGAGTTAGCTAATAGTGCGAAGGCACTTGAACGACTTCAAGATACGACATCGAGTCAGATTTAGGGACTCTGGAGGCTATGTTGTGGGGACACAAGATGTCATAAGTCCTTCTCAAGCTTCGTCTAGAAGGTTCTATTCTTTGAGGGGTTCAAAGAGAGTTACTTCAGATCAGCTATCGAGAGTCAGTCGAGGATCTAAACTGAGGGTTCGTAGGAGTTCCTTGACTTCTTCTCCTAAGAGAAGTACTGATGGTTCGGCCAAAGCATCATTCCCACCGGTTTGTGAGCTTTGTAGCCGACAACATCTTAGAGTGTGCTTCTTGATACATAGGGTTTTCTATAGGTGTTGAACGCCTAGTCACATGGCAAAAGATTTTTCTATTACGGATGATACTACTCTAGTTCAGTCTCGAGAGTTGGTTCATTCTCAACATGGTCAGAGTTTTACTAAAGATGGTTCTAGGGCATCATATGGTTATTAGGGTAGAGGTAGTGTAAAATTCATCAGAGTCAACGCTTGAACCGTTGGTAGACAGTCTACCGTTCAGGCCAGAGATGACAGTATTGCCACCAATGATATATTAGGTACCTATGTTCCATTTTGGGTTCAGTTGTTGCATTGATGGAAATTTGATTTCTCGTTTTGATTCAAGTTGAATAAGTGTTGTGTTAAGACCTAGAGGTTGATGTTGGATTGATTAATTTATCAGATTGTAAGTGCTTGTAGGTAAGGTTTTTACCTTAGAAGGAGAGTGAGGATTGAGAGTAACAGTCCCCATGGACTTGTTAGATTTAGTTTCTCTCTAGTTAGTAGATGTTACCTTGTGTTTGGATCAGTAATTTAAGCACATATGCCTTGTTTTTTGAGCAAGAGACTCGAAGCTTCGTGGTTCTAGGTGAACCCATTTGTTGGTAATGTAACATCCCAAAATTTCGTTAAACAGTATTAAGGTCAATTGTTACTAAGTTAGTAGCTTAAAAGCTAACTTAGTAACCAAAATGACAAAAAAATGCAAAATTTCTTCGATTATGGGTTATGAAAAAGGAATTTTTGAAATTTAAAAGCATCAGATGATAGAGGGCAAGCTAATTAGGATACTTGCAAAGTTTAGTTGAAATCCGAGGAAAATTGTAATGGAATTGAAGTTTAAAATTTTACGAGTCTGGAATTCTGTCAGAAAATATTGTGACATCCTTAAAGTGTATTTGTACTACGAGTATACGTTAAGGGTGTTACAGGTAAAGGGTGCAATGAACCATTACCTCCATAGCGTGATCACCATATTTCAATGATGTTAATTAAACGGACAATTTTGTAAGTTATGGGACATCCCCAACCCACGCAATAGATACGAGGGTTAAGAGTCTGAAGCTTTAGAGCTTGCAGATAAGTAAGAGGGAATTGATGTTTTTTTCCAAGGAATGATCAAGTTTACCTTTTGATGGTAGGTTAGAACCTACGATGGAGGTAATGTTGGGTTCAATGTCGGCGTCCATCACCTTGTAGTATGGAACCTATTGAACTTCTTGAGTGGGGACTCATTTGTACAAGTGAGTGAATACATGTATCGTCTCTAAGTGGTTTACCTTGGGACGTGGCTATGTTGTTTTCCATAGTGGTGTTGTGAAGAGTGTTGGTATTGAATGTTGTGAGCTGACGTGTAACGGTGAAGGACCGTTACCTATCTCTTGAGGTTAATGGCCTTGCAATTAGTAGATGAGGTTGAGTTTTTCTTGTGTGATCATTTCAATTGAGTATCGTAAGTGAATGTTAAAAAGAAGTCCTGATAAAGATTACGATTGACGTGCTGATTGGACTCTAAAGATAAGTCGTGAGATATTTCAGATTCACGAGTGCATCGGTATAATCACGGGCTTGATAAATTGAATGGTTGTTCTACCAAATTTTGAGATGGATTGTCTACATGGATGGTAACACAATGTGAATATTATCATATTAGTGCAGCATAAGCGTGGTGTATCGGCTATGGTTATGTGGAACCGAGATTTTTGTGTTGCAACAGATCCTATTAGAAGAACCATTTGAAATCCCTGAAGGCTTGTTAGAGTTTTAGCACAATTTTTTGTTGGAATTAAGCGGTTGGTTTCGACGAGAATATTCGAACCTTTGAGGATAGTTGGATGATATTTGATCTCTAGTAGAGTTGCGTAACCATGAGTTAGCCATCATTCGAGTTGGGGCGAGTTCAAGTAAAGTAAGATGCTAAGTTCCGTCTTGGCTAGCCAAGTTGGGGAGGAAGGGCTGTTAATTCAAGATAGATCGATGGTGACGTTTGATTGCCAGAATTTTTGCATGTTCTTGAAACATTTGGTCTTGGTGTTAAAAATAGACGAAGAGGTGTTCCTAGTAGTATATCTTCGAAGAGGTGTCATGTACATGACAGAAATGAGGTTTAAGTTCAATGGTTTTGAACCGCAAACGATGGTAGAGCGGGTTGTTAATCGAGATAAAACTCATTCAAAATGATTTCTTTATGTTGATGCTTAGATGGTATCATTTGGGTCCATCTTATGTTGTCTCAAATTAGGGATCGATTGATGGAAATGATCATTAATGTAACACTCTAAACCCGGATGTCACATTTGGGCCTCAAGCCCAACCTGTTACTATAAAATTTCAACATAGTTTAGTCCAAATCACATTAATTTCCATAAAATCCATTAAGTTCAAATATTTCAACATAGATAATTAGTAAAAAACATTGCATGGGAGCTCCATTTAAAAATACACAATTAAAAGCATTTGACTCATGTTTTAAAATCCAAAATAAGAGTTACAATACAAACATAGGGTCCTACGAATACATGGCCCAAATAATCTAGTACTGTACTAGAAACAAGTCGATGCTGAAATCCTACTCCGATGGTGCTCGAACAATGCTCGCCAACGTACTAATCTATTAATTGAAAGAACAATTCTGAATGTTGAGCTAACGAAGCTGTTAACTCCTCAAAAGTACTGATTTTGATGCTTATTTCACAATGCTTTTGCTTGTCTTTAAGTAGGTATGTTCGCATTTAGTTTTCAAAATCCATGCATTTGCATAAGGAGTCAGGAGTTATTTTGTAGCCAGGATGAAGGGTTGCTTTGCTGGTTTTGATGCAGGACATTGGCAAGCAGGCATGGCAAAAAGGCGCTAGCAAAGAACGCAAGAAAGGAAGCAAGAGAATTGCCGAGTAACAGCTGACATGGATGAACCATGCAATGCCAAAGCTCGGTTGGCAAAGGATTGATGCCCATTGATCGGTCATGGTAGCCATTGGACCCTGTACACGTTAGCCCTAGGATTCAAATCATGATAATAAGATACCACCCTTCACGCATTCAAATTTTAAACTCAAGAAGCTTATCTTAGGGTTTCCATGCAAGCCTATTTAATACAGTCTTCATCAAGAGCATTCAAATTCCCTGGAGGAAACATTTCAATCTTTCATGATTAGATTTGATAGATCAATTGAGGAGATTCAAGAGCTACCAAATGCCATGGATGCGAGGATGGATGCACTCATGAAAGATTCAGAAGATCAATTGAGGAGATTCATATATGCCATGGATAACATACCCCAACAATTAAGTCTTAGGGATACTGAAGTCCCAAGGCAAGAAGACAATGAGTAATGCTAAGAGAGCTCCTCGATGTGTAGGGAACAACTAAAACATCCAAGTCGAGAGCATGTTGATGAGAAAGAATGCCCAACACTGGATGAGCCTAAACAAAGAATTGCCACGGCAATTGAGGAGCCTGAGTAGGGTAATGTCGCGACAACATCCAGTGAGGCTGAAAAGGGTAATGCTTTAGCATATTCTGAGGAATCTGACGCCCAGAATGTTACAACACTGATGCTAAAGCAGAAATCTGTGGATTGCTCTTATCCATCATTGCCACAGCAATTGCAAGACCACATACAGAAGCAACAAGACAATGATACTTTGCTAATGAAATATGAGTAGGTGATGGTTGAACCTTTTTGAATTCTTTAAAAATTCACCTCATTCATTATAGGCATTCCTTAAGGAACCAACACTGGTAGATTTAAAGTCATCGAAATCTCTACTGATGGAGATGTTTGAGAGGCCTAAAGAAAACGGTGTTTGGACTCATGAAGCTTTTCAGAAAATTGGCTGGCATAGCAATTGCCACGACAACGAAGGCTATATCCAACCATGATGGGAGTTAAAGATAATGAGGCAATTAAATGGTTGGGTGTTGATATAATTTTTTCTATTAATATATTTATGCCTTCAGGAATAGTAACAAGGTGGAGAGTATGTATGGACTACAAAAGAACAAGGAAAAAAGATGCCTCCACCATGGTAGTACACGTAGGAGTGGTTGCGATCATAATGGCCTAGCTCTTTTTGGACAATATTGTCACTCGATAGAGGTGCGGATAGACTATAAGAAGTATCAGAAACGAACATCGTCAAGTTTTCTTTAAGGCAACCCTATTTCTTTCAATTTTTATTTTTTGGTTATTTTGATTTTAGTTTTTGTTTTTGTTTTCTATTTTAATAAGACCAGGATGTTAAAAAGCCCAGACAATCAGACTTCTGTGGCACTACACACAACACAACAATTTCATATTCTCATCTTTTGTTATTACATTCTATTTTAAACAAGCGAATTATAAATTATGGACAACTTATTTGTGATGAGATATTCGCTTGTAGTCAAAAGGACATAGGTGATCTTTTCTTCCCGAGCTTAATATCCCAACTATACGAGAAAGAAAAAGTACCAAGTGATCTAACGAACAAGAAATTACCTTCCAGAACCGGGTGGAATCAGACTCAATACTTGAGGATTATGGGTGAAGCACCGGCAAAAGAACAAAGCATTGCCAAAGAAATCCCCTGCACCAAAAATTGCCCAGGCAACCAAAGATGCCTCGGCAAGTCCTGATGCCTAGGCTAGTGCACCTGCCTCGGCAGGTATGGATCGAATCAAAGAAATGCTCTGCCCATTATCCCACCGATTAAAGAGAATGAAGGCCCAGCAATTGCAATTCATGCGGTACATGAGGGACCATAACGTAGCTATCACGCAAGTGATCCTTGAGAAGTACCCCGACAATACCGTGCCTTTCTTTGTGTTTCCTTCCAACCTACTTGCCCCGGAAACTAAGGATGCCACGGCAACTGTCGTACAATATAAAGGTAAAAACCCTATGACTGGACCTTCTTGGACTAAATCTTTACATGGATTTATAGATTTGGACGAGAGCATATCCGAACCAATGAAGTCACCACCGGTCGAGCCATCAAAGTTGAAGCGCAAAGCTTCTATCATCGAAGAGAGCGAAAAAGAGGATGAACAAAATGATGAGGTTTCGGAAGTGAGGGCTAAACCCACGCACTCAACCACCGCGAACCACAAAACGAATCAAGCATACGTTCCGAAGGAAACTTATCATCCAAGGTGACAACCTTTCCGACTAACTCATTTGCATTTTAATTTTAATTTTTTTACTTGCACGCATTGAGGACAATGCTTCCCTTGAGTTTTGGGGGGCTGTTTGTTTCTAGTTAGTTTCATGTTTAGTTGCATTCATCTTTAGTAATCACATATAGGTTGCATACATTACTTGCCATGCCTTTGATTGGATTTATTTGCCTAGACTTGTTGGATATCCTATGATGAGTTTGCCACTGCACTTAATTGATAGAACTTTCGATTTTAATATGTGCATGGATAACACTTAGAATTCAACTATGATGTTAAATATAATTTGACACAGTTGTGACTCGATTGATTAAAGGAGACTTAGTGAACTTAGGTTGCTTAAAAATTGGGTAAAAATTAAACTTAAAAATGTGAGCTAGAGGTGCCTATCCAGCTCTAGTCTCAACTAAGATTGATTTAAAATTAATTTCTTGCTAGAGTTGCCCAAAACCGGCTCTAGTTATCAAACATTAGAAAATGCTAGAGGTGGCTGAAATTGGCTCTAGTTGATTATCATTAAAATAAGAAATTGCATGTTTTGCTATAGGTGCTCGAAATTGGCTCTAGTAAAAATAAAATACCCCGTAATTAAATTAAACCTATTGTTCACATGGAATCCTGAAAATCAACTTGTACACAACTCCACACACACATTGTCACAAGCATTATAGTTCAATTTCGAGTAAATTATGTGCTATCTGAAAAATTGAAAAGCAATCATACTTTGCGCCACGGTTCTGAGGATTGAAGTCAAATACGAAGCAAAATTTTTGATGATTGAAGTCTTGGCAGGTAATTGTTAGTTTTGCATTGCTTGAGGACAACCAATAGTTCGAGTTTGGGGGTGTGTTAAGTGTGTAAAAGTACTATATTTTTACCCTATTTACTCTTAATTATTATTAGACTTAGGCTCATTCTAGTTGCATTTTTAGTCATTCATGCATAATTGCATTGTTTCTTTCACTGTCATGTTTGATTACATAATTTGGTTGATTTTTATGGAAAAGGTGATGCCGGTATGTGTTTTTGTGTGTGCAGAATCTAATTGTCTAAACAAGTAGGAAATTGCCGGAGCAATTGAAGATAAGAAGAAGGGATCTGCCGATTTTTAGAGGATAAATCCAATTAATTCAAATTAATTACTAGAAGCAAGGATAAATCCTAGAATAGTTGGAGTTCCACAAAGAGATCAAAAGGAGATTGAATTCTAGGAGTTTATGAGGAGTTTTTGGAAAATAAATAAATAAAAGACATTTATCTCTTTTATATTATTTAATTCCAACTTAAATTCATCCTTCCATAAATAGAATTTGACCTAGCCATCTCCTATATAAGGGGAGACAAGCCGCCACTTTGAAGGGAGTCGAATTGGAGGGAGAGAAAAATAGGGCTGCTCAACATCTTATTCTTCTTTCTTCTTTATTTTATTCGACTCGTGTTGGGTAGAATTTATCTTGTATTTCTTTTGCACCCAGCCATGAACTAAACTTCACTTGGCTTGGGTTATTGTGTTTTTGTGGTTGTGAAAATGTTTGGATTTGTTTAGGTTTTTGAGTTGCAATTCAATTTCGAAGTTTGTTCATTCTTGGTTCTTAATTTTGATCGCAAGTGAATTGGAAAAGGATCTCGTGAATTCATCCATTATCTAATATCGAGAGAGTTAGATTCAAGAAATGAATGAGAATGGTTTTCATACAAACGAATATTGGTGAAGACTAATTCAACTTAGGGATAAGTTGCGAATTTCCACGGCTAAGAGAAGCGCAAGATCGGTTGTTGTTCACCCATGGTTAACGCAGGGATGTATCACCAAGGCATGCACAATTAACAGTGTTTCGAGTTAAGGATAACGAGAAGCCATTAAGAACGCTTTGCCGAACTTTGAAGGAAGTCACCCAGTTGCCCAAGCAATCACACCATTCCTAGTTGCCCAGGCAATTCGACTGATGATAATTGTTAAGACGATTGAGTTACTCTTGCAACCAACTACCACGACGGTCCATTAAATCATCACTCCACAACTCACGATAATCTGGCCTACTCTCTCAATTCGGTTTCCTCTTTCCTTTATTTCAATTAATTAGATTTAGTTTACATTAACTTAATTCATCATTACTATTTAATTCTTTAAACATTTGCAGTGACTTAAGCAAAGTGACCCAAACCAATCCCTGAGGAGACGATACTCGATACTTATAATTTATTACTTACGACGTGTTCACTTGCACCATTTGCGTAGCTCTCAAAACACGCAACAAAACTCAATAGAGCAAACACTCAAATCATTAAATTCAAGATTATACCAATGCACTCATGATTCCAAACCATCTCACGACTTGTCCTTAAGGTCCAATCACCACTTCAAACATAAACTTTATCACCTATTTTTAACCTTTTACTTACGATACTCGACCTCTAAAATATCATAAGGCAATCTCGAGACACTTCAACCATTTACAAGATCATCAAAACCCAAAGAACGGGTAACGGTCCTCTATCATTACACATCAACTCACCATATCCAACGCCACCACTCTTGCTATACCAACCCGGGCACGCCCAAAGGTGAACCACTCGGCAATGACACCTGTGTTCACTTACTTTTACAAGTGAGTCCCTACTCTAAAAGTTCAGTCTTTTCCATACCACATGGTGAGGGACACAAACATCGAACTGGACGTATCCCCCATCATGCATTTTATTCCATGATCAAGAGGATAGCCCGCTCAATCCTCAAAGAGAACCCCAATATGTCAACCTTGAATCTAAGTCTAAACCTCAACACCTTTACTCTTTGATAGTAACAAACTCTAGGTATAACGGCTCAATCGTAGAAAATCTTACTCATACTCACATTTTCTTGAAACCTTGAACTGGTTGTAAGAACTGATCTCTTATCTCTTTCATAAGAGCTTCACTGACGTACTTTCTCCTGACTCATCCAAAGAAACATCTCAGTTGAGAATACATGCTGTAGTTCCAACTCAACGGTCTCTCACCACTAGTAAACATTGTCTTTAAGAAAAAGATGATACAATCAAAATCACTTTTAGAACTACCTTGCGCCTATCTTAGAATTCTTTAAGTGTCTTTTAACCACTGATCTGTTGGATTGGGTTATCCTCTCCTAACCTTTCAATATCCTTAGGTCCATAACAACGATATCTCTCTTATTTGTGAAACATGGCTCTCTTCAAAACTCCTATGGTCGTGTCCCGTGCCACCTAACCCAACTAGTTTGAACCGCATTAAGAAGGTGGTAGTTCATCATTCTCAACCAATGGTCCGGCTCTTTTTGAACCATCCAAGCTTCCAACATGACGCTTGACATCTCAAGCTAGCTCGTCCGAACAAGCAATCAATGGCCAATATCATAACAATTTGTTAAAAAGACAACTCTACTGAGTCTGTCAACCACATATCCTCAAGCCTTACTTGGGTATTTCCTTGAGCAAATCCAACGATGTTCCTTCAGCTAATAATATACACAATTCATAACTAGCGTACACTACTCGATCCTCCAAGCATTCAGCTTATAAGGAGTGCACTTGGGACCTCTTAGCCATCAAGTACCTCCTAACATTAAATGAAAATACATATATGCCAGGCGTGCTACATCCCCAACACAAGGTTCCCCACCATTAGGGTTCACTTACTATGGATGAAGGGACCCCCGATTGACACTCTACTATTGGTTAATTGAAAGTAATTCTTTTCATTCGTTCTATAAGGGTCATCCAGCAACACGTGGAATCTCGTCACTGGAGGTTCTCACAAAGAACTAAGACTTCAAACAGCTTACGGCACAAAACCATCATTACTACTCGAATGATCGGAGAAGGACACGCCCTCAACTATTCCATTCTTTCATGAACCCAATCTTAACATCTGAGATATCTTTGATCACAAAATCATCCTTAAAGAAATCAGCCATCAACAAGGCTCTCACGACCGTGATCAAATCAACTTAATGTCGCAACCAATGACACATGCGAACACAGGGCACACCATCCAGATTCCAGTCTTAAAAGAGTACAACTTAGACATAAGGGCTTATATTCTCTAGACACCTATCCACGACTCCTAACCACTCTGGGGTTTTCCTAGAACCGGCTAAACCTAGGCTATGATACCATTAAATATAACATCTTTGAACTAGTTTAGCCCAATCCACAATAAATTTCCAAAATCCATTTTATTTAAATCCAATAAAGTACTAATAATATTTGAAACATATATAGTGGAGCTATTTTAAAATTAAATTATAAAATCTTTGACTCGATCATTTGAAAATCCAAATATAATTTACAAAGTACAATAGGTTCCTACGAATACATAGCTCAATGACCTAAGTACTATACTCAAAAGAGACGAAGCGTTGGAACCCTTCACTGATGGTGCTCTTCTAAGAATGTGCCAAACCTACTAACCTGCGAACGGAAACAACAAATCCAGAATGCTGAGCTAACAAGCTCAATGGATACACAACCACTTAACCATGCTTCATGCAAATTATAAATAAGAACAATGCTACAAGATATGATATCATGACAAGATAACAATGGCGCTACTACTAGTCGCCTAAACATCTGCCTCAATAAAGCAATCATCAATCATGGCACACAAGGCCCAACCAAGCCTGAGATCTCAACAGATCACTAAGGCAAAAACAACATCAACAGCAAAAACGCAACTCTGGAGTAAGGCTGGGTCACAAAGCATCGGTACATACACTTTGGGTGAGGCTGGGTCACATAGCATCAGAATATACATCCTGGATGAGGCCGGGTTACATAGCACCGGAACATACATCTTGCTCGAAATCATCATCAAGTATTTACACTCTGGGTGAGGCTGGTTTACATAGAATTAGAACATACACTCATACTCGGAATCCCTCATCGAGTATCTTTAAGTGAGACCTGGTTCACATAGCATCGATAACCTCCATTCGGTATCTCAAACTGTGTTATTGCAACACTCTTCACTGGGTATCCGGATCCCATCAATCAAGTGCCCACATGGCATGACACATTACCATAACTTAACTAATGCCTATTTGGCATACTAGCAACGTGATCCAATGGATCCCTTATTATTGCTATAGGATAACACATCAATATTTTACCAAGTTATTAGCTATTTATTGTACATACGGGGTTTAAATCTTAGTTTCTTAGTTTTATAATTCATTTTATACCTTATGAGACCCATTAGGTCTTTTATCTCGAATTATGGAACCCTCAAACACAAACTCAATTTTCCTGAGTAGATTATTCTACGCGTACCAGTACTCATATATGGGTGTCGGTACGCCCCTTAGGGTATCATTATTCTCCTCAAGTATCGGTACTTATTTTATTTTTAAAAGAATCTAGTGTTAAGCTCGTACCGATACGCCCCATTCGCGTATCTGTACCTAGTACCAATACGCTTACCCCCGTACCGATCTTCATACTCAATAGAACAGTGGTACTGACACGCTTCTTTGCGTACTAGTATGCTAAGATGCTACTGGAATTTCATTCATAACAGGGGTATCGATACATGGGGACGCGTACTAATACGCCGCTTACATTTCGCCTGAAAAGAGCCATTTTTTACAAAAAGGTACCCATACGCGACCAGCCCGTATTAGTACGCGAACCCAAAACTTACATTCTGAAGTTCAGAAATCACTTCCAACTCACCCAATCATCAAGTTTGACCCTGAAATCAAGTCTACAAGTCATGAGAAGTATATTAAGTGGATTTCTACCAATTTTACACTTTATTAACATCAACTCTTGAAGTTACCATTAAAGGGCATCTAAGCTTAATCTCAACCAATAATATTAGAACATGCAACAATATCTAGTTTTATGATTTCCAGGAAACTATGAGAGTTAGTAGTGTACTAACCTTGAATTAAAGCTGATAAAAAAGCCTCCAAAAACCTATTCCCGTTTTTCTTCCTTAAACCCTCACCAAACACCTTCTTCCACCAAACTTGGTGATCTTTACCTTGAAAGATAGATCTTAGGGCAATGAGCAACTTTTCCTCTAGTTGTAAATCGTGATTCCCCCTTAAAATAACCAAGATTCAACCTTTATTATGGGTGCGGACATAGAAGATAAGAGAAAAAAGACACGAAGACCCAAAATTAGGTAAGATCATCCCATTTTTCTTTTCAGCAGAGGAATTAATGGGTTCCTCTTCCCTACTTCATCTAATTATGCTTTTACCAAACTACCCTTCTTAAATTCTTCTTAACCCATATTCAAACCAACAACTCAAGCCCAACAACAAGGATCAAACCCAATAAGGCTCTCAAGGCCCCAACATTTTGGCCCAAACGCAAAGGCCACTGTTACCTCTCCAAAAGTATTATTTTTAATGCCAATCTAACAATGCTTTTGCTTGTTTTTAGGTATATTTAGTTGCATTAGGATGTTAAAGTCATGCATTTACATAAGGAGTTTAGAGTTTTTTCTATGCCAGTGTGAAGGGTTATTTTGTTGGCAAATTTGTATGTTTGGCATAATATTTGGCACAGAAAAGTATCGCAGTAAGGAATGCCAAAGAGAATGCCGAGTGTTGTTGGCACAGATGGACCAGACAATCCCAAGCACCGGTTGACAGAGAAGTGAACTTGATGCCATGACAAGAAGCTGTTGGGCCCTAAAAAATAGGACAAGATCAGGCTTTGAAAAGATAGCAATTGGATCAATCTCTGAGAAAATAGCGGATAAGATGGTGCCAAGATTGGTTGGCAGATTCATGCTATGCTTGGATGCCAAGGCAGCGCCGGTAGTATGACGTCAGCCCTAGCCTGATCAGCTCTTATTCAAACTTGGATAAGATGATTATCCCTTGAGCATTTGAAATTCGAAAATTGAAAAGCTTATCATATCCCTTCCTTGCACGCCTATTTAAACACCAACCAACCAAGCATTTGGGGGAAGTTTTTTTTGGAGAAAAGCTTTTTCAGGTGATCGAGTGAGGAGTTGGAGTGCGAGAAGATTGACAACTGGCTGCACCTAGGAAGGGTTGTTCGACTAGCTTGGCCGAGAGCCTGGATCTTGAAGTGCTGCATTGAGAGACCCCTTCTCTCAATTCTCTCTTTCGAGTTATTTTATCTTGTTTTTAATGATGGTGTATTTTGAAAACGTTTATGGTTTTTTGGTCAAGTCCCTCACCATGAACTAATCTAATAAGTTGGTGAGGGATGTTTGCGTTGAACGTTGTTTTATGTTTTAGTTTTTAATAATGAATCTGCTTCGGCATACTTTAATGTTTTCTAAGTACTATGCCAAGCGAGAGCTGGCACTGTTGGCCTATTGCTCATCAATATCTTAACAGACTTGGGGTGGCAACGATTAAGTTGTTGAATACTAAGGAGAGAAGCTTCGAGAGAAGTCGTTCAAGTAGATGAACTTACTTTGGGAGTGAAATCTACCCCTTAGGAGTATAGATTGGATTTTAATCAAATTGGTTCATTTAAAAGCATGCACTATAAAGATATAGGGGCTTTTACATAATCGATTTAGGGTAATAACCATTGAGAAAGGCTTTGCTAATTTTGAATCTGCTTGGCAAATAATGCCAAGACAGGTTGTTATTAAAGGCTAGCACGACATGAATAGCGTGAAAACCATGCATTCCCTTCCAACGCTCATTATTCATTAAAACACCTTCATTGCCAACGTCTTTACTTTACTTTTATTTCTTTTCTATTCAATTATTTCCAAAACCAACTTCAAAACAAAACAACTTTTTCTCAAGGCAAGTAACAATCAAAGACAATTGAATTCCAAGTCCATCTATGTGGGATCGATACCCAGCTTAACTATTGTATTACTTGCAGACCGAGTATACTTGCACACAAAAGACTCATCTTGGCACTATTTTATACTTTTCCAATACATATCTTCTGCCCTTTTTGCCAACACTTCACCTAGAGAGTCTACAAGTTTTTGGCACCGTTGCCGAGGATTGTGACGAAATTTATTGCTTTAATTTTTACTTGTTTTTTGTTTTCATTTTACTAACTTTGTGTTTTGTTTGTTTTGATCATTAATTTTTTTTATTTTTTAGGAAAGCTACAAAGAAGAGTATGGATAGCCACATATGTTATGATGGTCACTACAATTTTCCCACTTATGACTACCAATATCCAACTCCAAGAGCTGTCCATGAGCAAAGATAATATGAAAAGCATGAAGAGGATGCCTATACAACACTGTCGGCCCAGATTTCTGAACTGAAAAACATGATTACATCAATACAAGTGCCTAACAAGTTCAGCAAAAGATAAGCAACACCCATTATTTATGCATATTTTAGAGGATGCCACTCGTTTGACAATTGCCCCTTCAACCCTAATTCCAATTGTTACACGGGGCACTATAATGTGAACAACCCTTCCTCCTACAACTTCAACCAAGGATGGAACCAGCAACAAAATATTTTTTGGAATGATCAAGAAGATGATTATTTTTATGCACCTAACAACTTTGTTGCACCACCAGACTTCAAACAAATGCCACCCAAGGCAGTATTCTTCATGAGAAATTAGCGACAGATCTTTATGGTTCCAACGGACCATTTTTCAATGGTAGAATTGCTTTTAGAAATGTCGATGCATAATAATCCACCTCAAGAGCAAACAAATTACATTGGAGATGCACTTGAAGAAGCCATGGATATTATGAGAGGCTTGGAAGAACAAGTCAGGAGGCTTGCAAATGTCGTGAATGGCATGCCTCAAGAAAATGAGATAGAGCTTCCATCAAGGCAGCAGGAGCTGGCAAACGCTTCGGTTAATGGTAACGATCAGAATGCCATGGCAACGCTACATCAACAAGCTGGCAATTTTCTTCCTCCATCTGCTCCTCAAGAAATTCAGAATCAACATTACGAGTATCAGGTTTTTCCTAACACACTTGAATCAATATATTATGCTGATGAAGAGTATTCAACAACGGGTACATTAGACTCATTAGTGGTAATAGAGTGTGAGAAAAAATTTGAGGGCAAGGATCCTGAACACAACAACATTGAGGCAAAGCTAGATAACATTTCCAACTTCGATGCTAGGGCAGAAGGGTAATATTCTAAAGTTTTAAACCAAGAAGACGAAGGCAAGCAGCCGATTATTTGCCAGGAAAAGAAATCAGTGCCAGAAGGTGAACCCAAGAAAGTAGATAAAGAAGAGGCCGAGGCTGATGATGCCATACCACTATCTGATGCCAGACTGCTATCCGATGCCAACACCACATCAACAAAACCAATGGAGCCATCATTTGCCAACCCTAACTTGGTAAAACAAGCAGATATTATTGTTAACATTTTAAAGCTCTTAAATGCGCATACGAAATTGAAGAATGCCATGCAGTTGAGCCAATGGAATCCATTTTGGATGAGAACCTGACATTGAATTGCCAAGGAATGAGAGTTGATTACATAAAACAAAAGTGCGATGGTAGAACATTTAAGCCATAGAGAAGATCGATTTTGGTCAGGACTGATGTCATGAAGCGAGGTGTGCTCAAATGGCTTGTTGTTGGAAGGAAAAGTGGATGCCAAATGACCGAAGAATGAAGAGCTGAAGCATGAAAAATTTGCCGTAACAAAAATTCCAGAGATTTTGCAGCTCAAAACTGAAGATATCATGAAGATTCTGGAAAAAAAGAGGATGACTATGCCTCAAAAACAAAGAGATTCTTCAGTTTTCTAAGGTGGTTGTTCAAAGCCACCATGGTAAAATATTCTCTTTCATTGAGTAATCGAGAATTTGGCATGATCAAAGGAAAACAATTCTTTGGCTTTCTATGTTGGTTATTTAAACCAAATATTTCCACAGCCTACTATCCACCAACCAAGGGACAAAGATTAAAGCACTATTTGGAAGATGATCAGAACAATACCAAGAAGGTTATCCTCCTGGCAGAGGTAACGTAACATCATCATCAGGTTTGAATTTTGTAAATAATAGGTTAGTTGTTTTTCTTTGTTTTTAGGTTTTAGGATTTTTAGTAGTTTTCTTTCTTTCTTTTAATTTTCACTTTTATTCCTTTACTGTGTTGAAAGGTTTTCTTTGATTTTATGCAGATTCAGTATGCCAGGAACAATGCCAAGGAGAGACTTGGCATGAGTCGATGCCACAATGGGAGAATTCTGTGTGCCAAGCATAGTGCCAAAGTAGCTTGGCGTGTGGCAGATTGAAAGACGAGAGAAACCCTAGCTTGATTAGATCATTAAATGAGAGAGAATATTTTTCTTTCACCTTAAACCCTAGTCGCCCAAAATTAGATTAAAATTTAAATTTAACCTAATCACCTTATCACTCCAATCTTTACCCAATCCTATCACCTCCAATCTTTTCACTCTCTTACCCTAGCTGATTTTAAAGAACTAAATCTCTCTCACTCTTTCACTTTTTCTTTTCATCAAGCAAGAACCGAGATCTATAGCGTTTCTTCTTCTTCATCCTGGTTCAAAATCGCTCCAAATTCTTAAACGTTTTCAATGGCTTCTTCCTCTACCCCTTTCAACTGGTTTTTTAATAAGGAGATCCGGAAGAAGTTTGAAGCTAACTTTGCTTCAAGATCTTTTTGCTATGAAAAACACTTTGATTTCAAAATGAAGACAAGCGTAGGCTTTCCTCTAGAAGTTATGGCAATCGTCAGCATGCACAAATGGAATATGTTTTGCCAGCAAAAAGGGGAGATTTATGCCACCATTGTTCAAGAAGTCTACGCTCATCTTGTGACCAAGGATTCTTCCTTCTTGATGATTCGAGGTAAATGTGTACGTTTTGATAAAGGGTATATTAACACTATGTTTGAGTTGGACGGTGCAGGGGATGAAACATTTTGAGTATGCAGATTCAATGAATATTGCCAAGAGAAAGAAGCTGCTAGCAGACTTGTGTGAGCTTGGAACAGCATGGACAGTGTCATCAAAGGGACACCGTACGGTAAAGCGGTTGGCATTGAAGCCCCAATAAAGAGGATGGAATCACTTTGTAAAGACAAATCTGATGCCAACATCCCACAACTAGACTGTATCAGAAGAGAGGCTGATCCTATTGCATTCCATCATTATGGGGCACAAGATTAGTGTTGGCAGGCTTATTATTGATGAAACTTATAAATGTGCAGCAAAAGGTAATGGCAGTTTGTTCTTTCCTTTGTAATTTCTAACATTTGCATGCTCCGTGGTGTGCCAAAGCTTGATACAGATAAAGGAAAATGATCAAGGGAACAACAATCACAGCGGTTATATGGAGAAACCTCACTGCTGCCGAGCCAAAGGACAAAGGCAATGGGAAGGCAAAAGTGCCCACACCAAAGCCAAAGGTGTTAAAGGCAGTGCCAGACATCATGCCAGCCAGTTCACTGGCAGAGCTGTCACAAATTTACCATCGCCAGGGGATCATTCTCTAAAAGTTAGAGAAAGCCGAGGAGCTCAATGTCAAGCTGAGACATTACATACAGGCCAAGGATGTTGTAATCAGGAAGGCTCTTAAAAAATTTCCCCTGATTTTGTGCCAGAATTTCTAGATTTCCCTGTCGAGCCCTCTGCCAGCGATGATGCCATGCCAGCCAGTCCAGTTCATACCTCATTCCTTATCTGAATAAAAGGAAACCAAAGCCAGGTCTACTAAAGCCAAGTCACTAGTGACACCTGCCCTACATACGCCATATGATACCTCTGATGCACCTGCCGCATCAGAACCTGCCAAGAAAATAGAGGAAGTTAGAGCCTCCACTGCCACTTCAAAACCAAACATGAAAGGAAGGAAATGAATGGCTCCTAATAGTGGGACATTTTTGAAAAGAAAGATCCGCGTCACACGAGAAGAAATCTTCAAATGGGAGTCCTCTTCTTCGTAAACTCCTTTACATTTTATTTCTTTGCATTTACATGATCATGCATTTTATTTGTCTATTTTAATTGTATATATGTGTTGTTTTCAAGCATTGAGGACAATGCACATCTTGGGTTTGGGGGTGTGCGTTTCCTTACATTTATGCCATGCCATGCATTTCATGTTTTTCGTTGCCATGCCATTTGCCATGCCATCTAGGTCATTTAGAATAGATGCATACCGAACCAAAAAAAAGAGAAAAAGAAAATTTTGCCTCGGTTTAATTTTAAAGAATGTTAACATTTGTTAGGCTAGTTTAATTTGATCTAGGTGTCTGTCCAATATGGAGATTTTAATCTTTAGTTGTCATGCCATGCCAACATAGTAGTATGCCAGGATAGCTTGGCAATTGATCTCTATTTTAGGGAACTAAAATTTCACTTAATACGTAGTATGTATCTAGTTCCTTAGCAAACTTAGTCTTTTTGAAACTATGCTCAGATTTAAAAAAAATATCAAATGATGCCAGGGTAAAAGAAACTAATAAGGCAGCAATGTTCTGCCATGGCAATGAAAAAAAATGAACTCTCATCTACCTAGGATAATAAGTCACTTGGGGCTTCGTGGTTTTCTCCCTCTTAGTTCTCAAGTCCAAAACCTTAGGGTATGAGTTGAAGAGAAAGCCTAGTGATGTCTAGATTAAGGTGGGGATTCATGGTATGCTCTCTCTTATCTCTCACGCTAAATAGTGTGACGAAGCAAACTTAAATTAATGCCAACAGAAACCCTTGGCAAAGAAAAAATGATAAAAATAATAATCTTAGTTTAGATAGTAAAATTGACTAAGGGAGTGAAAGGATACTTGATACATATTGCCTGCACATCATGCACCCTTCAGGAGCTTAGACTAGAGTTATATTGCTGCACTTGAATTACTACCTGCTTGGCATTATTGTACTAAGATACTGAGGACAAAAATAAAGCCAAATTCTACTTTTCAGCACTTGTTGGCATTCTAACCAAAATTTTGTCGAGGTAACGTTTTCACTATTTTTGTTTTTATTTTTGCATTACTTAAGGACAAGCAATGAGTTAGGTATAGGGGAGTGTTACCTCTCCAAAAGTACTATTTTTAATGTCAATCGTACAATGCTTTTGCTTGTTTTTAGGTACATTTAGTTGCATTAGGATGTTAAAATCATGCATTTACATAAGGAATTTAGAGTTTTGTCTATGCTAGTGTGAAGGGTTGTTTTGTCGGCAATTTTGCAGGTTTGGCATATTATTTGGCACAGAAAAATAGCACAGTAAGGAATGCCAGAGAATGACGAGTGTTGTTGGCACAGATAGACCAGACAATGCCAAGCACTGGTTGGTAGAGAAGTGAACTTGATGCCACGCCAAGAAGCTGTTAGACCCTGAAAAAATAGAACAAGATCAGGCTTCAAAAAGATAGCAATTGGATCAATCTCTGAGAAAATAGTGAATAAGATGGTGCCAAGATTGGTTGGCAGATTCATGCTAAGCTTGGATACCAAGGCAGCGTCGGCAGTATAGCGTCAGCCCTAGCCTGATCAGCTCTTATTCAAAATTGGATAAGATGATTATCCCTTATCCCTTGAGCATTTGAAATTCAAAAATTGAAGAGCTTATCCTATCCCTTCCTTGCACGCCTATTTAAACACCAACCAAGCAAGCATTCGGGGGAAGTTTTTTTGGAGAAAAGCTTTTTCGGGTGATCGAGTAAGGAGTTGGAGAGTGAGATGATTGACAACCGACTGCACCTAGGAATAGTGGTTCGACCAGTTTGGTCGAAAGCCTGGATCTTGAAGGGTTGCATCGAGAGACCCCTTCTCGCCCATTCTCTCTTTCGAGTTGTTTTATCTTGTTTTTCATGATGATGTATTTTGAAATGTTTATGGTTTTTTGGTTAAATCCCTCACCATAAACTAATCTAATAGTTGGTGGGGGATGTTTGCGTTGAGCGCTATTTTATGTTTTGTTTCTTAATAATAAATCTGCTTCTGCAATGTTTTATCTATTCGGCATACTTTAATGTTTTCTAAATACTATGCCAAGCGAGAGCTTGCACTGTTGGCCTATTGCTCCTCAATATCTTAACAGACTTGGGGTGGCAACGATTAATTTGTTGAATACTAAGGAGAGAAGCTTCGAGAGAAGTCGTTCAAGTAGATGAACTTACATCGGGAGTGAAATCTACCCCTTAGGAATATAGATTGGATTTTAATCAAATTGGTTTATTTAAAAGCATGCACTATAGAGATATAGGGGTTTTTACATGATCAATTTAGGGCAATGACCATCGAGAGAGGCTTTGCTAATTTTGAATCTGTTCAGCAAACAATGCCAAGACATGTTGTTATTAAAGGCTGGCACGACATGAATAGCGTGAAAACCAAGCATTCCCTGCCAACGCTCATCATTCATTAAAGCACATTCCTTGCCAACGTCTTTACTTTACTTTTATTTCTTTTTTATTCAATTATTTCCAAAACCAACTTCAAAACAAAATAACTTTTTCTCAAGGCAAGTAACAATAAAAGACAACTGAATTCCAAGTCAATCTCTGTGGGATCGATACTCAGCTTAACTGTTGTATTACTTGCAGAGCGTGTATACTTGCACGTAAAAGACTCATCTTGCATTGTTTTATACTTTTCCAATACATATCTTCTGCCCCTTTTGCCAGTACTTCACCTAGAGAGTCTACACCCACACTTCAGATTAATCCAACCATCAAATTCTGAAATTTGGGTCATTACAAGAAGACTTTCTACGTGCATGAATGAAGTTGTAGGAGAGTCTCATTTCGCCTTCACACAAGGGAAACAAATTACAGATTTCTCTTTTATAGAGAATGATATTATAGATGACTTATCCAGAATGAAAATGAAGGTTATTGTGTTCAAAGAAGTTTTTTAGAAAGCTTACAACATCATCGGCTGGTCATTTCTGGATCTTATCACGCACAAGATGGATTTTGGAAAAAGATGGAGAAGATGGTTACACATGTGCCTGTCAACCGTGTTGATCTTAGTCCTCGTTAATGGGACTCCCACTAATAAATTCAGTATAAATAGGGGTTTGAGACAAGGCTGCCCCCTTTCTCTACTCCTTTTCAATTTAGCAGGGAAAGCTTTGAACCTCTTATTCAATAAAGTAATGAACCTGGGTTTGATCAATGGAGCCTCAATTGGTGTTAACAGGATGTCTATTTCTCACTTACAATTTGTAGATGACTTGGTTGTCTTTACTGAAGCTAAGGAGGAGTGTGTTTATAATATAAAGAGGGTTTTAAGAATTTTTGAGCTAGCATCGGGGTTGAAGTTAAACTTGAAAAAAACCAAGTTGTTTGGGGTAAGTGTGAAAAATCAATGTGTTCAAGAATAGGCAGCTTCAATTAAGTGCAGTAGTGATCAGCTCCCAATGACGTATTTGGGCCTACCATTAGGGTCTATCTGGAACTTAGCAATACTATAGAAGCCTATTATCGACAAATTCTAGAAATATCTCTATGGTTGGAAGGGGAAACTAATATCCCTGGGTTATCGCATAACCCTATTGAAATCTATATTATCGAACTTACCTGTGTATTTCCTATCGTTGTTTCAAATGCCAAGAAAAGTGGCTTCTACTTTGAACAAAATCATAGCTAAGTTTCTTTGGGGATCCTTGAAAGACTAGCCTATTTATTGGGTGAAGTGTGAATCATTGTGTAAACCGAAGTATGTTTGTGGGCTGGGTTTGTATGATATCATGCTAAAGAATAGAGATCTACTAAATAAATGGATATGAAGATTTAGCTACAGAGAAGATGTAACACCCTCAACCCGGATGTCATATTTGGGCCGCAAGCCTGAAACCCAAACATAAAGTTTCCAACCTAGTTTAGCCCAATCCACAATAAATTTCCAAAACTCATCTTATTTAAATCCAATAAAGTACAAGTAATATTTAAAACATATACAGTGAAGCTCTTTTTAAAAATTAAATTATAAAATCTTTGACTTGATCGTTTGAACATCTAAATACAATTTACAATGTACAATAGGTTCCTACGAATACATAGCCCAATGACCTAAGTACTGTACTCGAAAGAGACGAGGCGCTGGAATCCTTCACTGATGGTGCTCCTCCAAGAACGTGACAAACCTACTAACCTGCGAATAAAAGCAACGATTCCAAACGTTGAGCTAACAAAGCTCAATGGATACACACCCACTCAACCATGCTTCATGCAAATTATAAATAAGAATGATGCTAAAAGATATGATATCATGGAAATATAACAATGGCGCTGTCAGTAGTCGCCTAAACACATGCCTCAATAAAGCAATCATCAAACATGGCACACAAGGCCCAACTAAGCCTGAGATCTCAACAGATCACTAAGGCAAAACAACATCAAGACAACAACACAACTCTAGAGTGAGGCCTAGTCACAAAGCATCGGTACATACACTCCGGGTGAGGCCCTGTCATATAGCATCAGAACATACACCCTGATTAGAATCATCCTCGAGCATCTACACTCTAGGTGAGACCGGGTTACCTAACATCAGAACATACACCCTGGGTGAGGCCGGGTCACGTAGCATCAGAACATACACCCATACTCAGAATGCTCCCTCGAGTATCTCCGAATGAGGCTCAGGTCACATAACATCAGTAACCTCTATTCGGTATCTCAAACTGTGATGCTGCAACACTCTTCACTGGGTATTCGGATCCCATCAATCAAGTGCCCACCTGGCACGATACATCAATATATAACCCAACCAATGCCTATCCGGCAAACAATCAATGCGATCTTAAGGATCCTCTATTGTTGCTAAGCGACCGTACATGAATATTTTACATTACTGAGTTATTAGTGCATTATGAAGAAGTGTTCAATTAATCCCATTATTTGACTCATTAATCCATATTGTCCTATCACTCAAGACAACTCAATTGTATAGGCGTCCCTTGAACGCACAACAAGGATCCTAATCACCATATAACATTATTTGATTCACCCACGCTCCCTATAGGATACTAACACAAGAAATTCATCCAATATTTACCAAGTTATTAGCCATTTATTTCATACACGGGGTTTAAATCGTAGCTTTTTAGGTTTACAATTCATTTTATACATTGAGAGACCCATTAGGTCTTTTATCTCGAATTATAGAACCTCTGAGCAGAAACTCAATTTTCTTGGGCAGATTGCACTGCGTACCGGTACTCCTAAATGGGTATCGATACGCCCACATAAGTATCGGTACTTTCTCAAAGTACCGGTACTTATTTTACATTCAAAAGAATCTGTGTTAAGCCCGTATCGATACGCCCCTTCACGTATCGGTACCTAGTACTGGTATGTTTACCCCCGTACCGATCCTCGTACTCAATAGAAAAGTGGTACCGATACGCTCCTTTACATACTGATACGCTAAGACGCTACTGGAATTTCATTCATAATAGGGGTATTGATACGTGGGGACACGTACCAATACGGCCCTTACGCTTCGCCTGAAAAGAGCCCTTTTTTACAAAGGGGTACCGATACGCGACCAGCCCGTATCGGTACGCGAACCCAGAACTTACATTCTAGAGTTCAAAAATTGCTTCCAACTCACCCAAATCATCAAGTTTGACCCCTAAATCAAGTCTACAAGTTATGAGAAGTATATTAAGTGGATTTCTACCAATTTTACACTTTATTAACATCAACTCTTGAAGTTACCATTAAAGGGCATCCAAGCTTAATCTCAACCAACAATATCAGAACATGCAACAATATCTAGTTTCATGATTTCCAGGAAACTATGAGAGTTAGTAGTGTACTAACCTTGAATTAAAGCTAAGAAGAAAGCCTCCAAAGACCTATTCCCGTTCTTCTTCCTCAAACCCTCACCAAACACCTTCTTCCACCAAACTTGGTGATCTTTATTTGAAAGATAGATCTTAGGGCAACGAACAACTTTTCCTCCAGCTCTAAATTGTGATTTCCCCTTAAAATGACCAAGATTCAACCTTTATTGTGGGTGAGAACATAGAAGATAAGAGAGAAAAGACATGAAGACCCAAAAGGAGGTAAGATAATCCCTTTTTTTCTTTTCAGCAGAGGAACTAATGGGTTTCTCTTTCCCACTTCATCTCATTATGCTTTTACCAAACTACCCTTCTTAAATTCTTCTTAACCATATTCAAACCAACAACTCAAGCCCAACAACAAGGATCGAGCTCAATAAGGCTCTCAAGGCCCTAACATCTTGGCCCAAACGCAAAGCCCACGCTTCAGATTAATCCGACTCTCGAATTCTAAAATCCGGGTCGTTACAGAAGATCAACTTTGAAGAAAGGTGCTAGTAGAAAAATATGGGTATGACCATTAGTCCTTGCTATCGGAACCTCTGCAAGGCCGTATCGGCTCTCGGGTATAAAAAATATAACTCAGCCTCTCTCAAATGAAGAGAATCTCTTCGTTAAAAACCTCAGATATGTCATTGGAGATGGTAAGAAAATTGAGTTTTGGGATGATCATTGGACTGAAGTTAAATCTCTTAGAACTTTCTTTCCAAGGGTATTTTCACTTGCTATAATGAAATCAGGGAAGTTTTCTGACTATTGCCTAAAAGTAAATGGTGTGTGGTTGTGGAATTTGGAAATTCGTAGAACCCTATTTGAGTGGGAAGTAGATGTCTGGGAACAATTTATGGGAGTTTTCAATAGAGCGTCCAGGGCCTCTCTTGATAAAGACAACATTGTGTGGGCTGGTTCATCACAGGGAATCTACAAACTGAAAGCTTATTATGATATTGTGTCTTTAGTAGGCCTAGAGGAGGATGTTATATGGAAATTAATATGGGCAAAAGTTGCTCAGCTAAAAGTAGAGGCATTCGTCTAGAGAGTCCTGCATAGAAGAATACCCACTCTAATTGAACTTTCTAAACGTGGGGTATCAACTCTTGAATCATGTCTGTGCGTCCTTTGTTTAAAGGATTTGGAAACTTCTAACCATTTTTTCTGCCGTTGTCTTTTTACTTGGAAGATTTGGCAAAGATGGTGGCATATTTTGAATATCCCTTTTGTGATCCTATGTGATTTTTGATCCTTTCTCTTAGTATGGGATAACCAACCAATAAAGGACTCTCTCAAACCAGTTTGGAATATGGCCCTGTTTAGTTTTATCTAGACTATTTGGCTGAATAGAAATGAATGGATCTTTAATAAGAAGCACCTTACGACAAACCAGATTTTTGACCTTTCGTTGCCTCGAATTGGTCATTGGGTGAAAAGTAAATAGCCTGAGTCCATTTTGTCCATTTTCAATTTCATCCGTATGCCAGCTATAGCTACTGTACAACCCAGAAAAGCAAACAGGCCAACTTTAGGCTCGTGGGAAGCTCCTCCATTAGGCTGGTTGAAATTTAATGTGAACGTTGCTGTGAATGAAAGCTTTAGAAACGCCGGTATAGGAGGTGTTCTTCGAGATCATGAGGGTAAAGTCTTAATCTTTTTTTCAAATCCATTGGTTTATCTAACCCTACCAGTGCAGAGTTGTGCGGAATCTTGGAAGCTTGTACTGTGTACACTTCATCGAGGTGGATGAGTTCTTATCCATTATATATCGAGTCTGATGGTTGTACAGTGGTTAACCAACCTTCCTCTGCCCCTGCTTCGTTTAGGAACATTGTAAGTCAATGTAAGTCTATGTGTGTTAATAATGGTTGGTTGGTTGGTACAGTTTGCATTTAGAGAATCAAATTGTATTGTTCATGGTCTGGCTAAAAAGGGCATTGATAGGCAATCTGACCTCCTCTAGTTTGCTACGTAAGTTAAACAATATGGTTTTAGGGTGAGAATCTGCCAGGGGTTTGATTTGAGCTAGGTGTGAGTTCAGACTTGCGTGTATGATGATTTGTAATGTAATAGGCTGCTGGAGTGGGAAGTGTTTTGTAAGTGCAATCAATGATTGGTTGCTATCGTAAGAATTTTGAGTAATAAAATCGGGTACCCTTTACCCCTAATAGGGTTAGAGGGGTTTTAACGAGGTCCATACTTTTCAAAAAAAAAAACACCCAACTCAATTACATGACAACTTTCTGAATGTGTCCTTAAACAATAATGCACATGATGCAAAGAAAATTTAAATTTGATTTGTAAAATAATAACTATCATTAAAATTCATGTTCATACAATAGATGCTCAATGTTCAAAATGTAATCTATGTATTTTAAATGTGCTAATTCTAAATTGACATTTAACGAATTTAATGAGTGATACTAATGAAAAAGAGGATAGTGTTCATCTTAGAAAACTCGGATTCGAGCATTTTTTATCTATAAGATGCGTACCTTATCAAAGGTTACGAAAAAATATAAATATATACTACCTTATAATCATCGTGAAATTATTAAAAAATTGACATTTAACACTTAAACAGGTTGTTAGACTAGCAATAGACTTTAATTGAAAAGATTCAGTTAAAGTATTTTAATATTTTGAGACTAATTTAAAACTTGAATTATAATTTAGAAATATATGATCAATTAATTCTATAAAACACCCAAAAATTTTTTTAAGTAAATGACCAATGTAGCTAGCTAGCGTCTTCCAGTAAGCTAGGTCCCAATCGAGAACCTCCTCGTAATCAATATCACCACCGTTGGATAATCTTGACGGACACGCGTACGGCACACATCCAATTGTCACCAGAACTGAACATGTGAAACATAACATTTGCATTAAGCTTTTCCAAATGAACCCCATATTCCAGCTTCTATATAATCACCATTAATACGTTTCCAACTTTTCAAAGAAAATCACTCACCTGAAAAGAGCTCTCTTCGGTCCTCTTATACTCACTCATCTCTTCACTCCAATGGCTCCTGAAGTGGTTCGACTCGGCCCTAAATCAACCGTGTTGGCTAAACCACTCACCCTGCCCAACCGAGCTTACATTACCTTCTTGGCTGGCAATGGAGATTACGTGAAAGGCGTCGTAGGGTTAGCCAAAGGCTTAAGGAAGATGAAATCTGCTTACCCTTTAGTGGATGCGGTTTTGCCCGATGTCTCGGAGGAGCACAGGTGCAGGGCCGTTTCTGAGATTTTAGTGGCCCTAGGGCGAAACTAAAAATTGGGCCCTAAATTAGGGATTTAAATTGCGGTTGCGATCGTATATTCGGTCATGTTGCGTTTATCACGGTTGAATACATAGCGAATGTTATTTCTATCACTGCGGGTATCGCAGTTGTGAAAATTTTTAATCCATATGCTATTGTGGACATAACAGTTGCAAGTATTGTGATTTTGGATGGTGTCTCTATCGCTATATAATGATCTCTGTTGCGGTTACATACCTCTATTTAAATACATGTCTATAATATCAAGTATTGAAAAAAAAATTAAAAGTACGTCTATAATAATAAGTATTGAAAAAATTAAATTTTAAGAGTATGCTCAATAATAAATAATGGGAAAAAATAGGTCCCCTAATAACAAGTATTAAAAAATTTAAATTTAATATTTGTTATTACGAGCATACTCTTAAAAATTGAATTATTTTTAATACTTATTATTAGGGTCCGATTTCTCCCCAATATTTATTAATATGAGCATACTCTTACGATTTAATTTTTTTAATACATATTATTGGTGCCTTCGAAACTTAACCATATATATATATATATTCATCACTGAATTTTTTTGGGTAAACTACACCAGTAGTCACCGAACTATGGTTTCTTTCCTATTTTGGTCACAGAACTATTTTTTTGGCAAAAACATCACTAACATTATGTTTCCTTCCTATTTTGGTCACCGGCTGTTTTGCTGACGTGGAATTTTATTTTATTTTTAATTTTCCATGTCATTTCTTCTCTCTCCTCATAAATAATATATGTTATTTTATAATATTTTTATTTAAACTAACAGGATGATGACACGTGTCACTGCCTATTAGTGGAATAAAAAGAATGAAAAATCAAGCCCCTTATGCAACCAGATAGATTTGACTAATAGGTAGTTACACGTGTCACCATCATAGCAGTTACACGTGTCATCATCCTATTAGGCAGCTACGCGTGTCACCATCTCTCTGGTTGCATAAGGGGCTTGATTTTTCATTCCTTTTATTCCACTAATAGGCAGTGACATGTGTCACCATCCTGTTAGTTTGAATAAAAATATTATAAAATAACATATATTACTTATGAGGAGAGAGAAGAAATGACATGGAAAATTAAAAAATAAAATAAAATTCCACGTCAGCAAAATAGCCGGTGACCAAAATAGGAAGAAAACATAAATTTAGTGATGTTTTTGCCAAAAAAATAGTTCCGTGACCAAAATAGGAAGGAAACATAACGTTAGCGATGTTTTTGCCAAAAAATAGTTCAGAGACCAAAATGGGAAAGAAACCATAGTTCGGTGACTACTGGTGTAATTTACCCATTTTTTTCATCCACCCGTTGTAACGACCCGGATTCTGGATCCAAGAGTCGAGTTGACCCGAGGTGTGGGCTTCGTTGTTTGGGCTGCGATTTTGGGCTTATAGGAGCCCTTGAGCTATCTTGTATGTTGGGCTTGTGTGGTTGTTGGGTTGGGTTGGGTTGAGAAGAAGGGTAAAATGGTAAAAGCTTAAATTGAAGAGTGAGAAGGGGGAGGCTAGCTTTTCTTCTGCGTTGTGCAGGGAATGAGATCACCATGCCTTAATTCCATCTTCCTCCCATTTCAAACTCTCTCTCTCTCCTAAAAACCCCACTATCAAAGGTTGATTTTTGAGAGTTTGTGTTGAGAATCACGTTTAGCTTGTTGAGAGAAGTTTTATCAGCCATAGAGGATCTATATTCAAAGGTAAATCTTGGTTGGAGTGGTGGAACCAAAGGTTGGTTGAAGGTTTGAAGAGAAAGAACGGGATTGGACCTTTGAGGGCTTCTTCATCAGTTTTAGTCGGAGGTTAGTACACCACTAACTACTTTAATTGTTGCAACTCATAAAATTAGGCTTTGTGCATGATTTGATTGTTTATGGTTTGGTAAGCTTTGGTTGATCTTTAATGGAAAAGTAAAGATTTGATGTTGTTAAGGCTTAAAATTAGTAGAAACCCACTTAATACCTTCACAATAACTTGTAGGATTGATTTGGGACTTAACCATAGAGGTTAAGGGTGGGATTGGTGAAATCCCGATCTCTAAGTTTTAAAATCTGGGCTCGAGTACCGATACTCCTTTGTAAATTTAGAGAATGGTCGTGAGGGGAGTACCGGTACGCCTCCCCATGTATCGGTACCCTTTACAAGATAAGGATTCCAGTAGCGCTTTGGCGTACCAGTACGCAAGGGGGCGTATCGGTACCCACTATTTCATTGCCTGGAAAGGCTTAGCATATTGGTACGCGTTTTTGGGAGTACTGGTACAGGGTGGATCGGTACAGGGCAATCTTAGTATCGATGATGAGTACCGTTACAGTACGTAGCGTATCGGTAGGGCTTGGGGTTTAATTCTTTCAGACCTAATTGGAGTATCGGTACTCATGGGGGAGTACCAAAACCTATAGTGGAATACCGATACTCACCTTGGAGTATCGATACTCGCTGGGCAATCTGCCCAATAATTTCGAGGTTGCGTTCAGGCGTGCTATAATTCGAGGCAAAGGGCCCTAGGGGTCCGTCAAGGTGTAAAATGAACATTAAAACTGAGAAATGGAGATTTTTAACCCCGAATAAGAATAATTGGCTAAGAACGTGATAAATATCGGGTAAATTGTGTGTGATGGAAACCCATAGAGATCCTAGGTGGATCGTTGATGCTGTGTGGTAATTTAGGCCCTTACTGTGTGCGGAATGGGCACCTATAAGGTTGAGTCTTATCGAATAAAAAGATAAATTAATGAGAACGACTAATGTGTACCTTTATAACATACTAATAAATAGATAAGCTCAATAGGGCAATTTAATAACTGATAAAAACCATAAGGCTATGGTAAATGTGTTATAGCTGTGTGCGATGAGACCCTTGTGTCGAGGTTTAGAGTTGTGTTGTTACTAGGGTCATTGCTGTGTGTTGATGGGACACCTAGGTAGTCGAGTCATTCCTTGTTTGGATATGGGTACCCTAAGTGTGTTGCAACACCTTGAAGATTCCTGAATGTTGGATCCCGATGCTTTGTGGACGCATGCCTCATTCGAAGATGCTTGATGAGAGATCCCGAGCATGGATGTAGGATCCCGATGTTATGTGGACGCGAGCCTCATCCCTTAAGTATAGGATCCCAGTGCTATGTGGACGCGGGCCTTGCTCAGAGTATAAGATCTCGATGCTTTGTGGATGCGGGCCTTACTTGTAGTGTAGGATCCCGATGCTTTGTGGACGCGAGCCTCACTTAAGTGTAGAATTTCGATGCTTTGTGGACGCGGACCTCACTTAATGTTGTTGGTGTTATCTATGTGGTGCTAGGTAAATATATGAGGTTCTAGAATGAGCTGTATGCGTAATCATACATTCTTAATGCCATGTGTTTAGGCGGTTATGGTAGTGCCATTGTTATCTTGCCATGATGCCATTCATGTTGCTTTGCTTTATTTATGATTTGCATGCAGCATGGTTGAGTGGCGGTGTATCCACTGAGCTTTGTTAGCTCAGCGTTCGGAATCATTGTTTTCGTTCGCAGGTTAGTAGGTTTGGATTGTTCTTGGAGGAGCACCATCAAAGAACGATTCAAGTGCCTCATCTCATCAGAGTACAGTATTTAGGTCCTTGGGCTATGTATTCGTAGGAGCCTATTATATTTTGTAATTCATATTTTGACTTTTAAACGATCGAGTCAAAGGTCTATAATGTAATTTTAAAAGGAGCTCCATTGTATATGTTTTCAAATATTTATTGTTTTATTGGGTTGTAAGTAAATGGATTTTCATAATGGATTTACGGATTGGGTTAAACTAGGTCAAAATTTTATGGTAATGGTTTGGGCTTGAGGCCCAAATGTGACATCCAGGTCGAGGGTGTTACATTTAGTGGTATCAAAGCCTAGGTTTAGTCAGTTCTAGGAAAACCCCATGGTGGTTAGGAGTTGGGAATGGGTGTCTAGCGAATACGATCCCGTGTGTCTAAGTTGTACTTTTTCAAGACTGGAATCTGGATGGTGTGCTATGTGTTCACGCGTGTCGCTGGTTACAACATTAAAATAGATTCGATCGTGGTCGTGAGTACTGTGATGTTGGCTGATCCTTTTGAGAATGATTTTGAGATCAGAGTTATCTCAGACGTTAAGCTTGGGATTAGGGAAGAATAGAGGTGTTGAAGGTGTGCCCTCTCCCCATCGCTTGAGAAGTAATAATGGTAGTGAGGATCGTTTTAATGGATAATCTCTTAGAAGATGATTCTGAGGCCAGGGTGGTCTCAGACATTGAGCTTTAGATAGCATAAGAGATGTAAGAGTTGAAGATGTGCCCTCCTTTTATCATCGAGTAATAATCGTGGCTATGTACCGTAAGCTACCTTGGAGCCTTGAGTTCATAGCGAAAACCTCTAATGGCAAGATTTCACATGTCGGTGGACGACCTTTATAAGACAGAACTAAGAGGACCTGCCTCCGATCGACCAGTGGTAGAATGTTAACCGAGGGTCCTTCTATCTATGGAAATGGTCATTGATAGTAGGGTAACGTGTGATGCGGATGTAGCATGCCTATGTATTTTCGTCTAATGTGGAGAAGTACATGATGGTTGTGAGGTCTCAAGTACGATCTTAGTAGGCTGAACGCCCTGAGATCTCGAACAAGGTATGATTGATGTGGTTGTTTATAGTATTGGTCGGAATGACAACATGGGTTTTGCATGAGGTGATGCTTGAGTAAAGCTTGAGTTCATGTGGTTGACAGATACAACAGAGTTGTCTCCTAAATGAGTTGATATGATCTTGGCCATCGATTGTTGTCCGGTCATGAGCCAGCTTGAGACGACAAGCATAGAAAAAGGGGTTGTGAAAGCATAGATGACAAGCGTAGTTCAGTTCACTTTAAGGTTTCGGGGGAACCAAACCCATGATAATGGAAATGACGAACTACCACCTTCTTAATGTGGTTCAGACCAGTTGGGTTGGCGGCGCGAGATTGACCAAGGAGAGTCATGAAGGGAGCCATGTCCCTTTTATGAGAGGAGCATTATTGTTACGAATCTAAGCATAGAAAAAAGGGTTGTGAAAGGATGAACCGATCAATCGGATTGATAGTTAAGAAACACTCAAGGGATTCTGAGGCATACGTAGGGTAGTCCCAAAAATGATCTTGGTTGTATCGTCTTTTCTTAAAGATAGTGTATATGAATGGTGAGAGACTGTTGAGTCGGGACCCTAGCTTGAATACTCAACATGGGATGTATCCATGGATGAGTCGAAAAAATGTACGTTAGTGAGGCTCTTATAAAAGAGATGAGAGATCAGTTCTTACAGTCAGTTCAAGGTGATAGAGCAGTGTAGAGTATGAGTACAATTTTCTACGGTTGAGCCGTTATGCCCATAGTTTCTTGTTGTTGAAGAACAAGAGTGTGGAGGTGTAGACTACAGATTGATGTACGGGACAACGAGTTCTCTTAAGATAACTTTTGAGTTGGTTGTTAGTGCGAAGGCACTCGAATGACTTTAGAGCCAACCTTGAGTCAACTTGAGAATGTTGTAGACCGTGTTGTAGGGATCTAGAACATCATAAGATTCTTCTCAGGCTTTATTGAGATTTTGTGCTTTCAGCGGATCTAGGAGAGTTGTTGCAGATCAGCTTCTGAAGGTCGGTCAGAAATCTAGATTGAGAGTTTGTAAGAAGCTTCTTGACTTCTGTTATAACGGAGAGTGTTAAGGGTTCGGCCCTAGTGTCTTTTTCACCAGTTCGAGAGCCTTGTGGTTAACATTACCTTGAGGTATGTTTCTTGCTTGAAGAATTTGCTATGAGTGCTAGACAATCGGGTCACATGGTAAAAGGATGCTCAGTCGTGGATGGGTATTTACCAGTTCAGTCTTTGAGGTTGACTCTTTCTGGGCATAGTCAAGGTTCTTCGAGAAGTGATATTTGGACATTGTCGATGTATCGGGGTAGAGGTCAGGTGAGATCTACAGTTAAAGTTATCGTGCGAGCTTTTTTAAGACAGTAGGTTGTTCATGCCAGAAATGATAAGCTTGTTACTGAGAATGTGTTGAATGATTCAGTCATATTTTGGTTTTCAGTTCTTGATAGCAATTTGATTTCTTGTTCTCACCTTGGCAGAGATTTTATTGAGCAGGTTCTGTGATAGTTTTCCTTGAGGTTGACATTGGCTTGGTAAATTAATGGATTAATAAATGTTGGTAAGTAAGGGTTCCTCCGTGGGTGATGTGTATGGTTTGGAGTAACAATCCCTGTAGACTTGTTAGACTTACCCTCGGTACAGATTGATCATGTGAGTGCGAGGAGTGCCTTGGTTTTCGAGTAAGAATCTCAATGTTAGGGTTGGAATGAACCAGTGTATCGGTATTGTACATGAAGAAAATCCTATCCATTTAGCTTATGTTTTGGACTCATGTGATGCTAGTTAAGAGGACTTTGTAGGTTGCAAGACATTCTTAGTTCGCGTAGATGACTCAAGGGTGAGAGTCTATGGTTTAGAGCGATGGACGTGGAAGTGGTTATTGAGATGCTCTTCGAGGGTTGAGCGGGATAACCTCTTGATCGTGGAGTAGTACCCATGATAAAAGATGTGTTCAGTTCGGTATTAAGTGTTCATCACCTTGTGGTCTGACATCTATGAACCTCTTGTGTGGGGACTCTTTGGTAGAGGAGGGGGCGCGGGCGATGTCGCCAAAGGGGTTCATCGTGGGACTTGCTTATGTTGGTATAACGAGATATAGTGGTGGTAGCTATTGTGGGTCGGTGTATAACAATGGAAGGCTCGTACTTGCTTTTCAGGGCTGATGGTCTTGTTAGTATTGAAGAGTTTGGAGATTCTCGTAAGATTATTTAGGAGGTTGGTCTCGTAAGTTGAAAGTTAAGGAGAATTAGTGTTAAAATTTAGGGTTTGATGCGATGTTTGAACTCTAAGGGGGAGGTGAAGAGTGTTTTGGACTTACGAAGGCATCGATATAATCTTAAGTTCGAGAAATAGAGGGTTGCTTATTTGGGTTTGAGATGGATCGTGTCATGCATAGTGACAGTGTAAAGATGTTCTGAATGATTTACAAAGAATGTGGATGTTCGGTTAAAGTTGTATAGAATCGGATTCTTGTGTCGTAATAAGTTGTGTTGAGAGAACCATTAGGAATCTCGAAGGTTTGCTAGAGTTTTAGTACCAATACTCGTTAGAAATTTGTGGTTGGGGGTGAAAGAGAGTGTCAGACCCTTGAGGACAGTTCAGTGGTTTGATCCTTAGTAGAGCTTGGTTGTGGTAACAATTCTTTTTGGAACCGAAGTGACTTGGCTAGTAGAATCGCTTGATCGTGGATTCACTTCTGCTTATGTCTTGGTGGGTTCAAGTAAATGAGGTGTTAAGTTCTGTATTAGTTAACCAAGTTGTGAAAGAAGGTTGTATTTTCATGTTAGATGGATGTTAGAACAGGATTGATAGGGTTTGATATTCCTGAATACGTGAGTTATGGTGATTATATATGGGGAAGTGCTCTATGGTATACCTTGAAGAAGTGTCGCGTTATGGACGCAGATGAGGGTGGAATTCAAGACTTTGGAAATGCTAGTGTTGGTAGAAAGGTTCATCCACCGAGTTGTGACTTATTCGAAGTGAGTTTAGAGTACCGATGTTTGATAATATTGATGAGATTATTGTTGGTTGATTCATCTTCTGGTTTAATATGAGTGTTTTTCTGGACGTTGAGAATGGCTTGTTGAGGAGGCTTGTAGAAAGTTGAGAGTTTGTGTCGAGAGTTTTGATTAGGAAGGTTTTTGGCGAACCTAAGAGCCACATAGACAATTGTCAGTGAGAGGTTGGTTGGAGCACTGTCAGTTGCTCTATTTCTATTGTCTAAATTTTGAGGACAAAATTTTCTTTTAGCAAGGGAGAGTTGTAACAACCTGGATTCTAGATCCAAGAGTCGAGTTGACCCGAGGCGTGGGCTTCATTGTTTGGGCTTATAGGAGCCCTTGGGCTATCTTCTGTGTTGGGTTTGTGTGGTTGTTGGGTTGGGTTGAGAAGAGAAGAGGGGTAAAATGGTAAAAGCTTAAATTAAAGAGTGAGAAGGGGAAGGCTTTCTTTTCTTCTGCATTGTACAGGGAATTAGATCACCATGCCTTAATTTCATCTTCCTCTCATTTCAAACTTTCTTCCTCTCCCCCCACTATCAAAGGTTGATTTTTGAGAGTTTGTGTCGAGAATCACGTTTAGCTTGTTGAGAGATGTTTTATCGGCCTTAGTGGATCTATATTTCAAGGTAAGTCTTGGTTGGAGTGGTGGAACCAAAGGTTGGTTGAAGGTTTGAAGAGGAAGAACGAGATTGGACCTTTGAGGGTTTCTTCATCAGTTTTAGGCGGAGGTTAGTACACCACTAACTCATTTGAATTCCTGCAACTCATAAAATTAGGCTTTGTGCATGATTTGATTGTTTATGGTTTGGTAAGCTTTGGTTGATCTTTAATGGCAAAGTAAAGATTTGATGTTGCTAAAGCTTAAAATTAGTAGAAACCCACTTAATACCTTCACAATAACTTGTAGGATCGATTTGGGACTTAACCATAGAGGTTAAAGGTGGGATTAGTGAAATCCCGAGCTCTAAGTTTTGAAATTTGGGCTCGAGTACCGGTACGGGGTGGCTACGTACTGGTACTCCTTTGTAAATTTAGAGAATGGTCGTGAGGGGAGTACCGGTACGCCTCACCGTGTATCGGTACCCATTGCAAGATAAGGATTCCAGTAGCACTTTGGCGTACCAGTACGCAAGGGGGCGTATCGGTACCCACTATTTCATTACCTGGAAAGGCTTAGCGTACCTGTACGCATATATGGGAGTACCAGTATGGGGCGATCCTAGTATCGATGATGAGTACTGGTATGGTACGTAGCGTATCGGTACGACTTGGGGTTTAATTCTTTCAAACCTAATTGGAGTATCGGTACTCATAGGGGAGTACTGATACCTATAGTGGAGTACCGATACTCACCTTGAAGTATCGGTACTCGTTGGGCAATCTGCCCAATAATTTCGAGGTTGCATTCGGGGGTGCTATAATTCGAGGCAAAGGGCCCTAGTTGTCCGTCAAGGTGTAAAATGAACATTAAAACTGAGAAATGGAGATTTTTAACCCCGAATGAGAATAATGGGCTAAGAACGTGATAAATATCAGGTAAATTGTGTGTGATGGAAACCCATAGAGATCCTAGGTGGATCGTTGATGTTGTGTGGTAATTTAGGCCCTTGCTGTGTGCGGAAGGGGCGCCTATAAGGTTGAGTCTTATCGGATAATAAGATAAATTAATGAGAATGACTAATGTGTACCTTCATAATATACTAATAAATAAATAAGCTCAATAGGGCAGTTTAATGACTGATAAAAACCATAAGGCTATGGTAAACATGTTAGAGCTGTGTGCGGTAAGACCCTTGTGTTGAGGTTTAGAGTTGTGTGGTTACTAGGGTCCTTGCTGTGTGCTGATGGGACACCTAACTAGTCGAGTCATCCCTTGTTGGGATATGGATACCCTAAGTGTGTTGCAACACCTTGAAGATTCTCGAATGTTGGATCCCGATGCTTTGTGGATGCGGGTCTTATTCGAAGATGCTTGATGAGAGATCCCGAGCATGGATGTAGGATCCTGATGCTATGTGGATGTGGGCCTCATCCCTCGAGTATAGGATCCCGATGCTATGTGGACGCGGGCCTTGCTCAGAGTATATGATCCTGATGCTTTGTGGACGCGGGCTTTACTCGTAGTGTAGGATCCCGATGCTTTGTGGACGCGGGCTTCACTCAAGTGTAGGATTCTGATGCTTTGTGGACGCGGACCTCACTTAATGTTGTTGGTGTTATCTGTGTGGTGCTAGGTAAATGTATGAGGTTCTAGTATGAGCTGTGTTCGTAATCATACATTCTTAATGCCATGTGTTTAGGCGGTTATGGTAGAGCCATTGTTATCTTGCCATGATGTCATTCATGTTGCTTTGATTTATTTATGATTTGCATGAAGCATGGTTGAGTGGCGGTGTATCCACTGAGCTTTGTTAGCTCAGCGTTCAGAATCATTGTTTCCGTTCGTAGGTTAGTAGGTTTGGATTGTTCTTGGAGGAGCACCATCAAAGAAGGATTCCAACGCCTCGTCTCATCAGAGTACAGTATTTAGGTCCTTGTGCTATGTATTCGTAGGAGCCTATTGTATTTTGTAATTCGTACTTCGATTTTCAAACGATCGAGTCAAAGGTCTATAATATAATTTTAAAATGAGCTCCATTGTATATGTTTTCAAATATTTATTATGTTTTATTGGGTTGTAAGTAAATGGACTTTCATAATGGTTTTGCGGATTGGGCTAAACTAGGTCAAAATTTTATGGTAATGGTTTGGGCTTGAGGCCCAAATGTGATATCCGAGTCGAGGGTGTTACACCCGTAAAAGCTAAAAACTACAGTTTTAATTTTCTTGGGCGTGGGCCCTAGGCAAGGTAGGGGCCCTGGGCGGGCACCCCTATTGCCCTGGCCCAGAGACGCCCTTGCACAGGCGAATCCTGGAGAGCCAGGGCTGTATCGTTTGAGAGATCGAACCCGTTTATCCACCCGAGAACCAGACCCAGTTCGCCATGGCTTACTACTTCATCAACTACTCCAAGCTCCTTATTTGGAAGGTACGTATGTACATACACGTTCTTTGCTACAATCACAAGCGCTTCATCTATGAAGCATGTGTACTTCAATATAATGCCATGCTATATATTTGATACGTTTCTATACCGTTAATATATTAGATACGCCTTGAATATTTGTAAATATTTTTTTATTATTTTATTTTTTTATATTCATTTTTTCTCAATTTCTTCTTTCTTTTCTACTTCTTCTTACTCATATGATTGAACTATAAATAAATAAATATATGTGATGTTATATTCGCATAATTTTTTTATGACTACTTATTTTTATATTTTAAAATTTATTTTATATTTATCATATCTATACCATACTTGCACTTATAATTTTAGAAATTATGATCTTTTGTTTTTATTTTTATATCTGTATCTTTATCCATATTGTATCAGTACAATATAGTTGTTCATAATCCATTAAAGTCTGGTGTTAATTTTGATTTGTGCAGTTTGTGGAGTACAGTAAGATGATCTACCTAGACGGGGATATTTAGGTGTACGACAACATCGACCACCTCTTTGATTTGCCCGATGGGAATTTCCACGCCGTAATGGACTGTTTCTGCGAGCAAACATGGAGCCACACCCCGCAGGCCAAGATCGGTTACTGCCAGCAGTGCCCTGATAAGGTGAGGTGGCCGGCGGAGATGGGTCCACCGCCTTCTCTTTACTTCAATGCCGGCATGTTTGTGTTCGAGCCAACTGTTGAAACCTATGAAAAGCTCTTGGCTACCCTTAAAGTCACGCCTCCGACCCCGTTTGCCGAGCAGGATTTTCTGAACATGTTCTTTAAGGACATTTACAAGCCGATTCCTTTGGTCTACAACCTCGTTCTCGCCATGCTATAAGTCATTTTTTCTATTTGAATTTTTTATATAAATCTTAATGTTCTTTGCTTTCTTGCTTTGCTTACGATCTTTTTTTTTCTCTATTTTACCGCTATCATTTGTCATAGGTATATCTATAATTTAACACTAAATTTAACAAGTTTAATGGATGCTTTATTATATTAAATAAATGATAATTGTGAAACATTATAATAACTAATTGGTTACTGTAAAAACTCAAAATAGTGTCACCCATGACATCATTTTAAAAGCTGAGAGGACATTACCAAATAATAATGATAATAGTAATTTATTGAGTTATCTAACGAGCATGTGTCATGCGTATGATTTTATTTATTTATTTAGAATAGGATTTTATTTTATTTTTTGTATATGATTTTCTATATATCTGAAAAATATCTTTCGATTCCAATATTTACTTAATTATTAATTAGATCTGACTAAGACAAATGATTATAAATTGAAGGGTTTTTGTATATTCTTGTTTCTAATTATAGTTTGAGGGTGTAATTTGATACTTAATTTATGTTATACATAATTGAAGACTTCATTGTATTGTACGGGATGATAATAATAAATATATGATCGTAAAAAATAAACACTAAGATTTAACGTGAAATATCATAATCAAGAAAAAGTACCGACAAAAGAAGATAAATTACATTAATATCAAAAATAACAATGATACAAGAGATTTGTGATTAAATATAATTTGTGGGTTAATTGACTAAGATTTAACATGAAATAATATCATAATCAAGAAAAATCACCGACAAGAGAAGATAAATTACATTAATATCAAAAATAACAATAATATAAGAGATTTGTGATTAAATATAATTTGTGGGTTAATTGACTATATTTTAAACCATAATACCTAATATCTATTTGTAGATATATATACTTGATTATAAAGCAAACTTACATAGCAAGAAATATATCCAAACTGAGTTTCATACTTTAAACAAAAGTATAATTAAAAAAATATAGTGATGTATAAGTTGTAAGGACTAAAAATATTATTATATCAAGTCGTTCATTTCAATTTTATCGAGTGACCTATTTATGACAAAATTTAATTAAGTGATTAAATTGATATTTTTAGAATAAAAGTGATTTCTTTGTTACCAAACTTATAATTCCTTACTAAGTAATTATTTGAATTTTACCCTATAAAAATATACATTTACCGACGCCCAAAAAATTGTTGCTAAAACCCCTAAAATCTGCGCATTTGCCAACAAAAATAAAAAAATATAATTCGTTGGAAAAATGTTTGTCGGTAATACCTCTACCGACGGGAATATACGTTACTAGACACCTCTAAACTCTAGTAACTGATTCTACCGTCGGTAAAGTATAGGCTACATGTCCATGTTGCCACATATATACTGATGGTGGAGTCCATTGATATAAATTAATATATACACTGACGGTTTTTCGTCCGTAGACCGTATATGTTCGGTTTATTTCCAATTTTTTTACCTTGCATTGATGATTTTTCAAATTCAAGTACCAAAAGTTACATTAACCCTAAATTGAATATACATAGATCATACATCTCGCATCAACTTAGATACACATTACTGAAATATTTTGAGTAAACTACACTTGTAGCTAATCGACCTATAGTAAATTTAATTTGATCACACAATTATGAAAAATTACATTATCATCACTTAACTAGTCAACTTTTTACATTTTAGTTACTCCGCCGTTAATTAGATAATTAGTGGTGGGAATCGGATGGGGAGGGGAGGGGACGGTTTTGCATTCCTCATTCCGTCCCCAACACTTGCGATTACTGTTTCGGGGAATCCCCATTAAATGCTTCGGGGATTTTATTGTCCTCATACCCTCCCCGCTCGAATCCCTGCGGTTTTCGGGGAATCCCCATCCAAAAAAATAAACAAATGTATTATTTTATTGACCAAAATAAATGGCAAATTCAGTTTAAGATATAAAGTTTGGATAGTTCGATTGAAAGCAGTTACGAGATGATGAAGATTGAAAGGGTGTTATGTTGTGGAAGATTTAGACGGTGATTTTAGCTTATATCTAAAAACTAAGATAGAAACATGTTGAGAAACTTGAGTGTGGGTAGGTTTGAAAGAAAGTTGAAGTGATAATAACATTGTTTGAGTTTTTTATTAAGATAAATATTATGGGTATATAGATAAATAAGTATATATTTTTTTCAAAAATATTGTAAAATATCAGGATTCCTTGCGAATATTTTTGGGGATCCCCTCGGTTATTTATGCGGGTACGATTCGGTTATCCCCACAGTTCAGATATAGCAGTCCTCGTTCTCATCCCCATTTGAGCTTCGGTGATAAAACTTCCTCCGTCCCCGTCCCTGTGGGTCAACATTTCGATTATTCCACATCCTGTCGATTTGGATCCCCACGGTTTTTTTATATTCCCCGCCCAATTCCCACCCCTATAGATAATGGACGAATGGCATGCCTTTTTGTAATTGGAATAATAAGAATTTAACCCTTATTGTTTATAAATTTTGTCAAACTTGGTCTTGACTCTAAAAAAATTAACCAGTGTTTACACATCTTGTCAATATAGTCATCTAAAATATTAAAATATAGAACTAAAAATACATAAAACTTTCAAAAAATAAAATTATAAAAATCCAACATATAATTAAAATAATCTAAAAGTTAGGGGGAATTTTTTTCTCAAAACTCCTTGAGTTTGACCTGCACAGGTCAAATGCATTGGATTGATATTTTAATTAAATTTTTAAGGATTTTTTTTAAACATCAATTTACACTGTAAATCTAAATTGCAATCTTTATTACATGGTAAATATAAAGAGATTACCTTTTAACCATTGAGAGCAACATTTCAAGGTTTTGAATTATGAAGTTCTGAAAAGTTGAACAGAAGGCAAAGACAACAAACTTTGAGAAAGCAAGAATGTTTCTTCATTTACATTTCAATGGGTGCTCTGTTACTGGTGGAAGATTTGAGAGGAAGAAGAAAATAATTTTTTTTATTTTTAAAAATATAAAAAATAAAATTGTAGTTATAATTGAGGGATCAAGTGAGACATTATTTTTAAAAATAAAATTGTAGTTATAATTGAGGTATCAAATGAGATATTACCCATTAATTTAAAATGTCAGATCATCACCTTTGATGGAAGCAACCAATGACTAACGGTTTGGTGACCATTTTATAACCAAATTAAAAGTTTAATGATCATTTTGTAACTTTTGAAAGTTCAGTGGCCAAAATGCACATTTCATCAAAATTTAGTGACCACTCATAAATTTTACCCTAAATATAAACCATTTTTATGAAAATTTATGAAATACTTGTCCTTAAGACCCCACCACATATGATATTATTTTGACTGTAACCATTTAAAAATATATAACAAGTCGACGTGTCCTTTTATAATTGATAAATTAAAATATAATTTTAATACAAGTTAAAATTGAAAAACTAAAAGGGGTGAGGACCGAAAGTGTGTTAAAATTGAATGAGAATTAAGAAAATATGACTATGCGTGTTCTCATTTTTTAAATAGTAGTGATTGTGAGTTGATTATTATTAAAATCATTTTTTACATATGATTATTATGTATACTAGGCGGGTGGGATGTGGCGGAGCGGAGTGGGTGGAGATGGAGCAGGTACAATATTTTACCCACGTCTGTTCTACCACCTACGACGAGTCAATTTTTTGTTCCTATCCCATCTTATCTTGGGGTGAACGTTCGGTCGAGTCGAGTTAAAAAATTTTGAGTTATTCGAGTTGATGCGTCACATTTTATAACTTAAACTTTATTTAAAATTTTTCGATTCGAGTTTTTGAGTTTCTATACAAATTTAACTATAATTATTTATCCTATTATAGTATAATTTGATTTCAATTTAAAGGACTTTCTCAAATCATATAAGATATGCATACATATTTTTCATTTTTTTCATATGTGGCATATATTTCTTTATTTTTTTTATATCGGTATATATATATCAAAAAAATTGAGGGACTCGACTTGAACTTAAAAACAATCCACTAATTACTAAAATTTCGATTTATTCAAATTTCTATTTTACAACTCAAACTTTATTTAAAATTATTTCGAGTCCAGTTAAGTCAAGATGAGCCGAATTTTTTCGCATCAAGTCGAAAATTTCAATTTTTTCGAGTCGAGACAAATTTTACTCACCCCTAATCCCATCACCCAAAAAAACTTGTAATTATTTCCGCCCAATTGGATGTGAAGTAGAACGGATCCCACGAAAATCGCCCCACTAACATTCCTACCTATATGTTAATTAAAAAACTAGTTGTGGTTAAATTTAATTATAAATACATTTAAATATTAATATAATTTATTTCACTTATCTATATTGTATGCAATAAATTTGAATAATTGAATCAATAATTCTATGTACGATTTTTTTTACACGATCCATGAATAAATTTAATGCCGAACCAGCACGAGCTTAGTTGGCTTAGTTTTAATTTCTGTTGGGCCGATGTTGCCTGGACAGACCACCTATTAACCTGAATGAGTGAGTTACTATATCTAAACCTACTGGCCTTCCTCAAAGCATATCTCAGTTTTACACGTAATTCACTAATTCTTTTATAAGATTTAACCTTGCAATACCAATTAGTGCTTAAATTTGATAGTTTTTTTAAAATTAATACTTGATTTTTTTCAATTAAAATTTATAATTTTTTAATCTCAAATTGATATTTGATGTTAATGTGAGATTTCAACAACCAATAATATCACTTGATGAAATTTTTATTTATTTATTTATTTTGATAAATCCTAAATCTAATCTTAATCTTATTTAGAGATGAGGGAAAAGAGGACTCTAGGAAAAAGAATGAGAGTTCAGTCTAAACGCGTTTTCCAAGTGTTAGAGGATATGTTGCGGTGTTGCATCATTGATTTTCAAAGAACGTGGGAGAAATAGCTACCGTTGGTGGAGTTTGCCTATAATAATAGTTATCATGCTAGTATTCAAATGGCTCCGTATAAAGCTTTGTATGGTAGGAGGTGTTGTACGCCACTTTGTTGGGCTGAGGCGAGTGAGAAGTATGTTTCCTTGCCTGATGTGTTGGAAGGCACTAATGAGAGGGTGAAGCTTATTAGTGATTGGTTGAAGGCGACATCGGATCGACAAAAGTCTTATGCTGACTTGAAGAGTTGGAAGATTGAGTTTGTAGTTGGAGATAGAATGTTTTTAAAGGTTTCACCCTGGAAGAAGGTGATGAGGTTTAGATGAAAGAGGAAGTTGAGTCCAAGGTTTATTGGGTCTTATGAGGTGTTGGAGCGTATTGGTTCAGTTGCTTATAGGTTAAAGTTGCTTGCGGAGTTGGAGAAGATACATGATGTTTTCCATGTATCGATACTTCAGAAATATAGATAGGACCCATTGCATGTGATGCCTGTTGAGGAGATTGAGTTGATCCGGAATTGACCTATGATGAGGAACCGGTGAAAATTTTGTATTCTAGCAGCAAAGTTCTACGTGGAAAGACCATTGAGTTGGTAAAGGTGTTGTGGCGACATCGTGGTGTAGAGGAAGCCACGTGGGAAAGTAAGGAGGACATAAAGAAGCAGTTTCCTTACCTTTTTTCGTCAGGTAAATTTCGAAGACAAAATTTATTAAGAGGGATAGAGTTGTAACGCCCAGAATTTGGGCCTAGATGTTATCTAGATCGATTAGACGGTTCGGGGCGATTCGAGTTAGTTTCGGGAATTAATTCATAGTAAATTGTTTTTGGCTAAAATAAAATATGGAAAATATTAGAAAATGTTTAATTAATATATTAAGGGTTTTGGAAAACTCAATTTGAAGAAGTAAATTCGGATTAAATGACATTTTGGTGTGGTGACTAAAATGTAATGTTTTCAAAACTAGTTTGGTGACTAAATCGTAAAAGGGTCAAAACTTAGAATCTTTAAGGAGCTAATTTGCCAAAATTTTTAATCATATATTCCCCTTAATTTAGGCTATTTTAAAATGGTTTTTAAAAGGTTATTAAATAAAAATAAAAGAGATTTGATTAAAAGGATTTTTAATAACTAATTTCTTTTTCTTACGTAACTACTTTTGCTCTCAACTTCCTCAGTAGCCAAACTATCAATTTTACTCTAAAATTCTCAAAAATCATTCATTTTTTATTTCCTTTTGATTTCTTGATTGATTCTTTGATTTCTACATCAAATCCTATTTGCTTTCTTGGAGATTTCATTCAAATCATGCCAATTAAGGGGAAAATCAGCAATTAGAGGTGATTTTTGTTTCTCTCCTCTAATTAAAGGTTCTTTACTGAAATTACCAAGTTCTTGATCCTTTACAATTGATTTTTGTTATGTGTTGATGATTAAATCATAGTTAAAAGGTTTTAATTCAGTTTTACTAAGGAATTTGATAGATCTTGATAATGGATCTGATTTGTGTTGGCTCTAATTGATATAGATCACATTTTAGATATGTTTATATGCTGTGAAAAGAGATTAATAAAAAGAATCCCGAAACTAAGTGAATTGCTAATTATTTAGGTTGTAAATAGTTAGATTTTGAAGTGATTTTGGTTTTGAAAAGTTGCTTGAGGTATAAGGTTGATATATTGTTGTTTTGGGATGTTAATTGATGATGTTAAGATGTTAAAATGGTTAGGTTATGGTTGGGCTTTGTTTAGGTTGAGTTTGGTGATGATTTCGGTTGTGTTAAGAAAGTGTTTGATGGTTTTTAGTGTGGCGAAGTTGAGGATAGATGTTTCTGGGATTAGAGATGCATTGTAATGCATTAATCCTCTATTTGTGTGTGTGTAAAATATGGGAGACGGATCCTTTAGCAAGTGAAGAAGTTTCAGAAGCTTGATTTCGCATCGGCTAATGGAGCTTTATGTTTTCGATGATTGGAAACGTGATTTACAGCTTTGAAAAGGTTGGAAGTGATTTTGGTAGTTTAGATTAAGCTTGAAATGTTTGGCTAAGTTCGGAAGTAAGTATTATACGATTTTGCTCTCAATTTTAGTTTGGCAAAGTTGATTTTCTCATGACTATGTTTATGATTGATACCTAATATTTTATGCATGTTTGGAAAATGGACTATGATTCAAATGAACTTATACTGATGATATTTGAGTATGGAAAATATTTTGTGGAAAGGATTTCAATGATACATAAATGCATGTTTTGTTGCATTGGAAATTTGTTTGAATAATGCATATGAAAAACAGTAAGGTATCATGTTAAAAATAGAGTATATTGGCAAGTGACAATGGTTAAATTTTATCGGATATAGTTGGAATGCCATAGGGTTTAAAGTGAACTATAATGAGTCGCTCATGTGTGTCAAGGGGTTAATTGTGTTGTTTTCTCCACCATGTGAACCGCAGCGGTCGAGGGGTTAATTGTGCCATATTCTCCCACTGGTGTATTACGTATCACAATGGTTGAGGGGTTAAATATGCCATTTGCTCCTATTGTAGATAGTTTACATCATAATCGTCAAGGGGTTAAATGTGTTGTTTGCTCTGGTTATCAATGTATGTGAAGTGGTCGAAGGAACCACATGTGAAATTCGTGTATCTGATGTGTTTTTATAAGGAAAGATTATGTTTTTGGGTCACTTGAATACCACTATATGAATTAATGTATCATGACGGATAAAAGTGTTTTGTATAATGAGATTTATACATGTTTGCTCTTTAAGCTTTGCTATTGGATGAAAAAGCATGTGAAGGCTTAAATTGAGGTTTTGCATATGGGATTATGCATGAGATCCATGATACATGTTTTGCATATGGTTTAATATGTATGTTTTACAAAGGTAAAAAGGGCTTGAGATGATTAAGCATGATGTAAAAAGAGTGTTTTGACTAAAATGATTTTAAATGCATTGATGAGTATTTTTATAGCGACCCTCACTAGGTATTATTTGCTTACGCTCTCATTTCTCATCAATACAAGAAAGTAGCTTTTAGGGCAGTGAGCAAGTGAGGGGGAGTCCAAGAATTGGAACATTTCAAGTATGGTTTTGATAAGTGAACTTGTAGTAAATAAAGGGCAATGTGACCAAGATGTAATTGGGAGGGTTGTATGCTTACTCCCTGTGTTGGACAAGTTTCTTTTGATGTTTTGGACTTGTATGATGCTTTATGTCTTGCTTTGAGGGGTTGGGATATGATTTGCATGCTTGGGTAGAGATCATTCCTATAGGATCTTTGATTGGATTTGCTATGGTTGATTGACCCTCTATCATGTCTATTTGATTGTGGAAATGTTGTTTAAAATGTTATATGATGTTTATAGGATGTTTGAAGCATGTCAGATTGAGCCAAAGTGTCATATGTTCGACCAAAAAGTCATTACAGACTAGGCCATACCGGTACGAGGGGTCGGTACGCGGGGTCTGTCTCAGCTCAAATCTGTGCAAAATTGCACAGGCGTATCGGTACGCCTTGTAGCCATATCGGTACGCGTAGCAGGAAATTATGCTTAGTGTCATAACACGGGCAACCGTATCGATATGCCCTTTAGCTATTGCAATACCCTATTTTTGATATTGAACAACCGTATCGGTACGCTTGAGGATCGTATCGATATGCTTATGCGAAATGAACCCATATCGATACAGGCAAGGGTCATATCGGTACACTGACAGTTATTTATGGTTATATGCTTTGCTGATGTTTGAATCTTTGCAGTTTAGTCTTTGTTTCTTGATCATGCAATTAAATGAGTTTGTATGATTATTTTAAGTTGTAATTTAACCGGAATGCATGTAATATTATTAATTGAGGTTTAGTAACTTTGGATTTAAGTAAGTCCTTCTAGTATTGTAAAATTATAGTTTGGTCTCAAAAATGCATTCTCGATCAATTGGATGTCAATTCAACGCTCGATTTAATTATAAATTTCATCGCTGCTAGCATGATCACCTTAGGACTTAATTATGCATTTAGACAAGATAGAAGAAAAAAAGAATCATTTTTTAAGTAAATCATTTGGGTTTGTTTCGGCAAACCCAATGCAGCTCGCTCGGTTTGATCTGGCGTCTAGGCCGAGTTAAGGGGGTTACACCATCAACGGAGGAACCAGATTGGATAACAGCAACTTGGACCCAATCACTCCATCAACGAAAGGGCAAGATCGTAGGATAAAGGTTTGACTTTTTTTATTTTTGGTTTTTTCTGATTTTTTCTTGATTTTTTCCCTTGATTTTTTCTTTTGGTTTTTTTTATTTTTATTTCCTTTTTTATGATTTTTTTCAATTTTTTGACTCTTTTTTATTTTATTGAGCTACAACTATAAGGAAGAGATAAGATCTGAGGAAGAAGTTTGGTCTAGCTACCACCTCGACGAAGAAGCAAGACCTGAATAGGGTTTGATCTGCTACACCACTGACGGAGGGACAAGATCTGAACTAAGTTGGACTACCACCCCTGATGGAGGCATAATCCACAAAATGTTTGATCTGTTACACCACCGACGGAGAGGCAAAATCTGGAAAATATGGGATCCACTGCACCACTAAAGGAGAGATGAGATCCGAAGAGAAAATTTGCTTTGACGAAAAAGAAAAATCTACAAAGCGTTTGATATGTTGCACCATCAATGGAGAGACGAGATCTAGAATGTATGGGGATCTACTACACCACCGACGGAGAGTTTAGATCCAGAGGAAAATTGATCTTACAACACCCCTACCGGAGAGGCAAGATCGGGAAAAAGTAGGATCCGCTACATCACTGGCGAAGAGACGAGATTCAGAGGTTAATTTTGATTTGTTGCACCATCAATGGAGAAACAATATCTTCAAATTTTTGATCTGCCACACCATCGACGGAGAGGCAAGATTTGAAAATATAGGATCTGCTACATCACTGATGAAGATATGAGATCTGAAAGAAAATTTTGATCGCAACTAGCAGATGCAAAATCTAGAAAAATGGTTATGCTACTCCATGGCGGGAGTCATGACCTCAATGATCTCAATGCCTAAGTGTATGTGCTAAGTCTAAATGTTTATGCCTAAGTGTATGTGCTAAGTCTAAATGCATGATAGACTTTGGGTGTATGTATGAATCATGTGTTTAATGTAAAATGATCTCAATGAACACGTGAATGATTTTTTTGCCCCTCAAAGGGATGCCCATAACTCTATGTTGGTCAGATCGAGTTCCCGGTCTTGGTTTGCGAAGATGCCCCCAACCTTCCTTGGCTTTGATTATCTTCCCGTAGAGTTATCTTTCTGAGTGTATGTCCCAAAATTATTTTCATTAAACTTTATCTGGAATGAAGCGAATTTGAAGCTTAGAGTATGTTTTTTGCCCTTTCTTGAAGGGCTTTCATTGTTCTTATGAACGCGTTATGTTGCCCCCCAGTCGGGTCTATGAATTTGTTGTGTTGGTTCATGTCAGCTTAGTACTTTCGGCTCTGGCAAAATGCTACAAATGATAGTTGATGTAGTCGTCTAGGGTACGGAAGTCTGACTTGGCATCGAAGGCTTGCTTTTAGAACTCATCGGGAAATGCCCCTTAGACGTGGGGCATTGCAAAGACATGGTATACGTATAAACGCAAAGGTCATTCTTAAAAATGCCTCTAGACCAGGATTTTGCATAGGTTGGTAAAGTACTAGATCAGTCAACTTTCTGGCATTGCTGGCACGGGGCATCCCCGGGACCAGTTTCAAAATTGTGAATGTATGCATGCAAATGCAAAGCACATATCCTAGATGCGGAGGTACTAATTCAAAAATGGTTAACGTGGCTCAACTTCTAAATTTACGGGATTCATTTGCAAACTTTGAATGTTGCATTGATATCTAGAGTACTAGATTTTCTCCCGATAATGAATCTTTTCGAATTAGGAACCAGTCATGAATTAATAATTCATGCTGGTGGAATGCAAAAATTAAAATATTATGATTGTGTCATGCAATTAATGCAAAATGAATGTGTCTAATATAATGTGATCAAAAAGAGAAAAGAAAAAAAATAGGTCAGTCCATATTAAAACAAATGAATAAGTTAATGGTAAATAAGTAAAAATTAAAACAAGTAAAAAAACTATACATAAATAGCAAATAAAGGCAATCAAAGCCTAAAAAAAGACCGCTAAACGGGCAGAGTTTCACATGGCTTGAAAGGTTTCCTTCTATGGCTCACTATATGCGGGTTGAATCTAAAGTAAAGGGTACCCGACCTGTCTCAAGGACATCGATTCGGGGGAATATGAACCTTATACCATACGGGGGTGAAAACCCCACAAAATATAAGGACCGGACTCCAAGAGCACATTACAACACTATACGGAGGTGAAAACCCCTCAAAGCGAAGTAATTTCTCCCACCTAAGGGTACTAACCTAATATATGATGCCAGTTCATAAACAAACAAAATTTAGAAATTAAAAATTAAATTAAATCGAATCTAAATTTTCCTTAATAATTACAATGCAAACCCAACTAAGGCCTAACTCCTCATTTTTGTTTTCGAAATCAAAAATTACTCCCAAGCAGAGTCGCCAAGCTGTAACGACTTATGGATCCGGGAATCCTCGCAAAACCCATTTTTTGGTGTGAGAGCTTGTGTTTTTTTAAATCATGAAAAAAATGGAAAAATAAATGGAGTCCTCACCGGCCACTTTGATAAGGTAGGCCGGACACCAAAAAGTCAACCAAAGATGGGTTTAGGAGTTGGTTACGAGTGGGGAATGATTAGCACCCCCACCACGCCCAAAATTGGTACCTAAGGGTTCACATTATATTTATTAAGAAAAATAAAATTTTGATTTAATTTAAAATTTAATTCCCTAAGTGCGTGTGCACGTGTCAAATTAAAATCTGCCTTGGTATCCATGACATTCAAAGGAGATGACACCCAAAGACTGGGATGACACTCTAAATAGAAACAACAGAACAATAAGGCCTAAAACTACGTGCATCAATTATATATATATATATATATATAAAAACAGATAAATAAAATACAAATGTAAATAAAATATATAATATTAAATAATTAATTGTACAGATACGATAAATCAGAATTTGCCTTGGTATCCATGACATTCAAAGGAGATGACACCCGGAGATCAGGATGACACTCCCAATAGAAATACCGGAACAATAAGACCCAAAAAATATGCAATATTTATATGTATGAACAAATAAAAAAATTGCGGAAATAAATGGACAATATAATAATTATGTACGAGGGTGACGAATCAAAATCTGCCTTGGTATTCACGGCATTCAAAAGGGATGACACTCGGAGACTGGGATGCCACTCTCAATAGAAATACCGGAACAATAAGGTTAAAAATATGTGCGATATTTACGCATAAATAATTAAGTAGTATAAAAGTTAATATAAATAAATAATATAATATAAACAAAATAATACATAATATAGCATCTTATATACATATTTTTATAGCATACATACCATATATATACATATGAATATATATTATATACATACTATAATGCTATATACATATAATAATATACTATACATATATTATACATATTATATAAACATATACATATTATATACATACGCATTATAAACATATTATATATATATATATACAATAGATAAACAAAAAATAAAAATGCAAGAAATATAAAAAATATCGAAATAAAAAATACATAAATAAGGGATTGAAATGAAAGAAAATAAATGAATAGTGCAAAATTAAATTAAAAACAATATACATGATTAAAATTAAATAATTTACAAAGATTGGGGACCAAATCTGCAATCATACCCTCGAATTAGGACAAAATTGAATAGCGCGGAAAATTTGAAAGACCAAAAACGTAAATATCCCATTTAAAACTAATTTAATTAGATTTTGGGACCAAATTACAAAACATTAAAAGTTTTATGGACTGCAAAGAGAATTATACCATGCGGCAAACCCATTTTGAAAATATTTTTGGGGCAGAGGGACTTATCTAGTGATTTCCCCATTGAAAATTTGATTAAATTAAATATAGTCACTGCATTAAAAACATTTTAAAACTTTCAGGGACTGCGGGCATGATTTCCCCATGCGGAGGGACTGAAAAACAATTTCCCCATTGTAATGACCTTTGGGCCCGACCTCCTTTGGTGAGCCTGTTTTTGGATGGAAGGCTCGTGTTTTTTAACTAAAAAATGGAGTCACCACCGATCATTTGGATAAGGTAGACGAACACTGAAAAGTCAACCAGAGATGAGTTCGGGAGTTGGTTATGAGTGGGGAAGGACTAACACACCCACTACGCCCAAAATTGGTACCTAAAGGTTTGCATTATATTTATTAAGGAAAATAAAGATTCCATTTAATTTGATAATTAATTCTCAAAATGCATGCATGCATATTAAAACCTGCCTCGATATCCACAACGTTCAAAAGAGATGACACCCGGAGACCGAGATGACACTCTCAATAAAAACAATGGAACAATGAAGCCTGAAACATATGCATCAATTATATACATGAACAGTAAGAAAAATGCAAAAATAAATAAACAATATAAATAAAAACAACGTAGGGTTACGACAAACCTAAAATTTACCTTGGTATTCACGACATTCAGAGAAGATGACACCCGGAGACCGGGATGATACTCCCAATAGAAATACCATAATAATAAGGCTAGATACGATATTTATATGAAATAATAAATAATATAAAATTAATAAAAATAAATAATATAAATATGGGGTAAAAATATAGAAATACTATATAATATATAATGTGCTATATACATATTAATATATACATAATAATATGATAAATATATCATATATACATATAAATATAATATACATATTATAAATAATATTATACATATAATATATATATACATAATAATATACTTATATATATCATATATACATATTAATATATCAATATACACATTATATATATAAATACATTATATATTATATATATACATATAAATATAACATATCATATACATATTATATAATATATATTATATATATTATACAAATATATTATGTACATATTATATATTTTATGACATATTAAACAAAAAAATCAAAACACATCGAATATAATATGAACGTACAAAAGTAAAGGGCTGAAATTAAAGAAAATTAAAAACAATGCAAAAAATGAATTAAAATAAAATTCAGGGCCCGAATCAAAGTATTTACAAAAGTCGGGGACTAAATGCATAATTATACCCTCGAATTAGGATTAAATTAAAGGTTGGCGAGATTTTCGGGGACCGAAAGTACAAATATCCCACTAAATATTAATTAAATCTGACTTTAGGATCGAACTGCAAAATGTCTAAAACTAACGGGGACTGCAAAAATAATTTTACCATGCGAAAGCCCCTCTTTGTAATTATTTTTTAGGGCAGAAGGACCAATAATGCTATTTCCCATTTTAAACTAACTTATGGGCTAAATTAAAAAAAGATAAAATCTGGAAATTGAATTAAAAGGAAATAAGGATGCGATTGAAAACTAAGAAAACTTTAGAGGGACCAGGGTAGTAATTACACCATGCGGTAGGCCATTAGTATAAACAGTTTGGGGCAAAGGGACTAAAGAAGTAATTTACCCATTTTGTTTGATTTAAGACCCAAAAAAATATTAGATTCTATTCCCCATTTTCTTCATTAGCCGGCCGCCTCCCATTTTCTCTTCTTTTTTTTTATTTCAAAACCCTAAAATGTTCGAACACCTCCCATTTTTCTTGTTCGAATCTGGGATTTTTGGATCAAGGAAGATGATAGATGCTTGACTAGAAGGTTTCAACGACGGTTCATCCTCGGTCGTGTATGACGGCGGCGACACCGGCTCAAATTTGAACTAAGGTAAAAAAAAATAATATTTTTCCCTTTTTATACTTTCACTAACAGATTCAAACATGCAAAAAAATACCTTATTTCTACCCTTTTTTGCACTTGTGTTTGAATCCCAAGCATTTCTAGAAATTTCTTGTTTTTTATTCTGTTCGAACCTTCCGAATCCTCCTTTTAGATTACATAAGTATGGGTTTTATACCTATTAGAAAAATACATAAAAAAATGAGATCCCCCTATTTGATTTGGCTCGGTATGATGATATAGAGATAAAAATCCTTTTTTTCTTTTTGCAGGTCTAAAAAATCTTTGGACGGTGGATCACGTGAATAGGACGGTGGCTGGTGTTAGAGATGGGCGGTGGAAGGCTCTAATAGCGCACATGGAGACCACGAGGCATTGAAAAGCCGTGCGTGGAGGTCATGCACGGGGAAGGTGAGGGGTTGGTGACGGTAATATACTAGGGATTAGGGTTAGGGTTTTTAAGTTATATTCAGGTCGGGTCAACTTTATGGGTACATGGTCGGGTTTATGGTTTTGGTAGATATGGGTATTGTGATAGACCTTAATTTATTGGTAAGTGGGTTTGGTTTAAAAAGTTAGGTTTATAATAATATTGGGTTTGTATTTTGGGTATTAATAATGGGCTTAATTTGGGTCTAGCCCAGACCAAAATAGGTTACTACAGCTGCCCCTATTTGCTCATTGTTGTGTAACAGGGATAGAACAAAGACAAAAAAGTGACCATTTTTTTCTAGGTAGACTGAGGCTTTTTCTCTGACCACCGTCTGCTCTCTTGATCTTCAGTTGATTTGTTTGTCCGCTCCTGGAGGCAAAAAAAGCTTCAAAATAGAGTGTTCTACTGAGAAGACAAAATCCTTGAGTCGGGAGTTTGAAGTTACAAGCTCTTGTTTACTCTTTCTCCGTCTGAAGTCTTGAAAGTTCTTGGAGACATCTTCAGGCTGCAAGTCCTTTCTATATAGAACTTTCTACGTCCAGATGAATTTTTAGGGCTGAGAGTTCTTCCTCTATAGAACTCCTATCAACGCTAGGGATTTGTAGGGCTGAGAGTCCTTTCTCTACAGAACTTCCATCAAAGCTAGGGGTTGTAGGGCTGAGAGTCCTTCATGTATAGAACTCTCATCAAAGCCATGGATTGTAGGGCTAAGAGTCATTCGTTTAAAGAAATCTCATCAAAGCAAGGGATTGTAGGGCTGGGAGTCTTTCCTGTATAGCACTCTCATCAAAGCCAGGGATTGTAGGGTTGAGAGTCCTTTCTCTATAGAACTCTAATCAAAGCCAGAGATTGTAGGACTGAGAGTCCTTCCTGTATAGCACTCTCATCAAAGCCAAATATTGTAGGGCTGAGAGTTATTCTTGTATACCACTCTCATCAAAGCCATGGATTGTAGGGCTAAGAGTCTTTCCCGTATAGAACTCTCATCAAAGCCAGGGATTGTAGGGCTGGGAGTCCTTCATGTATAGCACTCTCATCAAAGATAGGGATTGTATGGCTGATAGTTCTTCCTGTATAGAACACTCATCAAAGCAAGGGACTGTAGGGCTGAGAGCCATTCCTGTATAGCACTCTCATCAAAGCCAGAGATGGAATTTTCAAGCTAAGGTTCCTTTCTATATAGAACGCTTCATCTTGATGTTCTTAAAAGTTGGCACTTTATTTTGTTATAGGGTTGTGACAGTACTAGCAACAGATGAAAATCTTCCCTGATTTTTTATCGTCTTAGGCATAAAACAGTACCTTCTGAAGCAAAATGGTCAGGTTCGGGTAAGGCTTCCTGCTCTGAAAATCGCTTCTTTCTTGGGCTTCACTTGATCTTCTTTGTCTTTTTATAAGCAAAATTTGGAGAGAATTTGACCTAGCTGCAATATTTTCGAAGAGGCAAGGTCTGCAAAACTTGACCTAGTTGTAACACTGATGAAGAGATAGGGTTGAAGGGCAAAATTTTTTATATTTGATCCAGCTGTAATACTGACAAAGAGGCAGGGTCAAATGATGAAGGTTTGCACATTTGATTCACAAATATCCACAGTTAGATTTCTACTGCATTTTTTCCAAATGCACATGGATCAAGGGTTTTGAGTTGCCTTTACCAGTAGCCATTTGCTCTGGGCTAGTTGTACCATTCCCCTGGGTACAATCGGTTTATACCAATCATGACATGAGATTTTCCAAAGGATTTGTTTTCCTTTGACCATTTATAAAAATAGATTTTTGATGGGCATTTGAATTATCCATTATCTTAAACTTTTCCGTGTTCAAACACGTTGCGCAAACATTTCTGTTGGACTTATCAAAAATAGCTTTGATCCATCCGTCACACTAACGAGGACACATGATTGAAAGATGATGGTTCTTATGTCTGATCCAGCTACAACTCTAATGAAGAGACTGGATCTGAAAGAATAGGTTTGGCCCAGCTATAACACTCGACAAAAAAGCAAGACCAAAGTATAGTTCGACCAAGCTACAACACCATCAACAAATGGACAAAATTGGATAACAACTTGGACTTTTCCATACCATAAATGGAAGAGCAGGATCGAACAACAACTTGGATTCTTCTTTCGATCTTTTTTTAATTGATTTTTTTATTATTTCTTCTTTTTTCTCTCTTTTTTATTTGAATTTTTATTATTTTGGTCTTTTCTTTGTCTTTTTATTTTTTTGATTTTTTGCCCTATTATACTTTTAAATAGGAGATTCCGAGAGAAACATTTAGTCTAGTCGCACCATCAACGAAAAAAATGAGATTTGACAAAAATTATGATTTGATGCACCATTAATGACAAAGCGAGATCTGAAAAATAGAGGATCTGGTACATCATTGGCAAAGAAATGAGATTCCAAAAGAAATTTTTGATATGTTGTGCCATCAATGAAGGGACGGGATCTAGAATATATGGGGATCCACTACACCACTGACGGATAGATGAGATCCAGAGGAAAATTTGATCTAACACCACTAGTAGAGAAGCGAGATTGGAAAAAAGTGGGATCCGTTACATCACTGGCAAAGGGACGAGACTCTGAAAGAAAATTTTGATCTATTGCACTATCAGCGATGGAATAAGATCTTCAAAAATTTAGCTTGCCATACCACCAACGGAGAGTCATGATTTGGAAAATGCAGGATCTGTTACATCTTTAATGAAGAGAAGAGATCCGAATGAAAACTTCGATCACCACTAACGGATGAAAAATAGAGAAAAATAGTTCTGCTACTCCATGGCGGGAGCCACGACCTGAAAATGAAAGAAAATATTAGTTAGTAATTATTCAACAGTTTTACTATTGTAATCTGGATGTTTGAGCTTTTTGCGTATTCAGCCTCCTTCAGGGTTAAAGGTTGATTATCATGTTGTTGCCCCCTTTAGTTGAGGTCCTTTGGTCTTTTCCTGGGCCTGTTTGTACGTTCAATCCAAACATAAATGCATGATGAATGAATGCATCTAATGTTATGCCTAAATGTATGTGCTAAGTCTAAATGCATGATAGAGTTTGGGTGTTTGTATGACGCGCGTGCTTAATGTAGATGATCTCAATGAACGCGTGAATAATTTTCTCTTTTTCCCCTCAAAGAGATGCCCTTGACTCTATGTTGGTTAGATCAAATTGTCTTTGTTTTTCAAGGATACCCCCAATATTTTTTGCTTCAATCATCTTTTCCGGAGTTACTTTCATTGGGACTTTATGGCTCAAAATTTTCATCACGATGCATCCGTATAAAAATTAAATCTAAATGTGATTCATATATTCGTTGTTTTCGAATCTTTTGATTATACATGGGCGCGATCAATATCACTGGTCGAAACAGTCAAATGAGGCATGCCCAAACCCGGATATCAAGAATTTTAGTTGTGACCTTCGTGCTTCGGTAGGGGATTTTTTATCGTATCGGACCCTTCCTTGTTCTTCTTTTCTTCTATATTCCTCTCTTGATCTTCATGTTGGGCTTGTAATCAAGCCTAAATCAGTCCTTCTAAATAATGATAGATTCGACGTGTAGTTTCCCTACAAATTTCTTCTAAGGCCCTTCCCAACCTTAGCTCATCGGCCTAAGGTCTCTCAAACGGTCATCTTAGTGCAATTAGACAACTTAGGATGCGGGATCTCGCTTCCTTCTACAACAAATATGGCATTTACAAATTCTAGGGCTTGGAAAGAACACCCTACATCATCTTCATAATTTTGGATATAAGGGGCATCAGTCGTGACTGAAGCGATAATCTCTTGCTCGACCCCTACACTGATTGACTTTTTGAACTTTAACTTCTGGTGTAGCGACTAAGGGATAACGCCAGCGGAGTGGATCCAGGGTCTCCCTAACAAGCAATTGTAAGTTGGCCTAAGGTCTATCACTACAAATTCAATGACATACTCTATCGGCCCAATCAACAAGGGTATCTCAATCTTTCTGCCCACTTCCCTTTGAGTACCATTAAAGGCTCTCACCGAGTTATAGCATGGTTTCATATGGGAGCTATATACCGGTAACCATTACAAAGTTGCCAGTGGTAACACATTCAGCGCAGATCTATTTTCAATAAGCACCTCAGGGAAAACATACCCTTTGCAATAGGTAGTGATGTTTAAAGCCTTAGTGGATCCCATACTTCCCTATGGGATCTCATCATCACTAAACGTGATGTAATTGTCTGCGGCAATATGACCCACTATTCAGTCTAACTTAGCCATCGAAATAGCTTTTGTCTTTCTACGATCCTGATCCCTCCGCTACAGAAACATGAGTGGCATAGTTTCGGGGAACTTTCCATGTATCCTTGAATGGGAATGGAGCTGGTGCAAGAATGATAAGCCTAGAGGCTACCTTAGCATTTCCTTCCTAGGGTGAGTTATTCTTCTTTGGCTTAGAAGAGATGGCCAATGGTCTGCTTGCACTATACTTGGCACCAGAGTTGTCTGAAGTGCAAACGTCAATTTCTTTCCTCTCTTTGCTTTTCTAGAAAAACTTGATTTCTTTATTGTCCATTATCTTCTGAACCAATTGTCTAAACTGCTCATAGTGTTCATGGTGGTACTCATAGTAGGGTTCACACTCTCTACATGACATTTCCATCTCTTTCTCTATCATACGTGCCATGCATAGTTGTTGGAACACCTACCTGAGGGGGACTTGACCTTGGATATCTCTTTTTAGCCCTTCTATTACTTTTATCTTCAATTGCATTCACGCTATGCCTCACGAGGCTTGGCAACGAATTGGCAGCTGCGCTTAGATCATCAAACTTCAAGATTCTAGTATTTATCAAATTCTGAACAATTTTCTTGGGAGCAAAACAATTTTCTGTAAAATGACCTGAGGTTCCAGCATGATAGTCGCAGTGAGCGTTCTCGTCGTACCATGAAGGAAAAGTGGGTTTGATTGGTGTAACATAATATGGCCGAATCAAGTCAGCCTTATGTAGCTGAGAATACAACTCTGTATATAATACTGGCATGGGTGTAAAAGACATTATTTCCTTCTCTTTTCTAGGGGGCTTATCTTCCTTCTTACTCGAGTTCTGTGTGTTTATGGTAGAAGCTTGTGGTTGAGAAATTATGACATTTGCTAGGACATTATAAGTGCTGACGGCATTTACTTATATATCATTCTTCTTATAATGCTTCTGAGAGTTTTCTCTGTTGTCGATCCTTTCAGTTCTTATTACCACTTTAATTAACTCCATGGTCCTTATTAAGTCAGCAAAGGTCTGAGTGGTATTATTTATCAGGCAATCAAATAGTATCCTTCTTAGAGTATTCATGAACATTGGGGTAATCTCGTGTTCGGGTATAAGCGGATGAATCTGGGTCGGAAATTATACCATCTTTGGGCGTATTGACGTAAACTTTCATTCGATCACTGTCTATCCTCTCCAACATTACTCTATTAGGGGTCATATCAGAAACATATTTGTAGTGATAAACGAAGGCTCGGGAAAGATCTTTCCACGATTTGATATCATCTCGTCTGAGTTGGGTATACCAACGGATTACGGACCCGGTCAGACTATCTTTGAAGCAATAAATCAATAGCTTCTCGTCTTTAATGAATGGTGCCATTTTTTGGCAGTACATGGTTATGTGAGCGAAAGGGCAAGTGGTTCTGTCATACTTGTCAAATTTCGGTGTTTTGAATTTTGGAAGGAGAATCATATCAGAAATAAGACTCAAATCGCTAGCCTCATTCCCCTATTCTTTTGCCCCTTGTATGGCTCTGAATTATTCTTCGAAAAGAAGAAATTTCTCTTCATATTTGTCTTCTATTTCATCTCCGATCTTTTCTACCAAGCTGAGATTTGGCACTTCTTCCTCATAGACTACTTCTAGAGTGATCAGTCGTTTAGTGGTCCCTCATTCCTGATGGGTGGTAGATACCCTAGTGGTGTTAGTGTACGCCATTTTTTTAGAATTGACATCTATGATTGAACCTTGGTGTAAGATACAACACCTTTTGGCTCTTCTTTGGTATCATCTTTATCTTTGCCAAGAAAGGCAGATATCTGGGCTAGAATTGCAGCTTACGACTGAGCGATCTGTTCGCTGATGCTTTGCTCAGCCCTATCAAAACTGTTCTCCAAGTTTTTTAGCCTCATTCCAAGTTATCCACTCGGTCTTCCATTTTTTTGCTTGCAACCGAGTACCGTATTGACGCAGAATGATTGTGATTTAAGATTAGACTTTCTACCATGATATTTCTATAATTAATTCAATTATCTTTTAATAATGTTTGCAAATTGTAATGTGCAACTAAATATTTAAATGCTCTATTAGAATGAATGCAAATAAAGTGTTGATTCGTAAGTAGTCCTCAGAAAAACTTTTATTAGATGAAGAAGTTTGATTACAAAAAGCAAAGATAACACGTTTACAGATAGCGTCTAGCTTTTATCCCTAAGACTTCGACTTCTTGAAGTAGGGCATATAATCGGGATCTCAACTCTGATTCTGGATTGACGCGTGCACGTAGCTTATGTGCTTCCCTGGCCAAGCCCTAAATGTGTCAGGATACCCTTTGCGCTTGCACCGTAACATTCGTTATAGCTCTATACTGGTCGCGAATAAGCTGATCGGCCTGTTGCAGCCCGTATACTATTTGGCGGTTATCTTCCTACAGGGCTCATTCAAAAGACACAAGTCTCTCATTGCAATCACGAAGAGCGAACTCGAGTTTGGTCACATTGGCCTTTAGCAACTCATTTTCTTCTCGTGCAAGGCTTAGGGCAGCAGCATTATCCTGGTGTTGGTATTCTTGTAGAAGTCCATCTAACTGGAGAATTTGGGCTTCAGGTTCCTCGTTCTGAGACTTTAGCCCCTGGTTTTGAACCTGACTGGTGGCCAGTTCTTGAGCAACAGCTTCTAACTCTTTTGCCTTTCTCTCTACCCGTTTCTGACTTGCTTCATATCTTCGAGCATAGCTATCTGTCCTTTTTTCTTTTTTTAGTAGCTTAGTGGTCAATTCTTTGTAGCGGTATCTAAACTATTTTTTCGTAGGTTCTGTTTCAGCTCTAGTCAATCTTTCCTCAAGTCTTCATGATCATTTTTGAGGACTTTCTTCTGTTTTATGATGTCTTTCGCTTGTTACCTGTATTTTTCCACGTCAACAGAGGCTAGATAGTTTTCCGCTTCTAGGTCGGTGATACGCTTTTCCAAGGCTCATACTTTGTTCTGATGTACCCTTTTGACCTTTTCTAAGTCTGAAGGAGCGTCTTCCATATATTCCTTCATGGGTCGGGCGCTTCCTTGGTTTGCCAAAAGGGTGGTATCATTGATTCGGTCGAGACTCTATTGTTTGTATCCTGGGGTAAACGGTGAATCATCTTTGTAAATCTCGGCATATACATACGCTTCCAAGAACTGCTCATCTTCTGAACCTTCATTTTGTAGTCGTTACCCTCATGTTCAGACCATATACGCTCAGACCGTGAGTGGTAGGAATAAATTGCATCAAACCATACTTCCTTTCCACAAGAAAAAGGCAATATCTGATCCCTCCCCAAACTCTGAGCAGAGGTACTCAATCATATTCTTTGCAGTGGTAGAGAAAGTTACTCAAAATTAACCATGGTACCTTCCATCTGATAGTGTCATCTCGGAGGTCTTAAAACCCATCTTCCATTGGTCTTTAGTTATGGTCTTAGTCTGATATTCCTCTAAAAAGGCTTTTACGTGAGAGAAGATGGTGAGACACATCCGGTGAGAATATTTCAAGTCCCATAAATGACTTCTGATCCATATCTCCAACAACGTAACGCATCCCAGGAATCAGCCCTCTCTTATTCTTTTGCACGTGCTCAGTGATTGAAAGGTCTCTACTAGAATAACTACAGTCGGATTAATGCCCTTTTTCAACTTCTCGAACAAATTTGTTGTGCCATAATCTATGTGTCCCAGAATCTTCAGAAAGATGACCATATTGTAAATACTGAAAGCAAATATGTACCTCATTTTTGGTGGATCAAGATGTTGGTGGACTAAGTCTCAAATGTGTGCCCAATGTATGCAATCGATCTTCTTTTTCCTTGAAATCTTCCCTTGGAACCATTCTTTTACTCATCCCGGTGATGTTAACCAAATTCTCTAAGAAAGATAGCAGATCCTTAGGTTTGACGTGGATCTTCTATTCCTTGGCTTTCAGACAACGAAGTAAAGCAGAATACTCCTCGATGGTTGGAGTCAAGTCTACCTTTCCAAAAGTGAAACAGTTGTACCTTGGGTTCCAAAACTGCGCTAGGGCCCTGAACAAGTGCATATCATTCTGAACATCTAATAAGAGGGTATTGCACCAAACTCCTGCTGGAAGCTCTATTTCATAATTGGATCCCAATGCTGCCATATCTCTCTCAGCTCATGAAGGTTGTTCTACTTGGAAACTATCAATGTGGGCCCAATAATTTTTTATACATGTCCTGCTATCAGACCATCTCTCTTTTCCATCTGCATGCGCTCAGACCATCTCCAAACTATAGCATTATCGCTTTTGACATTACAAAACCCCCTTCTATATCGAACGCCTTCTAAAACGGACCTTTCAAATCAACACCTATTTATGACATGATATGAAAAATGGACACGGAAAAAGAAAAAAATAGGAACAAAAAACAACAAAGAAACGAGTTAGTATAACAACATAATCAAATAAGTAAAATAATTTAAATACTTTATAATAAATAAAATAATTAATTAAAATGCACACACAAAACATATATACATAAAAAATAATAACAGGGCAATAACAAAGCAAATCCTAAAAAGGGGAATTCCTGATTGGGCAGCATAACGACATGGTTAAAGGGTGGATACTATGGTTCATTATATGCGGTTTGGTTCTAGAATAAGGGTACTCGAATTGTAGCTGGGGCATCGATTTGGGAGAATACGACCCTTATATCATATGGAGGTGAAAACCCTACGAAATATAAGGACCAGACTCTGAAAGCGGGATACAACACAGAGGTGAAAACCCCACGAAGCGAAGTACTCCCTCCCACTTAAGGGTTCTAACACTAACGTATGATGACAGTTTATATCAAACAAAAATTGAAAATTAAATTAAATTTAAATTTTCCTTAATAATTAAAATGTGAACCCTGACTAAGGCCTAACTCCTCCTTTTAAAAAAAACAAAAATTTTGTCCCTAGGGGAGTCACCAATCTGTAGCGACCTTTGGGCCTGGGCTCCTCTAGTGAGCCCGTTTTTGGATGGAATGTTCTTGTTTTTTAACTAAAAAAATGGATTCGTCACCGGTCACTTGGATAAGGTAGACCGAACACCAAAAAGTCAACCAGAGATGGGTTCGGGAGTTGGTTACGAGTGGGGAAGGATTAACACTCCCGCTACGCCTAAAATTGGTACTGAAAGGTTCGCATTATATTTATTAAGGAAAATAAAGATTAAATTTAATTTAATAATTAATTCCCAAAATGCATGCATGCATATTAAAACCTGCCTCGATATCCACAACATTCAAAAGAGATGACACCTGGAGACCGGGATGACACTCCCAGTAGAAACATCGGAACAATGAAGCCTAAAACTATATACATCAATTATATATATGAACAATAAGAAAAATGTGAAAATAAATAAACAGTATATATAAAAACAACGTATGGTTACGACAAACCCAAAATTTTCCTTGGTATTCACAGCATTCGGAGGAGATAACACCTGGAGACCGGAATGACACTCCCAATAGAAATACCAGAATAATAAGGGTAGATATTATATACGATATTTATATGAAATAATAAATAATATAAAGTTAATATAAATAAATAATATAAATATGGGGTAAAAATATAAAAATACTATATAATATATATGTGCTATATACATATTAATCTATACATAATGATATGCTAAATATATCATATATACATATAAATATAATATACATATTATAAATAATATTATACATATTAAATATATATATACATAATAATATACTTATATATATCATATATACGTATGAATATATCAATATACACATTATATATATATTATTTATACATATAAATATAACATATCATATACATATTATATAAATTTACATTTAAATATTATATATATTATAGAAATATATTGTGTACATATTATATATATTAACATATTAAACAAAAAAAATCAAAACATATCGAATATAATATGAACGTACATAAGTAAAGGGATGAAATTAAAGAACATAAAAAGAAGTGCAGAAAATGAATTAAAATAAAATTCTTAGCCGAAATTAAAGTATTTACAAAAGTCAGGGACTAAATGCAAAATTATACGCTCGAATTAGGATTAAATTAAAGGCTGTTGAGAGTTTAAGGGACCAAAAGTGCAAATATCCCACTAAATATTTATCAAATCTGACTTTAGGACCGAATTGCAAAACGTTTAAAACTAATGGGGACTAAATAAAATAATTTTACCATGCGAAAGCCCCTTTTTGTAATTATTTTTTAGGGTGGAAGGACCAATAATGCTATTTTCCCATTTTATACTAACTTATGGGCTAAATTAAAAAAGATAAAATATGGAAATTGAATTAAAAGGAAATAAGGACGCGATTGAAAGCTAAAAAACTTTAGAGGGACCAGGGTAGTAATTACACCATGCGACAGGCGATTAGTATAAACGGTTTGGGGCGGAGGGACTAAAGATGTAACTTACCCATTTTTTATTTAAAACCAAAAAAACCCTAATCAAATTCTATTCCCCATTTTCTTTCTTAGCAGGCCGCCTCCCATTTTATCTTTTTTTTTATTTCAAAACCCTAAGATGTTCGAACCCTTCCCCTTTTTCTTGTTCGAATCTGGAACTTTTGGATCAAAGAGGATGATCGATGCTTGACTGGAAGGGTTCAACAACTTGGCCGTGGACGACGACGGCGACATCGGTTTAAAACCGAACTAAGATAAAAAAAACAATCTTTTTCTGTTTTTTATACTTTCACTAACGGATTCGAACATGCAAAAAAAATATACCTTATTTCTACCCTTTTTTGTACTTCTGTTTAGATCCCAAACATTTCTGGAAATTTCTTTTTTTTTTATTTTGTTTGAACCTTTCAAATCCTCGTTTTAGATTACATAAGTATGGGTTTTATACCCATTCGAAAAATACATAAAAATGAGATTCCCCTATTTGATTTGGCTCGATATGATGATATAGAGATAAAAATTCTTTTTTTTCTTTTTACAGGTCTGAAACATTCTAGGGCGGTGGATCACGTGAATATGACAGTGGTCGGTGTTAAAGATGGGCGGTGGAAAGCCCTGATGGCACGCGTAGCGACCAAGGGGCGTTGAAGAGCCGCGCGTGGGAAAGGTGAAGGGTTCGCGGCGGCAGCATACTAGGGATTAGGGTTATGGTTTTTAAGTTATATCAGGGTTGGGTTAGGTTTATGGGTACCAGGTCAGATTTATGGTTTTAGCAGATATGGGTATTGTAATGGGCCTTAATTTATTGGTAAGTGGGTTTGGTTTAAAAAGTTGGGTTTATAATAATATTGGGTCTGTATTTTTGGGTATTAATAATGGGCTTGATTTAGGTTTGGCCCGGACTAAAATGGGTTACTACACCCATATTTAAAAAATGCGAGAATCTTCCCCAGGTCGGGTCATCGCGTCATATCTTGTATGAAACGACGCTGTTTTGGGCCTAAGCTCAGATGCCCAAACGGAGTCGTTTAGTGACTTTATAAATACCCCTTTTTCGGCTAAAAATCATTTTTTCAAGTAATAACCAAAAAAGCCAAAAAAAAAAAAGCTCTTCAGCCCTCTTTGCCCGCTGCGGTCGCTGCCCGCTGTAGGTCGTAGCAGACCACCGCTCGCTAGCGATGGTGGCTGAAAACTCGCAATGGACTATTTTTCGACTCTTCTCGATGCACTGAGTTCGAATCCGAGGTCAGTTTTTTGAATAAATGCTTCAGGTAAGTGAGAACACCCAAAAACCTTTCGGCTTCCTTTATTTTTTTATTGTTATTTTTTTCGATTTATTTTGGATTATATGATACACTGAATTTTTTTAATCTCTTTTTTTATTTTGAACTAAAAAAAGCCCCCTTTTCAAATACATGCATTGGATTTTTATACCCGAATTTAAAAAATAAATAACAATAAAAAACAACTTGTTTGCAACTTGCTTTTGATTTGATTTTAAAAGGATGCTTCTTTTGCATGTTCGGCTTGGACGGTTACCATGTGATGGCAGGCGACGGTGGCAGTCCGAGGTGGCGGGCGTGGCAGTGGGTGATGCGCGTGCAAGCCACGGCAGCCGAAGAGTCGGCGCGTGGCATGCAAGCTCCAGGGGGAGATGTAAAGTCAAGGGGCGGTGGTGGCAGAGGGATAAGCAGCTAGGGTTATTAGGTTTTATTATTTTTAGGGTTAGGTTATATTTTTAATGGGTATTGGATTGGGTTATGTTGGGTATTAGTTAGGCTTGAATGTAATGGGCCAGATGGGTTTTAATGGGTGTTGGATTTAATTTTGGGTAGGTTTGTATGAGTCTGGGTAATTGGGTTAAATGTGTTATTGTAACGGGTCTTTGGGTAAGTTGTATTTATAATTGGGCTCAAGGGACCCGACAAAAATGAGTTATGATAGGTACCAACTTGAGAAAATGTATCTAGTTCAGGTAACAAATATATATTTAAACAAGGACGGAACTATGTATATGGTGGGAGGGACCCTCCCAAAATATTTTAGTATAATAGCATTTGAGGCCCTTCTAAATTTATATACTAGTCAAATAAGGACTTTACCCCTCAATTTTTTAATTTAAAGACTAAATAAAGTCTTACCTTTCTCAGTGTGAGATTCTAGCTCCGTTCCTATATTTAAATAAACTAAAATTAATTTCTCCAAAAGAAACCATTTGTTGTTGTTTACGGTTATCATTTAAAAATATTAAAATAAGGTCAAATTTGGTTTCTGCAAAGGAATAATTCTTTACAAACATTTGATAAAAAAAAAAAAGTTCTTTACAAACAAACCGGCATGTCCCAGATTAACAATAGTTTAATGGATGTGCATAAAACAGTTTTTAAAATGCATTTCAAAACCACTAGTTGTTTACAATATATATGTTCTCTAAGATTCCGATAAAATATTCTATCGAAAAGAAGAAGAATCCCAGAAAATAATTCATGAATCAAACCGTTAAACCATCCATTTTTCTACCAACTTCAATGATTCATGTCAGAACACACACAAAAAAAGAGATTTTAAAATTTGAAATGCGAATATAGTAAATTACTCGTGACTTTAGTTATGTTATTTGCGTTTTATTAAATTAGTCTTTTTACGTATACTCGTGACAAGTTAACTTTTGAATAAAAGAAATTTAAGAAGATTTAAATTTATAAAGTACAGTAATATTTTATTTTACTCGTGTACCTTTTTATTAGTTTAAAATTAATTTTCTTTTGAACCATGACATGAATTTTATTCATTATCATGAAAGATATTACAAATACAATGTATCAAAAAGAAAAAAAAATAGACTAGTCCACTAAAAATCTCATACAAAGTGCAAAGAAAAACAAACTCTTCTATGAAAATTAGCATACCATCAAAACCCAAAAACCTTCATGAATCTCTTTGTCTTTAGCCAAACGAGACATTTTACGGGATGAAAAAAGAGAGGTGAGCGAACTAAACTATTAGACAGATTGCTCTGCTACACAGTTCTAATTACATCGACTAACAAACCATCAAACGAGTAGGGATCAATCTTTTCTATGACCACCGACAGAATCAAATCAGAAAGCTAGTGTCGTGAGTATCTTTATATGAGTACCAAACGACTAGTACGGTACGCTAAAATAGTGTCAAACGACAAGATGAAACGAACCACAAAAGCCAATGAAAAACGTGTCACAAAGGCAGAGAAAATGCGTGTCACAAGAGCAGAGATTTTTATTAAAATTGAAAAAACTGAACATGAAAGAGCAAGAAAAATAATGAACACCGGTGATCGACAACTAGTACTAAAACTGGTTGTCGACACTAGTTAAGCAAAAAAAAAGATAAGAAAAACTTGCGACAGGTATAAAGAGAAAACTAGGTTCCAGAGAAAAACTAGACTATATTTTTTAATTATTTTTACTTTTCTTTTAAAAGCATTTAAATAAATTCATTTAAGGATCTCTTTTAAGACTACATATGGTCGTTCCTATTATACATATTCATTTCCCCTAATTTCAATCAGTCAAGTCTGATTTGAGTAGAGGTGGCAAACAGGTCATTCGGTTCGGGTTCGGTTTCGATTCGGATCATTTTGGGTTTGATATTATTCGGTTCAAACTCGGTTTCGGTTCGGTTCAGTTTAATTCGGGTCATTTCGGGTCTGATATTATTCGGTTCGGTTATTTTCGGTTAGGGTCAATTTCGGGTCAATGAGAGATCGGTCGGTTTTAATCGAGTTTTTAGGCCGGTCAGTATTTTACACCGTATATATAGATTTATAAAGTCAATATATTTAACTTTTTTTGTGAGTTGTGCGATTGTTCATATTCTATCTTTATTTATTTCTATTAATATCTTTTATATATTTCGGGTTGTCTTTGGTTCGGGTCTATTCGATTCGGGTCCATTCGGTTCAGGTAAAAATCGGTTCGGGCCCATTTTGGTTTAACTAAATTTCGGATCTGTTTCGGTTCGGTTCGATTTGTTTCGATTTCGAATCAAATTTTGGGTCATCATGTTCGAGTCGATTTCGGGTCTCGGTTCGGGTAAATCGATTCGGTTTTTGGGTTTCGAGTCAAGTTTGCGATTTGAGTAACTTAAATGAATGGATTCACGTTCACTTGTTTTATTTTTTAACAACCGTAAGAAATTGGATTTATGTTCACGTAAAAATCGAACTATTCATCCAATTCTTTGTTCATTTATGACTAATGTAATTAATATCCTACAATTACCGGTCATTCCAGGTTTAAATTGATACCAAATAGTTTAGATTTTGTTTCAATCAAAATTTTAGCGTGTTTCGACCTATTGTGATCAAATACCAAATTGTATCAATGCGTACTGATATCATATTTTTATTTCTTACATAATTACATCAAAAACTAAAATGGGTTTGGATTTAATGCATTAACAGTGTATAATTTTAAGTTACAAATTTTTGTACATATGTATATGTATATGTATATGTATATAATACATATGAAACATATTTTAAAAATAATGATAAACCCAAAGCCGCATATCAAATTATATTGCTGAAAAAAGAATGAAAAAAAGGTAGGAACATTATTTAACGTGCATGTTTCTCTGAACAAAATTTCTCTACCCCTAATTATGTCCCTTTTTATGCATTTTTGGTTGTGGGCGTCCCCAACTAGGGATGGAGCCAGGATTTAGGGTTGTGAGCAAAACATAAATATTTGAAAGGGGAGCAAATTCATAAATAACCCATTTTTTAAAAGAATTTATATGTAGGACCAAAGGTGAAAAAATAAAACCCCACCCCCCCACATAGTAGGGGTGTGCATTATTCGGTTTTAACCGAATTAACCTATCGAACCGAATTTTTTCAGTTAATTCGGCCAGTTAATTTTAGGTAGGTTCGATTAACGGTTAATTTTTTTTGAAAAATTCGGTTATCAGTTAATTCGGTTCGAAATCTGTTAATTAACCGAAATTATTATATATTAAATATTATACATATTTATTTTTGGTCATTGAACTTTTACAAATCATAAAATGATCATTAAAATTTTTGATATATTATAAAATGGTCATTAAACTTTTATCAAATTAGCATAAAATGAAAGTTCAATGACTAAAAAGATTATTTTAGCATAATTTAGTGACCAACTGTCCAATTTACCCAAAATTTTATAACAAATTTCGGTTAATTCAAAAACCGACCGAATTAACCGAATTTTTTTCAGTTCAGTTAAAAATTTTCAAAAAAAATCGGTTCGGTTAACGGTTAAAAGAAAAAAAATTGGTTAATAGATTTTGGGTAATTCGGTTCGGTCGGTTAACTGAATTACCCGAATGCACACCCCTACCACATAGTTCCGTCACTGTTCCCAATGCTCGTTTGCTCTTTATTATCGAATTACTCGAATGCACACTCCTACCACATAGTTCTGTCACTGTTCCCGACGCTCGTTTGCTCTTTATTTTCTCGCCAAACGACTCTCGATTTGGTCGTTAATGAACGTTTGGATTTTCCAACTTTTCACAATGATCGTTTGTCCTTCGACGCCCGTTTACCACCTCAATGACAAAGGAAACCTGAGTATCAGGCCATGCAGGAACGTGATTCTTCCATATTTACTCCCAAATCACGAATTAGAATTGCTGCCTTGTAACCGGAGGTGAAAAGGGGAGGTAAAAAATCTTGCAATAATTGGGAACACGTGGGGAAAAAGGTGTTTACTTGACTTTGTTCTGTCTTTTTTGAGCGACCGCACCCCACAGGGGTCATCCGTCTTCCAACTTTTACTAAACCTTTCGGTTAGAATTATTTACTCGAGAAGAACGGAGAGAAACTAAGCGATCCGGGACAAATTAGAGCCAATTTTAAGTGTCCATACAAAATTCCTATCTAAATGAAAGGACAAGAATGCTATTTTTATTACATGCAATTTGTCGTGGTAATGATTGTTTATCTTATCTGACCACCAAAAGGTAGGGGCTGGGCTTATGTCGTATGGTAATTCCTCCAATGTTGTTAGTTTGTTTCTGGCACCTACGAAACCATGAACATCGTGTATTATGTTTGGCCAAAGTGGAGGGAGTGAAAAAGTTGGGGAGAGTGAAAAAGGATAGATGCCGTGCACCTAGGGAGACAAATAGACGAGGAGGTAATGAAGTAATTGGTGTGGACATCAGCCTAAAAACACGATGCATGGCTTCCTAAGGGTTAGGAGTCTATGGTTCTGATTGGTTTCCAATATGTCACAATCGGAGCCCAGCTGTGTGTTTTCCTTTTTGTCTCGGCACGTCACACATACAAAAAAGATAAGCAATTACTTGTGGGACGAGTCTAACGTATAACAGGTCTAGAGCGCTGTTAAAAGACGAAAGTTTTTATATTTATCCAAAATCTTAAAATGTTAGATTTTTTTATAACATTTTAAGTTAAATTCTTTTTGTTTTTGGAAGTAAGTATTAATACTTGTCCAAAATTTTAACATATTATTAAAAAAGTTAAGTATCGATACTTGTCTAAAAACACAAAAATTTAACTTCAAATATTATCAAAAAATATACCCTATGTCCTACTCAATATGTCCCTTTTGTGTTTTAAAATTATCTTACTTAAAATGTTTTATTGAAAAAATCAACAACTTTTATAAGAAACATTTCCCTTTATATTTTTTTTTAGTTTTTCAATAAAACAAAATTCAACTTTTTAAGGATAAAATTGTCGTTTTAATTATTTTACATCATCTTTCTTACACATTTTTACATAAACTTTTTCTTCTTAAAACTGTGTAAAAAGTCAACAATAAACAAAATAAATAGACGAAAAGAATAATATTTTAAATTTTTAAATAAATTTTAAAATTTATTATTTTTTAATCTCACCCTAGCCTGTATACCCCACACCTACCCATAGAATGAGGGGGTGGATCACATAATTCACGTGGGAATGCCTAGGCTAGGACTTTGAATTCCCCGCCTGCAACCCTCGGTTCATATAGGTCATGAAGCCGAAATTGCAAGTTTGACAATTCTCCGTTCATAATCAAAGCCATTTTTTTTCTTTCTATTTCATGGCATCTGATGCAAGTTTGACAATTGTGGTCGCAGTTTCAGCGACTTCGCTGTATTTTTGTTGTCTATCACCTAAATAGTGAAAATACGCTTCTATTATAAATAAGTACCTAAAAATATATTAATATTTTATTTAAAATATTTTTTTAGTTAAAATAAATATTTAAGGAATATTTTAGTTGTAAAAGACACCTAAAATATTTTTTCGTCAAATTAAGTTCTTAATGTATTTTTTAATCAACATTACAGGTCAACTTTTAGGAATCTAAATAAAAAAATATATACTTTAGGTACTTATTTGATAAAAAAAATTAACTAAAAATTATACTTTAGGTACTTAATTTCACAAAAAAATACTTTAAATACCTAGACGAAAAATTTAGTATACTTTAGGTACTTATTTGTAATATAAGCCAATATCAATATTTACACAACTTTCTTGTCTGTGCCCCAATGTATGTCTCACACTAAAAAATATGTTTAGGGTTAAAATTTAGGTTTAGAGTTTAGGGTGTACATTTTAGTTTTTAGGGTTTATGGTTTATAATTTAAAACTTGAGATTAGAACTTAGAGTTTAATTTTTTTAGTATTCGAGCATACATAGACGCACCGAGAAAAAAAATCTGTACGTGGTAGGGGTGCACAAAACATTGTTTAATCAAATAAATATAACAGAACTTGATCGATTTGAACGAGTTTTGGTTTATATATTAGAATATTCCTTAAAGTATTGTAGTTTATTTGAATAAGTCCTTACAGTTTTTTCTATCTAAACAAACCCTTAATCTTTATGCATACTCATCAGAGCTCTTGATTTTAATTAGTCAGCATTTTTCTGTATTTTATTTTGAAGCATATCATAATTCTAATGGCTGTGAAATATTTTAGGTAAATTACCTCATAGGTCAATAAACTGTTGAGGTGGTTCTATTTAGACAACAAGGCTATAAATATTTTTAATTCGATTACTAAACTATTAAAATAGTATCAATCAGGTCACCGACTATTAACTGTTTAAGTGTTAACAGAAATATTAATGTGATAATTAAGTAAAGTTTTATAATTACATATTTGATCCTCATTACTTATATATTTTTTCAATTCAGACCTAATTGTAATTTAATTCAATAATTTTTTTTCTCCGAGCAAAGGATGACATATGCATCATTTGTTTGGAGAAAATTGGAAAATCAAAATTGGAATAAGGGGGGCCATTCTTGCAAAAAAAGGTTTTAAGAGTAGTGATTGTTGGGCCAAATCCATTACTTGGTTAAAGGTTGACAATATTTTCTTTTAAAGGCTATCTTATATTCTTATTGGTAAAAATTAAAGAAAACAAAAATAAAGTTACCTATCAGAAATTGAACCCGAACATAATATTAATCAAAATTAAAGTGATGTTACACCATAGACATGATTATTCGTCAATATTTTTTAGATTCAAAAGACTGAAACTAATTATATTACATAAAATTATATGCCTATCAGAAAACTGGATTTAAAAATATATAACGAACATAAAATATAACTAACTAAAGTCTGCTAAATTGTAATTTAAATGCACTCAGCTTTGTTTGTTGATTTATTGGCCAATCAAGAACTAGCTACGGCTTCCAAATAATTCAGAAACTTACTTAATTGTACACCAGGATGGTGAGATCTAGAAAAGCCCCTAACCAGACCCTAGATGATAAAATTATGATTTCAATTCCGTCAAATTTTGAAGTTCTAAATTTCGACAATGATAAAATTACATTCTAAACTCTTATAAATGGTAATTTTTAGTTTTAATCCTTTTAAAATCTGTAATTTACTTGTACCCCAACAAATTCATGACTTCGTCCGTGATCAAAGCATTCGATAAGCAAACAAAGTTGTTCCATGTAATGATTTGAACAAAGTTGCACAATGTAGCATCTTATAATATGAAAGGTCTCTAGGAACTATCAACGACAACTAGTTGTTCCAGTGAGACGAGACACTAATTCTTTAAGCAAAGTCAAGGATTCGAGTCCTGATGTTGTAAATAGAGAAAATTAGGTTTCGGATTAATCAGCCAATAGATTAGATACATGTGATTAAACAAAAAAAAATCACAGAAACCTACAGCTACCTGTTTATTCTAAGCTTCAAAACAATCAATGAGGTACCTTGACCTTTCGCTCAACCATCTTATCCTTTATAGTATACAAGCTCGGTTTCCCACCCCTTGACTGAATATTGCCTCATCAAATACTCTGGCCTACTACTTTCCACAGTTTCCTGCAAAACTCCATTAAACATCGAATCTCTTCATTCATCTGACCACCGTTTTCCTTCTGCAATGGGATTGCTTGTCCCATCTCGTGAACATCATTTGCAGGGCAAATCCTAGCGAACAAAGTGATACGATCATGAGAGGGGTCAAAATAATAATCTTGGAAAAGAAGTTGAAACTGTTTTGCAAGTCAAAAATGTTAATCAACTTGCGACGCATTTTTGGATGGGATTCAGGCATTTATGGGTCAACATGTCTTCTTAAAACTTGCCCGGCTGTCAATTAGCTTTCAAACGCATCTTGAAACGCCTCAATCAGACGTCTGGAACTCAAGATACGTCTATTTTAGCAAAGGCAGCGCATGAAAAAATTCCTATACGAGATTAATACGGGATTTTTGGATAATTACGGATTTTTTAAATTTTATTTGATTATTTGTAATTTAAATCAATATAGGATTCTCAATATCTATTAGGATCAGATTTATTTAATTAAGATTTTATTTTAAGAATTTATTTATTATTAGAAATTACTTATCTAATTAGGAGATTAGATTTTAGCATTTATTTATTGTATTTAATTCCTTAAGTTTAGTAAGATTAAAACTTCTCCAAGGCCTATATAAAGGAGGCTTCACCCACATTGTAATTAAGAATTCCTTGGATTAAAAGAAAGTTCTCTTTGAATTTATACTTGCAAGAAGTTTATCTTGTTTTTTTAGAAGCAAATCAATCTTCAAGTTCTTGTGATTTGTTGTTGAGGATTTTCACACTCCTGCTTGTCCATACAATCGCGTTTGGAAGGGTGGGTTAGAGCCGCTTGAGGTTGTTTGCTTAGATAATTGCGTCTAAGAGGGTGCCGAGGACAACTATCATTTCATCACGCCAACTCCACATATTCAAGCTTCCTCTATTGACCACTATAAGCAAATATGAATTTTCAGATCTGTTCTTTATTTTGGTTTGTTTTTTTATTTGGATTTGCGCTACTCTATCATTTGGTATCAGAGTTGAGATGATTCTTGGAGGATGTTTCGCAGAGACAAACCGCGTACAAAACAACATGATAGTTCGAGTTTTACTTCTCGAGAAAAGCCTCACTGATACATGTATGGGGGAGCTAAAATGATGCATTGTAGCCAAAGAATTGATGCTGTTTTATAAGTCTGGAATTTCATCCGACTTGCATCGAATTTTCGGATGGGATCCGGGCACTTCTGAGTCTACATGTCTTCTTCAAACAAATTCTTCTGTCTCTTAGCTTTCCAACGCATCTTGAAACGCATCAATCCGACATCGGGAGCTCAAGTTATGTCCATTTTAGTGAAGACTGTGCGAGCAGAAATCTCTATACGATTTTATCACGGGAAATATTATTTATTACGAATTTTCAATAATTTTATTGATTATTTGTACTTAAATTTAATCTAGAATTTTTTATGAAGATATTTAGATGATTTAGGATTAGATTTGTTATTTATTTATTAGTTTGTTAGGTTAGATAAAATATGTTTATTTATTTTATTATTATCTTTACTTTTCCTAATTTAAGTTGAACTCTTCATTCGTAGCCTATTTAAAGGCATATTTGCTTCACTAATAAGAACAACATCATGAATTTATGAGTTGCAAAAACCTTTGGCCATGGGCCATTTTATTTTCAAGGTAGATAGATTTGCCTTGTTATTTTTAAAGATCGTAAGTCTTCTTCAACGTAAGTTCGTCAAGTTCTTGTGATGGAGATCATCTTCACACTCTTGCTTGCCTAGGTAATTGCGTCTAGGAGGGTGGGTTAGAGCCGCTTGAGGTTGCTTGCTTAGATAATCGCGTCTAAGAGGGTGCCGATGACAAAATATCCTATAAGATCTATCTCGTCATCATCCATTCATCGGAGGGATTCGTGTCGTTTGCAGGTGTTTGCCTATTCAATTGCGATTAGGAGGGTGCCAAGGACAAATATATCCAACACGGCCACCATCAAATTCATCCTATCTCGTTTTCTACATCAAGATCATGCTTTATTATCGGTTTACTGAACTTGGAGTTTGGGGTTTTCTCGGATCATATTAGTGAGTTTGCTAGATTAATTGTGATCTAGAGGGTTCCTAGATTTTGAGGTAATTCTTGGATCCTAGCTTCTGTATCAATTGGTAATCAGAGCCTTGGTTTAGGTGTTTGAAACAATTATCTTTTATTGTTGTTTTAGTAGTTGAGAAAAAAGAAAAAATATATAATTCTCTATATAGATCCTAGTTTTAATATTTCATTCCTGGAGACATCTCAAGAGACTTGAAGGTTGTGATCAACAACTCTTAAGATTCGGGACGAATCGTTTTCAACAGGGGGAGAATGATACATGTATGGGGGGCTAAAATGAAGCATTGTGGCCAAAGAATTGAAGCTGTTTTATAAGTCTGGAATTTCAGCCGACTTGCATCGAATTTCCGGATGGGATCCTGGCACTTTTGAGTCTACATGTCTTCTTCAAACATATTCTTCTGTCTCTTAGCTTTCCAACGCATCTTGAAACGCATCAATCTGACATTGGGAGCTCAAGTTATGTCCATTTTAGTGAAGATTGTGCGATCAGAAATCTCTATACGCTTTTATCACGGGAAATATTATTTATTACGAATTTTCAATAATTTTATTGATTATTTGTACTTAAATTTAATCTAGAATTCTTTATGAAGATATTTAGATGATTTAGGATTAGATTTGTTATTTATTTATTAGTTTTTTAGGTTAGATAAAATATGTTTATTTATTTTATTATTATCTTTACTTTTCCTAATTTAAGTTGAACTCTTCATTTGTAGCCTATTTAAAGGCATATTTGCTTCACTAATAAGAACAACATCATGAATTTATGAGTTGCAAAAACCTTTGGCCATGGGCCATTTTATTTTCAAGGTAGATAGATTTGCCTTGTTATTTTTCGTATCAGAAGTCTTCTTCAACGTAAGTTTGTCAAGTTCTTGTGATGGAGATCATCTTCACACTCTTGCTTGCCTAGGTAATTGCGTCTAGAAGGGTGAGTTAGAGCCGCTTGAGGTTGCTTGCTTAGATAATCGCGTCTAAGAGGGTGCCGAGGACAAAATATCCTATAACATCTATCTCATCATCATCCATTCATCGGAGAGATTCGTGTCGTTTGCAGGTGTTTGCCTATTCAATTGCGATTAGGAGGGTGCCAAGGACAAATCTATCCAACACCGCCACCATCAAATTCATCCTATCTCGTTTTCTACATCAAGATCATGATTTATTATCGTTTTGCTGAACTTGGAGTTTGGGGTTTTCTCGAATCATATTAGTGAGTTTGCTAGATTAATTGTGATCTAGAGGGTTCCTAGATTTTGAGGTAATTCTTGGATCCTAGCTTCCGTATCAATTGGTAATCAGAGCCTTGGTTTAAGTGTTTGAAACAATTATCTTTTACTGTTGTTTTAGTAGTTGAGAAAAAAGAAAAAATATATAATTCTCTATATAGATCCTAGTTTTAATATTTCATTCCTGGAGATATCTCAAGAGACTTGAAGGTTGTGATCAATAACTCTTAAGATTCGGGACGAATCATTTTCAACAGGGGAGAATGATACATGTATGGGGGGGGCTAAAATGATGCATTGTAGAAAAAGAATTGAAGTTGTTTTATAAGTCTGGAATTTCAGCCGACTTGCATCGAATTTTCGGATGGGATCCAGGCACTTCTGAGTCTACATGTCTTCTTCAAACATATTCTTATGTCTCTTAGCTTTCCAACGCATCTTGAAACGCAACAATCGGACATCGGGAGCTCAAGTTATGTCCATTTTAGTGAAGAATGTGCGAGCAGAAATCTCTATACGATTTTATCACGGGAAATATTATTTATTACGAATTTTCAATAATTTTATTGATTATTTGTACTTAAATTTAATCTAGAATTCTTTATGAAGATATTTAGATGATTTAGGATTAGATTTGTTATTTATTTATTAGTTTTTTAGGTTAGATAAAATATGTTTATTTATTTTATTATTATCTTTACTTTTCCTAATTTAAGTTGAACTCTTCATTTGTAGCCTATTTAAAGGCATATTTGCTTCACTAATAAGAACAACATCATGAATTTATGAGTTGCAAAAACCTTTGGCCATGGGCCATTTTATTTTCAAGGTAGATAGATTTGCCTTGTTATTTTTCAGATCGTAAGTCTTCTTCAACGTAAGTTCGTCAAGTTCTTGTGATGGAGATCATCTTCACACTCTTGCTTGCCTAGGTAATTGCGTCTAGGAGGGTGGGTTAGAGTCGCTTGAGGTTGCTTGCTTAGATAATCGCGTCTAAAAGGGTGTCGAGGACAAAATATCCTATAACATCTATCTCGTCATCATCCATTCATCGGAGAGATTCGTGTCGTTTGCAGGTGTTTGCCTATTCAATTGCGATTAGGAGGGTGCCAAGGACAAATCTATCCAACACCGCCACCATCAAATTCATCCTATCTCGTTTTCTACATCAAGATCATGCTTTATTATCCGTTTGCTGAACTTGGAGTTTGGGGTTTTCTCGGATCATATTAGTGAGTTTGCTAGATTAATTGTGATCTAGAGGGTTCCTAGATTTGGAGGTAATTCTTAGATCCTAGCTTCCGTATCACTCCCTTGACTAAACCAAACTTTAAAATACCTTATTTCCATAGAAAGTATGATCCTGATGGTTGTGATTGGGAATATCGCATTGATCATTTGTTTGATTTCTTTGGATATCCCGAGGAAGATCAAGTTCCATTAGTGGCCCTAAATTTCATGGATTACGCCTCACTTTGGTGGAAATCGTTGCGGCAAAATAGGCGTCTCAATGGAGAAACCAAGATAAGATCTAGGGCAGAACTCAAGAAAGTCATGAGAGAGCGATTCGTTTCCATCCATTATCAACAAAAAGAATCCTCTTTTATTATAATCGAATCATCGTCAGTACAACATATTAATGAACCATCGTTGGTGTGTCACATAGAAAAAGAGGTGAACACCACACCAGAGACGATGATAGTCCCACAAATCGAACCATCTGTTCTCACCACGACTCCACAAGATATTCCGTGTGAGGACGAATGAGAACAAGATGATGCACAATCAAAAAATAAAGTACTTGTGTGTTACGAAAGCAAATGTGATTCTAACCCTTCATTTAATTATTTTCCTATCATTATGTTAGAAACACTTCCTCCTCTATAGAAATTGTATTTTAATGATATTTTTGTGAGAGGAATTGAGTACGCGGGTTATTTTATTTGAAAGAGACCGAGAGTAATAAAAGTCCAATTAATGACCCAATTAAGGTGAGTGAAAAAAACAAGAGGTAAAAGTCAATCCATGTGCAAAAGAAAAAGACGAAAAAATATAAAGAGAGATTTTTTTCAACCTAACCATAACATCCTTGTTTCAAGTGGTTTTGAGTTATTTTTCAAGGACTTTGTTGAACCATTGTGAGGTTCTAAATTAGATCACTCCACTTATGAAAAAGATTCCTTTATTCTTCCCGTTATTTCACGTCCTTCTTTTTTCGGCTTGGATTCAATGACGAATCCCTTTGAGGAGGGATGGGATGATACGTGTCTGGCAAGGTATATGCGAACGCTTAAACCCCCTGTGAGCGCTCGACAACTTGCGGACTTGCGAAGACTCTTTGAATGGAATCCCGATTCGAGGACAAATCCTTTTGAAGAGTAGGGGAATGATACGATCATGAGAGGGGTCAAAATAATCATCTTGGAAAAGAAGTTGAAACTGTTTTGCAAGTCAAAAACGCCAATCAACTTGCGACACGTTTTTGGATGAGATCCAGGCATTTATGGGTCGATATGTCTTCTTAAAACTTGTTCGGCTGTCAATTAGCTTTCCAACACATCTTGAAACTCCTCAATCAGACATCTAGAACTCAAAATACGTCTATTTTAGCGAAGGTAGCTCATCAGAAATTCCTATACGGGATTAATACAAGATTTTTGAATAATTATGGATTTTCAAGATTTTATTTGATTATTTGTAATTTAAATCAATATAGGATTCTGCAATATCTATTAGGATCAGATTTATTTAATTAGGATTTTATTTTAATCATTTATTTATTATTAAAAGTTACTTATCTAATTAGGAGATTAGATTTTAGCATTTATTTATTGTATTTAACTAAGTTTAGTAGGATTAGAACTTCTCCAAGGCCTATATAAAGGAGGCCTCACCCACATTGTAATTAAGAATTCCTTGGATTAAAAGAAAGTTCTCTTTGAATTATACTTGTAAGAAGTTTATCTTTTTTTAGAAGTAAATCAATCTTCAAGTTCTTGTGATTTGTTGCTGAGGATCTTCACACTCCTGCTTGTCCATACAATCGCATTTGGAAGGGTGGTTTAGAGCTGTAGCGACTAATTTTTTTTCGGGCCGAAGGCTGCTACGAAAAATGAGAAAAATCGTGTATGGGGAGTGTTTCCCGCCTTTATTGAAAATTTTAAAAAGGGGGCATTCTTTAAAAACTCGATAATTTTGGAAAACTAAGATTCGCCACCGGATACCGTAAAAACAAAAGCCAGAAATTTCTAAAAGATTGGGTTCGGGAGTTAGTTACGGATGGGGAAGTGTTAGCACCCCTCACCGCCCAAAATTGGTATCAAATAGATTCGTATCGTATTTATAAAGAAAAATAAAAAATTGATTTAATTAATTAATTAATTCCTAAAATGTAAGTTTTGAATATTAATTTTGCCTCGATCCACGGTACCAAAGGAGATGACACCCGGAAACCGGGATGACACTCCCACTAAAATACCAGGATAAAAGGCCTAAAACTATACACACAAAGACATGTATAAACAAAGTAATTTTGACAAAAATAAATACAAGGTAATAAATAAAATATATACAACGTATATAAGAAAAATATATAACATGGCATGATATTACTATATGTATAATAAAATAATACATATAAGAAAATGACTTTTGTAAAAATATAAGTTAATATACGTATACATAAACTTATAACTACAATACTATATAAGTTTAAAAAAACATATATGAATATAATAATTACAAAATATTATTCAAAAGAAATAGATAAAAACATAGTATGCATAACTTAATATATACATATATAATATTACATATCATATACATATAAGACATAATACTGAAAAACCAAATAAAATATAGTATTACATACATATTATATGGGAATAACACATAAAGGTATAGACTACATACATGATATAATAAGAACAAAATAACTAACAAAAACACTTGTAGCAAGCAAAATACGCATGGCATATATCACATAGGCTAACATTAATAGATAAAAAAACAAAAGAGAGAATTATCAATGTACAGAAAAACAAAGCAACGGGTATATAATAGCCACTACTTAAACAAATACCAATCGAATATATAAAACATGCAAACACCATAGAATAAGGATTAAACTTAAATCAAACTAAAACTGAAATAAAAAATGCAATGCACAGGGTCTAAACTGGTAATTATACACTGGTTTTAGGACTAAATTGAAAGGAAAAAAAACTATATTGAAAGCTAAAAACAAGGATGGGGGACCGAAACTGTTATTTACCCTTTTAAAATAATTAAAACAAATTCAGTGGTGAAATTAAAAACATGCCTGAACTAAGGGGGACCAATAGTGTAAATAAACCATGCGACATGCCAGAAATCCGAAGAAAAGTAGGGTGGGAGGACTGATAAGGTAATTTTCCCTTATAAAAACTGATTTAATTCAATTTAATGACTAAATTGAAATGTTTTAAAAAACATGGAGGACCAAGGACCGCATTAAAATTTGCGGAAGGGCTGCGGAGAAGTTTTAAAAATGCAGAGGACTGAAATCTGATTTTCCCATTTTTAAAAGATTAAAACACTATAAATGGACCTCTTCGGTTCAACCGAAAGCCTTTTTGCCACTTTAAAACTTTGTTTCTAAAAAGAAACCCTCCCCCTTTATTATTTCTCCCAAAGCCGAACCCAAAAGAAACCCTAAACTCAATCGGTTGCTCTAAACACCATAAACCTCCTTCAGTCACCGTCATCTCCAGAAACCGGCTGTGGTCCGGCTACTCCGATCACCGCCCTTAGCCTTTAGGCGTCTCTAATCAACCCTAAAAAAACCAAACTAAAACTATTCTTTTAAAACCTGAAACTCTATTGTTTTTAATTAAAACAAACCCTAAAATTATTTCCCCTTTACCGGCTCACCTTATTCGGCTCAGGAGCTCGACAGTTTGTTACCGGCGAAGGAGAGTTTGAACGGCGAGGGTAAAAATCTAAGCCCTTTTATTTTTTGTATTCAAAAATGCATACAAGATTAAATGAGAAGGTATATACCTCTGAAGTAATTTTTTTATTAATTCCGAAAACTCTCTACGTACAAAATGTCTTGAATACATTGATATATATCCTCTGATTTTTGCTTGTGATTTCTATATTAGTTTATAGAATAAGTAAACTTTAAATGAAAATATTGTTGATGATTTGGGTTTTGATATCCCTTGTTTTTTATGTTTTTGGTACGCTCGGGTGGTTAAAACGGTGAAGGGATGTACGGCAGTTTGCGAAAATTTCGATGATACGGCCACGTGACGGGGAAGATGGATGGTCTCTTGGCCAGCTTCATTCTTGGCCGTTGGATCAAATTTGATCCAACGGCTGAGATTACTCGAAAGATTAATGGTCTAGATTAGATCTTCAAAATGGCGTGGTTGCCCTCTGATGATGACACGTGGCATGTGGGAACTGAAAAGCCTGCGCGTGCAGTGTGGAAGACAATGGGATAAGGTGTGATCCTCACGTGTGGCGGATGAAGAGTCATCTTGGTTCAATCATGGTTGTTGAATCAAAATTTGATCCAACGGCTCTCTAATGGCTGCGCAAAAGAAGATGATATATTAGATTAAACTAGGTTTTTTTTATCAAATATGGGTCTTAGGGTTTTAGGCTATTGGGCTTGGCCAGATTTTGCCTTGTAATATTTTACTTAGGGTTTTAATATGTAAATGGACTGAACTTTTAATATACATGGGTTTTTAGTATATTTTATTTGTTTATTATAATATTAATATTAATTAATACATGCAAAATTAATATTTATACATACATGCATACGTACATATATATACATACAATAATAAGAAGATAAACATTCATACATGCAACACATACGTACATATATATTATACATATTTTTATATAACCACATATATTCATATATCATAATTATAATATTAATAATACACGCAAATATACATACGATATACAATATACATATACAATAAATATTGATAAACATGCACATATATACACATATTAATACACATATATGCATACATATTAATGGCTTATTAACATAATAATTACTTAGCAAACAACACTAATATTATAATAATATTATACACTAGGACAAAAATGAGTGATTACAATGCCCCTCTTTGCTTGTTCTTATGAAACGACAACAAAGCAAAGATCACAAGAACTTATTTTTGTCCTACTTCCCTATTCTTGGCTTTGGAACCTCAAGTTCTTCTGGAACTTTTCGCTCTTTCTTGGCCAACTCTTCAAACTTCAATCTTTAAAGCCCCGATTTGTACTCCTCTCAACATCGGATGAAAGCTTAACACTATGCCCGAAGGTCTTATTGATGGTCGGAGGTCTTACTAAATGGATTCACGTTGAAAATGGCTACCAAAATCTCTTAAAACGATGTCCCAGTTTCTGCTAGTCTTGACATCAAAATAGGGTTAACTTCATGCCCAAAGGTCTTATTGATGGCCCGGAGGACTTAAAGAATGGGTTCACGCCAAAATGCTACCAAAATCCCTTAAAATGATGCCCTAGTTTCTACCAGTCTTGACATCAAAATAAGGTTAGCATCATGCCCAGATGACTTAAGATATGGATTCATGCCAAAATGACTACCAAAATCCCTTAAAATGATGCCCCGATTTCTACCAATCTTGACATCAAAATAAGGTTAACATCATGCCTAGAGGTCTTACTGATGGCCCAGGGGACTTAAGGTCTAGATTCACGCCAAAACAAAATCCCTTAAAATAATTCCCTGTTTTCTACCAGTCTTTGCATCAAAATAAGGTTAGCATCATGAACAGAGGACTTACAGATGGTCTAGAGGACTTAAGATTTGGATTCACACCCAAACGGCTACCAATCTCCCTTAAATCTGGATTCACGCCAACACAGCTACCAGTATAAATCTTCGATAAGATCTATTTCTTCAACATGAAGTCGTGGATCAAAATCTTCGGTAATCTTCAAATATCTGTTTAAAGCAAGCAAAATTATTTTAAATTAGCATGCCCCTATCTAATGATGCATGCAATGTAATACTTTTTCTTTTCTTTTTTTTTCTTATTCTTTTTCTCTTTTTTTCTTCTTGTCTTTTTTTATTCTTATTTCTTTTCTTTCTTTTTTTTCTTCTTCTATTCTAGAATTCTATCCTCGAAATGTCATTCTTGAATTTTTCATTTCTTTTGCAATATGCTCTTTTAATATTCATCTTTATCGGTTGAACATTCCTCTTATATTCTATTCTTCTTACGCGATCATTCTTTTTTTTTTCTTGGGGTTACCACCCATCTTCGTAAATCCTTCTTTTAGTCTCTATACGACTCTTATATAAGGACTCGTCATTGTTTTTTTCATTGCCCCATCCAATCTTGGGCTTAATCATTATCTTTGACTTTGACGCTAACACTTGGAGTCTTTATTTGTCTTAATATTAGGGCTGAAAAAAAATACCCCACGCCGAGCTCATTCTTAGATCCAATTTTCTTGTCGTATTTCAACGAAAAACAACTTTATGTCCTCATACTTGATCACTCATGCATTCGTGGTATTGCCCCCGCTCGACCTTGGGCTCACTCTAGTCTATTTCGACCCATCACTCAGAGTTTTTTTCTTGGGTTAAGCCACAATCTTAGCCCCCTAACTTTTCTTCGTATTTTGAAATCTGATTTTTAACAAGGTTCTTTCTTAATTTCTCTGAACTAATCAAAATATCATGATTGGAATCTGCTTTAAGCCCTTGAGCCATCTCGATATATGAATTCATGCCATCACTATTATCGTAGTCATTGATGGGTTCTTCCTCTACGACAAGTTGATAAATCAGATCCACGACCTTGTACTGGAATCTAATCCCTAAAGTAATACATGGAATTTTTTTTGCTTAAAATGTCATTTTTCTGATCATCATTCCAATGAAGGGTGTCATTTGGATTAACATACATGACCTTGAAACAAAATCTTAATAATAATAAAAACATAATAGAATTTTTGGATATCAAGTGCAAGAGCATCTCAGATTCAACCTTTCGGTGATCATTTCAATCATAGCTTGTATTCTATAAAGACTTTAAATGTTGTGGCGATTCGAGGTTGTAAAACTTCCCAAGATGATTTAGTGTATCCTCATGATTACCGTGTTGCTACAGAAGACTACTCATTCTCAATTCTCATTTTTTTGCTCCGCCCAAAAATGAGTTTGTTTAACAGTTAGAATGCAAAAATATCATTCAGGGTGTAAGTGGGTGCTTCTGATTATTGCTGTGTTTTTATTATTATAAATATAATAATTGCAATTGTGTCTTCAAAAATTCATCTCTAACACTAGGGTCTTGAACAGGTGGAGCAAAGCTTCCTTATTAGATTTTTCAATCCCACGGCTCCATCAGAGTGATCTGAGATTTATTTATTTCGCAATTCATTTCTTCTATTTTCTTTTCATTTTCTTTCTTCCTTATATGTATATATATATATCTAACTAGTAATTATAATCCATTAAGGCACATAAGAGTACTCTTAGAATTTCAATTTCAAGCATCTCTTATGGTTAAAATTTAGAGCTTTTCATCATCGAATATTATCAAAGAAGTAGTAATCTTGCTTTGCTGACCAGAGCCTGTTAGGGGAAAATCATACCTCATCGTTATCATAACATTCAACTGATCTCAGAATCGATGTCACATCTTGAAATTGATATCCAATGACCTACGAGGGCAAGAAGAGATATACATATATATGCTTTCAAGGTCATTGTATGTTAAGCACAATGAAATTTTCAATGGAATATAAATCACCAAACATGACACATGCCCTTTACAAAAAAATCTTTGTTACATTCGGGCCAAAGGTAGCAAAGTTGGTTCCATGCATTACTTCAAAAGAAAACCTACATGCAAAGATGTCCTAACAAGCTGACATCTAGATAAAACATGAACAAAACAAAAGATAAGGCTTTTTGGGGACAAAGATTCATCGACCTTAACCTTTTTGCCTTTTCAATCACTGAAATAATTCACAATTTTTGCTCTTGCATCCATTGTTTCACCATCTCATGTGTCAGCTTTCCATTATGCACCAACTTCTTATCTCTTCTAATAACGCCCTACACTGCTTGGTGGCATGCCCTAGTGCCCCCATATGAAAATCGTAAGTACTATCCTGGTCGCAACTATTGGCAAATGAATCGGGTGTAATCTTTATCGGTCTAGGAATTAGATAGCGATGCTCCACTAAATTAGGAAATATGTCTACAACAGACTCCAAATATTTCTAGATTTGTGCCTGTTCGAGGAACTTTTCGTGGCAACTCAGGAAAATTAGCGGGCCTTCTTCTCTTATGATTACGAGTACTTTGGAGAAGATACTCATTTACTTCTTTGTCTTATTTTGCCTTCTCTTCGGTTTGGTCCTTAGATTTAGACCCTAACCTTCCTTCTTGTATCACGTACTCTATTCTCTCTCCCACAGACATGAAATCCTCAAATTTGTTTCTTAACTTTTCGAGCATTATATCAAAGAAAGGAAGGGGAAGAGTTGCGTGAAACAAGAGTGTCATTTCTTCTTCGTCTTTGGGAGGCTGGACTTGGGCTGCCAAACACTGCCATCTCAGAGCGTAATCCCTCAAGCTCTCATTTGACCTCATTTTCATGCTTTGAAGGAATTGCCGACTCGGTGCTAGGTCTAAAGCATATCTATATTGGCTCAAAAAGGCATTGGCTAGGTCACCCCATGACAGAATCTGATTTTTGCTTAGCCGATTGTACCATATCACTGCGAGTCCCGTCAAACTATCGTGGAAGTAGTGGATCAATAGCTTTTCGTTCTTCAAGTAGCCCTTCATCTTTCTACAAAACATATTCAAGTGTATCATCGGACAATCGGTGCCATCATACTGCATAAATCTTGGAGCCTTGAAATGGAGGAATGACCAAATCAAGGACTAAGCAAAGCTCCCTTGTATTGAAAACATCCATTTTTATTTTTTTCTTGAGCTATCTCTTAACTCTATCCTCTAATTGGTCAAGTTTTTGTTACATTCTTCCTTTCTACTAGTTCTTGAATATTGCCATCAAGCCCGTAAAATTTTATTATTATTTAATTAATGCATAAAATGCATTATAAATGTCTAAAATATAAAAGGAAAACAAGTAAATATGAACTACTACAACAAATGCAAATGAGACATTAGTTTGCCAATATTCCTTTAGGAGGATTTTTATAAAGATAGAATGTCTGCGTAGGAAAGACTGACAATATTCTACAGGCATTTGTTAGTCACTCTTTTTGGAGTGAAATGCATACTCGGTGCCCACTACTCTCTCTTCTTTATCATTTCATGCTCAGATTATTTCCAACCGTAGTATTATCGATCTCTGTATATTACAGAACATCTTCTCATTTATATAAAAAAATCTCCTAATATGGAATATTTTTAAATCAACGTAATGCAAATATGAATGCAATAAGGTGTCAGTCGCAAAGTGATCATCGTAGAAAGACTTTCATTGAACAAAAAGGCTTGTTACATCAGATTTTAATCTTGTAAACTTTACAAATACTGATGAGCCCTAGCCCCTAACTTTTGTACTTCACCCAATAAATGAGCCATCTTCCCTTCATGGTCTAGTGTAGGATTCATGTTCTGGCTCAACGGCATTGCTGCATCAGCTACATCTACCACCTGCTGAGCCACTTTGCGCACTTGAGCGATGATACTCTTCATATCCTTGTCCCTCTCTTGTATTTCTAACTCAGCTTTTCGTAGCTGAAGAGTTACTTTTTCAACACTTTCATAGTCTGCTTGCTTGTAGGCTTCGGCACGAATCTCGCTTGTACGTAAAGAAGTCCTAAGCTCTTCTGTTCGTTCTTTGAGAGCTTTATTCTCTGATTGAAAGATGTTAGATCTGGTCTCACTCTATTGCAAAATTGCTTTCAAAATCTCGTTCATAGCTAGACTATCTCGTAACTCTTTCTAGAGGGTATCACACCATTCCTCCGTTTCTTTCAATTTTTGTGATAACAGTCGGGCTCTGTTTTCACTAGTCCCGCTTCTCTGTTTCCAATGTCCCAAGTCATTCTTAAGTTGAATGATGCCATTCTTCCATTCTTCTAGAGTGTCGCCCATTTCAACATTTCTGAACACGCAATAGAGCTTATGATGATCATGTTGCAAACTTTGTAGTTTCTTGCTCAAATTATTTTGTTCTTGTCTGAGTTGGTTATACTCGAACGAATGCCCCTCTTATGGGATGCCCCGATCTTTGGTCTCTAAATTTGATTTGATTTCATTCAACCCTTGCCTTGGGTCTTGACTCTTCTTTAAATTTTCCCCTCGTATGATCGTCGGCTCACTGTAAAATATGGGCCTTCCATTTTCAAAACTCAACACTCCCATATTGACAAGATTTCTAACTCAGTTTTTCAAAGCCCCACAATTCTCCGTAGTGTGACCCAAAATTTCTAAGTGGTAACTGCATCTAGCTCGGCTATTATAACCTTTCGGGTATGGTGGTTCTTTTGGAACAGACTTAATAGGGGTGATAAGGTTCATTTCAATGAGCATTGGGAGCAGCTCAATGTACCTCATAGGAATCGAGATTTTCATCTTTACATCATTTTCTTTTCGGGTTTTTTCTGGACCTACCTCTATTTTTCGGGAGCTTGACTCAACGGTACCTCCAACTGATTTGTTGACGCGAATCACAAAAGGGTTTGACTTATCGTATTTACTGACGTTACTTTGCTTGGGAGTGAGATTCTGACCATTAAAATCATCATTCTGACTCTTGATTGGCTCTTCTTTCGGCTCTATGGACCTCTTGTCATTAGCCATAACGGTCACCATATTCATCATCTCAGTCATCTATTTTTTCAATTCTTGTACTTCATCCCGCTCATCTCCAATACGAGAATCAGTCACCCTATTTGGTTCGAACTCTTCAGATTATCCCCTATCTATTCTTTTGACAATGCTCGGAATTTGTTCGCTTTATCTAAATACGAGACCTCTTGTCCATTATGGCTACCTTCTACAATGACGACCACTTATGAAATAAATACCTTTTATGTTTTATGAAAATGCGATGCACAAAACAAAAAAAAATGGGCAAACACGAAAAGAAAATTGTGTCAGTTTGAAAAGAATAATCTAAATTAATGGTTAGTAAACAAAAGTAATTAAAACACCCAAATCAAGCGATTAAAATATACATTAACGAACAAAAATGCAAACAAAAAATTTAAACAGGTCATCCGCTAAACAGATGAGAGTATCGCATGCCTCTAATAGGTAGGCTCTATGCCTCGGTATACGGTTGAATTCTAAAGTAAACGGTACTCGAACTATCGCTTGACGCCGATTCGAGGGAATACCCTTATACCATACGGAGGTGAAAACCTCACGAAATATAAGGACCGAATTCCTAAAGTGAATTACAACATTATACGGAGGTGAAAACCCCACGAAGTGAAGTAATCACTCCTCCTAAAGGTTCTAAGACTATTATATGATGTCAAAAAATGTAAACAAACAATACTTAGGAATTAAAAATTAAATTGAGCCGAATTTTAAAATTTTCTAAATAATTACGATACGAACCTAACTATGGCTTAACTCTCTTTTTATTTTTGAAAACAAAATTTTGGTCCCAGAGGAGTCGCCATGCTGTATTGACTAATTTTTTTATTCACGGGCCAAGGCTGCTACGAAAAATGAGAAAAATCGTGTATGGGGAGTGCTTCCTACTTTTATTGAAAAATTTAAAAATGAGACATTCTTTAAAAACTCTCGATATTTTTGGAAAACTAGGAGTGGCCACCGGCCGCTATGGCAGGCCGAACACTGTAAAAACAAAAACCAGAGATTTCTAAAAGATTGGGTTCGATAGTTAGTTACGGATGGGGAAGGGTTAGCACCCCACACCGCCCAAAATTGGCACCAAATAGATTCGCATCGTATTAATAAAAAAATAAAAAATTCAATTTAATTAATTAATTTCTAAAATATAAGTTTCGAATATTAATTTTGCCTTGATCCAAGGTACCAAAGGAGATGACACTCGGAGACTGGGATGACACTCCCACTAGAATATCGGGATAAAAGACCTAAAACTATACGCACAAAGACATGTATAAACAAAGTAATTTTGACAAAAATAAATACAAGGTAATAAATAAAATATATACAACATATATAAGAAAAATATATAACATGGCAGGATATTACTATATGTATAATAAAATAATACATATAAGAAATGACTTGTGTAAAAATATAAGTTAATATACATATACATAAACTTATAACTACAATACTATATAAGTTTAAAAAAAACATATATGAATATAAAAATTACAAAATATTGTTCAAAAGAAATAGATAAAAACATAGTGTGCATAACTTAATATATACATATAATATTACATATCATATACATATAACACATAATATTGAAAAACTGAATAAAATATAGTATTACATACATATTATAGGAATAACACATAAAGGTATAGACTATATACATGACATAATAAGAACAAAATAACTAACAAAAACACTTGTAGCAAGCAAAATACGCATGGCATATATCACATAGGCTAACATTAATAGATAAAAAACAAAAGAAAGAATCATCAATGTACCTAAAAACAAAGCAACTGGTATATAATCGCTACTACTTAAACAAATACCAATCGAATATATAAAACATGCAAACACCATAGAATAAGGATTAAACTTAAATCAAACTAAAACTGAAATAAAAATGCAATGCACAGGGTCTAAACTAGTAATTATACACTAGTTTTAGGACTAAATTGAAAGGAAAGGGACTCGATTGAAAGATAAAAACAAGGATGGGGACCGAAAATGTTATTTACCCTTTTAAAATAATTAAGACAAATTTAGTGGTGAAATTAAAAACATGCATGAACTAAGGGGGTCCAATAGTGTAAATAAACCACGCGGCATTTTAAATGTGAAGATAAGTAGGGTGGAATGGTTGATAAAGGTAATTTTCCCTTTTAAAACTGATTTAATTCAATTTAAGGACTAAGTTGAAATATTTCAAAAACACAAATGACCAAGGACCGAATTAAAATTTGCGGGAAGGGTGCGAAGAAGTTTTAAAAACGCGGAGGACTAAAATTTGATTATCCCATTTTTAAAAGATTAAAACTCTATAAATAGACCCCTTCGGTTCAATCGAAAGCCTTTTGCACTTTGAAACTTTGTTTATAAAAAGAAACCCTCCTTTTTATTTTTCTCCCAAAGCCGAATCCAAAAACCCTAAAACCAAACTCAATCGGTTGCTCTAAACACCATAAACCTCCCTTGGCCGCCATCGTCTCTAGAAATCGGTGGTGGTCGGCTACTCCTTTGTTTTTAAATAAATCAAACCATAAAACCATTTCCCTTCATTGCTCACCTTATTCCTAAAAGAGCCCTTACGGCTCACCTTATTATCGGGGAAGAGGAGTTTGAACGGCGAGGTAAGAATCTAAGCCCTTTTATTTTTGTTATTATTATTTTTTGTATTAAAAATGCATGCAAGATTAAATGAGAAGGTATATACCTCTCAAGTAATTTTTTTATTAATTCGAAAACTCTCTACGTACAAAATGTCTTGAATACATTGATATATACCATCCGATTTTTGCATGTGATTTTATGTCTTAGTTTATAGAATAAGTAAACTTTAAATGAAAATATTGTTGATGATTTGAGTTTGATATCCTCTTTTTTTATGTTTTTGGTACGCTCGAGTGGTTAAAACGGTGAAGAGATGTACGGCGGTTTGCAAAAATTTTAGTGATGCGGCCACGTGGCGGGAAGATGGATGGTCTCTTAGCGGCTTCATTCTTTGCTATTGGATTAGATTTGATCCAACGGCTGAGATTACTCGAAAGATTAATGGTCGAGATTAGATCTTCAAAACGGCGTGGCTATGCCTCTCGATGATGACACGTGGCATGGAAATCGAAAAGCTCGTGCGTGCAGTGTGGAAGACAATGGGATAAGGCGTGATCCTCACGTGTGGAGGATAAAGAGTCATCTTGGTTCAATCATGGTTGTTGGATCAAAATTTGATCCAACGGCTCTCAATGGCTGCAAAAAGAAGATGATATATTAGATTAAACTAGGTTTTTTTATCAAATATGGGTCTTAGGTTTTAGGCTATTGTGCTTGGCCGTATTTTGCCTTGTAATATTTTAGTTGAGGTTTTAATATGTTAATGGACTGAACTTTTAATATACATGGGTTTTTAGTATATTTTATTTGTTTATTATAATATTAATATTAATTAATACATGCAACAAAATTAATATTTATACATACATGCATACGTACATATATATATACACACAATAATAAGAAGATAAACATTCATACATGCAACACTTACATACATATATATTATGAATATTTTTATATAACACACATATATTCATATACCATAATTATAATATTAATAATACATGCAAATATACATACGATATACAATATACATATACAATAAATATTGATAAACATGCACATATATACACATATTAATACACATATATGCATACATATTAATGGCTTATTAACATAATAATTACTTAACAAACAACACTAATATTATAATAATATTATACACTAGGACAAAAATGAGTGATTACAATGCCCCTCTTTTTTGTTCTTATGAAACGACAACAAAGCAAAGATCACAAGAACTTATTTTTGTCCTACTTCCCTATTCTTGGCTTTGGAACCTCAAGTTCTTCTGGAACTTTTCGCTCTTTCTTGGCCAACTCTTCAAACTTCAATCTTTAAAGCCCGATTTGTACTCCTCTCAACATCGGATGAAAGCTTAACACTATGCCCGAAGGTCTTATTGATGGTCGGAGGTCTTACTAAATGGATTCACGTTGAAAATGGCTACCAAAATCTCTTAAAACGATGTCCCAGTTTCTGCTAGTCTTGACATCAAAATAGGGTTAACTTCATGCCCAAAGGTCTTATTGATGGCCCGGAGGACTTAAAGAATGGGTTCACGCCAAAATGCTACCAAAATCCCTTAAAATGATGCCCTAGTTTCTACCAGTCTTGACATCAAAATAAGGTTAGCATCATGCCCAGATGACTTAAGATATGGATTCATGCCAAAATGACTACCAAAATCCCTTAAAATGATGCCCCGATTTCTACCAATCTTGACATCAAAATAAGGTTAACATCATGCCTAGAGGTCTTCTTGATGGCCCGGGGACTTAAGGTCTAGATTCACGCCAAAACAAAATCCCTTAAAATAATTCCCTGTTTTCTACCAGTCTTTGCATCAAAATAAGGTTAGCATCATGAACAGAGGACTTACAGATGGTCTAGAGGACTTAAGATTTGGATTCACACCCAAACGGCTACCAATCTCCCTTAAATCTGGATTCACGCCAACACAGCTACCAGTATAAATCTTCGATAAGATCTATTTCTTCAACATGAAGTCGTGGATCAAAATCTTCGGTAATCTTCAAATATCTGTTTAAAGCAAGCAAAATTATTTTAAATTAGCATGCCCCTATCTAATGATGCATGCAATGTAATACTTTTTCTTTTCTTTTTTTTTCTTATTCTTTTTCTCTTTTTCTTCTTGTCTTTTTTATTCTTATTTCTTTTCTTTCTTTTTTCTTCTTCTATTCTAGAATTCTATCCCCTGAAATGTCATTCTTCGAATTTTTCATTTCTTTTGCAATATGCTCTTTTAATATTCATCTTTATCGGTTGAACATTCCTCTTATATTCTATTCTTCTTACGCGATCATTCTTTTTTTCTTCGGGGTTACCACCCATCTTCGTAAATCCTTCTTTTAGTCTCTATACGACTCTTATATAAGGACTCTCGTCATTGTTTTTTCATTGCCCCATCCAATCTTGGGCTTAATCATTATCTTTGACTTTGACGCTAACACTTGGAGTCTTTATTTGTCTTAATATTAGGGCTGGAAAAATACCCCACGCCCTGAGCTCATTCTTAGATCCAATTTTCTTGTCGTATTTCAACGAAAAACAACTTTATGTCCTCATACTTGATCACTCATGCATTCGTGGTATTGCCCTGCTCGACCTTGGGCTCACTCTAGTCTATTCTGACCCATCACTCAGAGTTTTTTTCTTGGGTTAAGCCACAATCTTAGCCCCCTAACTTTTCTTCGTATTTTGAAATCTGATTTTTAACAAGGTTCTTTCTTAATTTCTCTGAACTAATCAAAATATCATGATTGGAATCTGCTTTAAGCCCTTGAGCCATCTGATATATGAATTCATGCCATCACTATTATCGTAGTCATTGATGGGTTCTTCCTCTACGACAAGTTGATAAATCAGATCCACGACCTTGTACTCGGAATCTAATCCCTAAAGTAATACATGGAATTTTTTTTGCTTAAAATGTCATTTTTCTGATCATCATTCCAATGAAGGGTGTCATTTGGATTAACATACATGACCTTGAAACAAAATCTTAATAATAATAAAAACATAATAGAATTTTTGGATATCAAGTGCAAGAGCATCTCAGATTCAACCTTTCGGTGATCATTTCAATCATAGCTTGTATTCTATAAAGACTTTAAATGTTGTGGCGATTCGAGGTTGTAAAACTTCCCAAGATGATTTAGTGTATCCTCATGATTACCGTGTTGCTCTGAGAAGACTACTCATTCTCAATTCTCATTTTTGCTCGCCAAAAAAATGAGTTTGTTTAATGATTAGAATGCAAAAATATCATTTCAGGGTGTAAGTGGGTGCTTCGATTATTGCTGTGTTTTTATTATTATAAATATAATAATTGCAATTGTGTCTTCAAAAATTCATCTCTAACACTAGGGTCTTGAGCAGGTGGAGCAAAGCTTCCTTATTAGATTTTTCAATCCCACGGCTCCATCAGAGTGATCTGAGATTTATTTATTTCGCAATTCATTTCTTCTATTTTCTTTTCATTTTCTTTCTTCCTTATATGTATATATATATATCTAACTAGTAATTATAATCCATTAAGGCACATAAGAGTACTCTTAGAATTTCAATTTCAAGCATCTCTTATGGTTAAAATTTAGAGCTTTTCATCATCGAATATTATCAAAGAAGTAGTAATCTTGCTTTGCTGACCAGAGCCTGTTAGGGGAAAATCATACCTCATCGTTATCATAACATTCAACTGATCTCAGAATCGATGTCACATCTTGAAATTGATATCCAATGACCTACGAGGGCAAGAAGAGATATACATATATATGCTTTCAAGGTCATTGTATGTTAAGCACAATGAAATTTTCAATGGAATATAAATCACCAAACATGACACATGCCCTTTACAAAAAAATCTTTGTTACATTCGGGCCAAAGGTAGCAAAGTTGGTTCCATGCATTACTTCAAAAGAAAACCTACATGCAAAGATGTCCTAACAAGCTGACATCTAGATAAAACATGAACAAAACAAAAGATAAGGCTTTTTAGGGGACAAAGATTCATCGACCTTAACCTTTTTGCCTTTTCAACTGCTGAAATAATTCACAATTTTTGCTCTTGCATCCATTGTTTCACCATCTCATGTGTCAGCTTTCCATTATGCACCAACTTCTTATCTCTTCTAATAACGCCCTACACTGCTTGGTGGCATGCCCTAGTGCCCCCATATGAAAATCGTAAGTACTATCCTGGTCGCAACTATTGGCAAATGAATCGGGTGTAATCTTTATCGGTCTAGGAATTAGATAGCGATGCTCCACTAAATTAGGAAATATGTCTACAACAGACTCCAAATATTTCTAGATTTGTGCCTGTTCGAGGAACTTTTCGTGGCAACTCAGGAAAATTAGCGGGCCTTCTTCTCTTATGATTACGAGTACTTTGGAGAAGATACTCATTTACTTCTTTGTCTTATTTTGCCTTCTCTTCGGTTTGGTCCTTAGATTTAGACCCTAACCTTCCTTCTTGTATCACGTACTCTATTCTCTCTCCCACAGACATGAAATCCTCAAATTTGTTTCTTAACTTTTCGAGCATTATATCAAAGAAAGGAAGGGGAAGAGTTGCGTGAAACAAGAGTGTCATTTCTTCTTCGTCTTTGGGAGGCTGGACTTGGGCTGCCAAACACTGCCATCTCAGAGCGTAATCCCTGAAGCTCTCATTTGACCTCATTTTCATGCTTTGAAGGAATTGCCGACTCGGTGCTAGGTCTAAAGCATATCTATATTGGCTCAAAAAGGCATTGGCTAGGTCACCCCATGACAGAATCTGATTTTTGCTTAGCCGATTGTACCATATCACTGCGAGTCCCGTCAAACTATCGTGGAAGTAGTGGATCAATAGCTTTTCGTTCTTCAAGTAGCCCTTCATCTTTCTACAAAACATATTCAAGTGTATCATCGGACAACTGGTGCCATCATACTGCATAAATCTTGGAGCCTTGAAATCTGGAGGAATGACCAAATCAAGGACTAAGCAAAGCTCCCTTGTATTGAAAACATCCATTTTTATTTTTTCTTGAGCTATCTCTTAACTCTATCCTCTAATTGGTCAAGTTTTTGTTACATTCTTCCTTTCTACTAGTTCTTGAATATTGCCATCAAGCCCGTAAAATTTTATTATTATTTAATTAATGCATAAAATGCATTATAAATGTCTAAAATATAAAAGGAAAACAGTAAATATGAACTACTACAACAAATGCAAATGAGACATTAGTTTGCCAATATTCCTTTAGGAGGATTTTTATAAAGATAGAATGTCTGCGTAGGAAAGACTGACAATATTCTACAGGCATTTGTTAGTCACTCTTTTTGGAGTGAAATGCATACTCGGTGCCCCACTTCTGTCTCTTCTTTATCTGTTTCATGCTCAGATTATTTCCAACCGTAGTATTATCGATCTCTGTATATTACAGAACATCTTCTCATTTATATAAAAAAATCTCCTAATATGGAATATTTTTAAATCAACGTAATGCAAATATGAATGCAATAAGGTGTCAGTCGCAAAGTGATCATCGTAGAAAGACTTTCATTGAACAAAAAGGCTTGTTACATCAGATTTTAATCTTGTAAACTTTACAAATACTGATGAGCCCTAGCCCCTAACTTTTGTACTTCACCCAATAAATGAGCCATCTTCCCTTCATGGTCTAGTGTAGGATTCATGTTCTGGCTCAACGGCATTGCTGCATCAGCTACATCTACCACCTGTTGAGCCACTTTGCGCACTTGAGCGATGATACTCTTCATATCCTTGTCCCTCTCTTGTATTTCTAACTCAGCTTTTCGTGGCTGAAGAGTTACTTTTTCAACACTTTCATAGTCCGCTTGCTTTGTAGGCCCGCACGAATCTCGCTTGACACGTAAAGAAGTCCTAAGCTCTTCATTCTCGTTCTTTGAGAGCTTTATTCTCTGATTGAAAGATGTTAGATCTGGTCTCACTCTATTGCAAAATTGCTTTCAAAATCTCGTTCATAGCTAGACTATCTCGTAACTCTTTCTAGAGGGTATCACACCATTCCTCCGTTTCTTTCAATTTTTGTGATAACAGTCGGGCTCTGTTTTCACTAGTCCCGCTTCTCTGTTTCCAATGTCCCAAGTCATTCTTAAGTTGAATGATGCCATTCTTCCATTCTTCTAGAGTGTCGCCCATTTCAACATTTCTGAACACGCAATAGAGCTTATGATGATCATGTTGCAAACTTTGTAGTTTCTTGCTCAAATTATTTTGTTCTTGTGCGAGTTGGTTATACTCGAGCGAATGCCCCTCTTATGGGATGCCCCGATCTTTGGTCTCTAAATTTGATTTGATTTCATTCAACCCTTGCCTTGGGTCTTGACTCTTCTTTAAATTTTCCCCTCGTATGATCGTCGGCTCACTGTAAAATATGGGCCTTCCATTTTCAAAACTCAACACTCCCATATTGACAAGATTTCTAACTCAGTTTTTCAAAGCCCCACAATTCTCCGTAGTGTGACCCAAAATTTCTAAGTGGTAATGCATCTAGCTCAGCTATTATAACCTTTCGGGTATGGTGGTTCTTTTGGAACAGACTTAATAGGGGTGATAAGGTTCATTTCAATGAGCATTGGGAGCAGCTCAATGTACCTCATAGGAATCGAGATTTTCATCTTTACATCATTTTCTTTCGGTTTTTTCTGGACCTACCTCTATTTTTCGGGAGCTTGACTCAACGGTACCTCCAACTGATTTGTTGACGCGAATCACAAAAGGGTTTGACTTATCGTATTTCTCGGCGTTACTTTGCTTGGGAGTGAGATTCTGACCATTAAAATCATCATTCGACTCTTGATTGGCTCTTCTTTTGGCTCTATGGACCTCTTGTCATTAGCCATAACGGTCACCATATTCATCATCTCAGTCATCTATTTTTTCAATTCTTGTACTTCATCCCGCTCATCTCCAATACGAGAATCAGTCACCCTATTTGGTTCGAACTCTTCAGATTATCCCCTATCTATTCTTTTGACAATGCTCGGAATTTGTTCGCTTTATCTAAATACGAGACCTCTTGTCCATTATGGCTACCTTCTACAATGACGACCACTTATGAAATAAATACCTTTTATGTTTTATGAAAATGCGATGCACAAAACAAAAAAAAATGGGCAAACACGAAAAGAAAATTGTGTCAGTTTGAAAAGAATAATCTAAATTAATGGTTAGTAAACAAAAGTAATTAAAACACCCAAATCAAGCAGTTAAAATATACATTAACGAACAAAAATGCAAACAAAAAATTTAAACAGGTCATCCGCTAAACAGACAGAGTATCGGCATGCCTCTAATAGGTAGGCTCTATGCCTCAGTATATGCGGTTGAATTCTAAAGTAAACGGTACTCGAACTATCGCTTGGACGTCGATTCGAGGGAATACGACCCTTATACCATACGGAGGTGAAAACCTCACGAAATATAAGGACCGAATTCCTAAAGTGAATTACAACATTATACGGAGGTGAAAACCCCACGAAGTGAAGTAATCACTCCTCCTAAAGGTTCTAAGACTATTATATGATGTCAAAAAATGTAAACAAACAATACTTAGGAATTAAAAATTAAATTGAGCCGAATTTTAAAATTTTCTAAATAATTACGATACGAACCTAACTATGGCTTAACTCTCTTTTTATTTTTGAAAACAAAATTTTGGTCCCAGCGGAGTCGCCATGCTGTATTGACTAATTTTTTTCGGGCCGAAGGCTGCTACGAAAAATGAGAAAAATCGTGTATGGGGAGTGCTTCCTACTTTTATTGAAAAATTTAAAAATGAGACATTCTTTAAAAACTCTCGATATTTTTGGAAAACTAGGAGTGGCCACCGGCCGCTATGGCAGGCCGAACACTGTAAAAACAAAAACCAGAGATTTCTAAAAGATTGGGTTCGATAGTTAGTTACGGATGGGGAAGGGTTAGCACCCCACACCGCCCAAAATTGGCACCAAATAGATTCGCATCGTATTAATAAAAAAATAAAAAATTCAATTTAATTAATTAATTTCTAAAATATAAGTTTCGAATATTAATTTTGCCTTGATCCAAGGTACCAAAGGAGATGACACTCGGAGACTGGGATGACACTCCCACTAGAATATCGGGATAAAAGACCTAAAACTATACGCACAAAGACATGTATAAACAAAGTAATTTTGACAAAAATAAATACAAGGTAATAAATAAAATATATACAACATATATAAGAAAAATATATAACATGGCAGGATATTACTATATGTATAATAAAATAATACATATAAGAAATGACTTGTGTAAAAATATAAGTTAATATACATATACATAAACTTATAACTACAATACTATATAAGTTTAAAAAAAACATATATGAATATAAAAATTACAAAATATTGTTCAAAAGAAATAGATAAAAACATAGTGTGCATAACTTAATATATACATATAATATTACATATCATATACATATAACACATAATATTGAAAAACCGAATAAAATATAGTATTACATATTATATAGGAATAACACATAAAGGTATAGACTATATACATGACATAATAAGAACAAAATAACTAACAAAAACACTTGTAGCAAGCAAAATACGCATGGCATATATCACATAGGCTAACATTAATAGATAAAAAACAAAAGAAAGAATCATCAATGTACCTAAAAACAAAGCAACTGGTATATAATCGCTACTACTTAAACAAATACCAATCGAATATATAAAACATGCAAACACCATAGAATAAGGATTAAACTTAAATCAAACTAAAACTGAAATAAAAAATGCAATGCACAGGGTCTAAACTAGTAATTATACACTAGTTTTAGGACTAAATTGAAAGGAAAGGGACTCGATTGAAAGATGAAAACAAGGATGGGGGACCGAAAATGTTATTTACCCTTTTAAAATAATTAAGACAAATTTAGTGGTGAAATTAAAAACAGGCATGAACTGAGGGGGTCCAATAGTGTAAATAAACCACGCGGCATGCCGGAAATGTGAAGATAAGTAGGGCGGAATGGTTGATCAGGTAATTTTCCCTTTTTAAAACTGATTTAATTCAATTTAAGGACTAAGTTGAAATATTTCAAAAAACACAAATGACCAAGGACCGAATTAAAATTTGCGGAAGGGCTGCGAAGAAGTTGTAAAAACGCGGAGGGACTAAAATTTGATTATCCCATTTTTAAAAGATTAAAACTCTATAAATAGACCCCTTCGGTTCAATCGAAAGCCTTTTTGCACTTTGAAACTTTGTTTATAAAAAGAAACCCTCCCCTTTTATTTTTTCTCCCAAAGCCGAATCCAAAAAACCCTAAACTCAACCAGCCGCCGCTCTAAACACCATAAACCTCCTTCGGTCGCCATCGTCTCTAGAAATCGGTGGTGGTCCGGCTACTCCTTTGTTTTTAAATAAATCAAACCATAAAACCATTTCCCTTCACTGGCTCACCTTATTCGGCCCAAGAGCCTGACGGCTTGTTATCGGGGAAGAGGAGTTTGAACGGCGAGGGTAAGAATCTAAGCCCTTTTTATTTTTGTTATTATTATTTTTTGTATTAAAAAATGCATGCAAGATTAAATGAGAAGGTATATACCTCTGAAGTAATTTTTTATTAATTCCGAAAACTCTCTACGTACAAAATGTCTTGAATACATTGATATATACCATCTGATTTTTGCATGTGATTTATGTCTTAGTTTACAGAATAAGTAAACTTTAAATGAAAATAATGTTGATGATTTGAGTTCTGATATCCCTCATTTTTTATGTTTTTGGTACGCTCGAGTGGTTGAACCGGTGAAGAGATGTACGACAGTTTGCAAAAATTTTAGTGATGCGGCCATGTGACGGGGAAGATGGATGGTCTCTCGGCCAGCTTCATTCTTTGCTATTGGATTAGATTCGATCCAACGGCTGAGATTACTCGGAAGATTAACGGTCGAGATTAGGTCTGCAAAACGACGTGGCTATCCTCTGATGATGACACGTGGCGCATGGGAACTGAAAAGCTCGTGCGTGCAGCGTGGAAGACGATGGGATGGGGGCGTGATCCTCATGTGCGGAGGATAAAGAGTCATCTTGGTTCAATCATGGTCGTTGGATCAAAATTTGATCCAACGGCTCTCCAATGGCTGCGCAAAAGAAGATGATATATTAGATTAAACTAGGGTTTTTTATCAGATATGGGTCTTAGGGTTTTAGGCTATTGTGCTTGGCCGTATTGGGCCATGTAATATTTTAGTTGAGGTTTTAATATGTTAATGGACTGAACTTTTAATATACATGGGTTTTTAGTATATTGTATTTGTTTATTATAATATTAATATTAATTAATACATGCAACATTAATATTTATACATACATGCATACGTACATATATATATACACACACAATAATAACAAGATAAACATTCATACATGCAACACTTACATACATATATATTATGAATACTTATATATAACACACATATATTCATATACCATAATTATAATATTAATAATACATGCAAACATACATACGATATACAATATACATATACAATAAATATTGATAAACATGCACACATATACACATATTAATACACATATATGCATACATATTAATGGCTTATTATATATTAATTACTTAACAAACAACACTAATATTATAATAATATTATACACCTGGACAAAAATAAGCGATTACAAGAGCCGCTTGAGGTTGGTTGTTTGCTTAGATAATTGCGTCTAAGAGAGTGCCGAGGACAACTATCAGTTCGTCACGCCAACTCTATATATTCAAGCTTCCTCTATTGACGCCACCACCATAAGCAAATCTGAATTTTCATATATGTTCTTTATTTTGATTTTTTTTCTTTTTATTTAGATTTGCGCTACTCTATCACAAAGGGAAAAACTTGGATGACTGTAGAAAAATCAATTTCGATCTCAACACCGAGTTCGCACTCGACAGTACTCGACGAGCTTCCTCGGACAACAAAGTGGTCGGCTTCCCTTGTTTTACGGGTAGCATTACGTAAACTTTTTTGGCGTCGAGTTTGTGATCAGCCGACAACACAACTAGCCTCTTTTGATTCACCGCCACCGTCTGGAGCTCTACAACCACCTGTTACGGATGCTCCAGCATCAGCTCCACCATGGTAAACGGCCAAGTGAACTCCTGCACCAATCCATCCCAAAGAATGACTTTTTTGTACGTGTAGGATTGAGGACATGCGAGTGCAGTAACATAGTTGCCCATATTTGATGATATCTCGATAGTTCCAAAAGTAAAATTTCAGTGTATAAAAGATAAAGGAGAGTAAATTGAAGAAAAAAAGGGTTACGGATTCATGTGGGTTTGATTATGAAAAAGAAGTATCTTTGTGAAGGAATGCGATGGAGGCGTTTGTTAAACGGCTCCATCTTGTGAACGATTTTATAGTGGACTTAGGCCCGTTCAGCAATGCTTCTCCAACAACATTTAGAGTGCCCACCCGAGAAGCAATGCTGAACAGGTACAAGCAACGCGCATTCTGAGTATTTTCTCGTCAAATTTATTGCCTAAACGGGCGTTTTCCTGCAACTAGAAAATCCAGCTTTTCCTGCTCAAATGAACGTTTAGGTCAACTGGTGTTGAAAAAATTTTGCTGAACGCAGCCTTAGTTGAACACCATAAAATTTTGGGGTCGTTGACCTTTTTGAAAGGGACCAATTTTTTTTGAATAGTCTAAAGATGATTATAATGTAGTATGAGGAAACTATGAAAAACGATTGTTCTTCTATTATTTTATTCGAGTACAATGTAGCATATGTGTATGATTTCAAATTTAGATAAATTCACTCGCACCTATAAATTAAATTGTTTAAACTCGAGTCACTTAGGTGGAATACACCACTCTCTATCCCTCCTTGGATTCATAAAATAAATTATCATTAAATTTATCAAACTATAGTAAAATGATAACTAAATTTATCAAACTACTACAAAATTATTATTAAATTATTTGAATCATTTCACTGTTTTAGAATTTCAGTGATCATTTTATAACAGTTCAATAAATTTAATAATTATTTTATAATTTTTAAAAAGTAAATAATATTTTTTTCATAATTTAATGATTGACTTTTCTTTTTAACCTACATCGTTGATCCAAATTTATTTTATATGGAAATATTAATTGAACGTTGATGATTGCCGAGAGATGTGGGGTCACTTGGTGTAGCTCTACAGTACATGGCGTGAACACAAAGTAAAATTAATGGTTCAACCGTAACTATTATTAACCAATTTAATGTTTTTTTTTTAATTGTGCGTTACGTGACAGAGCATTTACAATAAACTTAGTTTACACCTCGACCCTCCCTCCAACTCTCTAAATCTTTGTCCGGTATCACTTATTTATTTTTTCTCCAAGTATATAAATTTTATATCATCATGGTTTTGTAGTTAGAATGTAAAAATATTTCTATACTTAAATTACTCATATCCTTTCAAACTTTTACATATGGGACAATTACATACAAATACAGTCAAATTTACAATTTCATAATGTTTATACGAACCAAAATTTCGATGTCGTTGGTGTAGTAGGGATTTGTAAGGAAACGGTAGTGTGTGTATCTTATTGGGTGAGTCTGCGGTGCAACAAGTTTAGGATGCAACTAAAAACAACAAGTTTCGAAATTTATCCAACAACTTAAAATGTTATACTTTTAGATAACATCTTAAGTTGGCTTTTTGTGGTTTTTGACAAGTCTAATACTTTTTTTAGAACATTTTAAGTCCTTGACAAAGTATAGATACTTTTATCAAAAATTACGGAAAAAAAAACTAAAATGATATCTAAAAGTCTAATATTTTAAATTTTTAGATAAATTTTATAATTTTTCGTTTTTAACCGCACTTTAAACTTTCTGTACGTTAGACTCCCCGTATCTTTAACACTTAAATATAAAGGCAATGCTTTATTTGGTTAGAAAGATAGAGATAGTTGGGGGTTAACGTGAAGTTGTCAATTGGTTTGGTCGGGTGGTTCCTTAATTTGTCGGATAAAATAACATTTCCTACAATTGGTGATATACAAAGATGCCAACAGCAAATAAAGAATGGGGGAGTTGGAGTTGGAGTTGGCTAAATAAATGGATGAAAGCAACAACTTAACGTTCATACTACCAAATTGCGTTGGGAAAAAATGTTATCTAACAATATATAGGCTTGACTTATCAAGTCTACGTGATATAAAGCCTTTTTAAATAAATCTAACTCTTTAATAATACATGATTTATAAACTTAAAAATATGTGAATCGGAATCAAATTTTAATTTATAATTAAATTTTATTTTTTTACAATATATAAATAAGTATTTTATAGTTTATCGATCGATTAGTCTAGTGTGATAGGATACTAGACCCCTCAAGCAAAGTCAGATATTCAAATCTTGACATTATAAATAAAGCAAATTGGGTTGGGAGGGTCGCTCTTATAATAAGTATTTGCAATACTGAATCCAAATTAATCAGTCAATATATTATATATAGATAGTTATACAAAAGTAAGTATTCTGTATTTTTTATTAATAAAAGATTATTAATAGGTGCCTTGTTAAAAACCTCCCTAAACCTAAGTGGAGGAAAAGAATACACTTATTAATAATAAAGTTCATACACAAGGATGACCCTGACAAAGTAAACAACACACAACCAATCAGTTAGAAATATTAGAATAAAGCAACGAAACTATATCCGTCGGTGGATGAAAATAACGTCGGCAAATCAAATCCTCAAAATTTTCTTGTCGAGCCATGCCATCAGCAACTGTGTTCTGATTACGAGACACATGTTCCAGTCTAACATCCCAAGAACGAGACATCATCTCCACAATATGCGGTACTAAACCGATCGAGGGAACACCTGGTTTATACTTCCAAATGAGCCGGATAGCCTCCATGCAATCCGACTCAACCACCAAACGAGAAATGTTCACGGACCAAGCAGTCAATAAACCCTCAAAAATACCCCATAGTTCTACCTCGATCATCGAGCACAACCCAATCCTTTTCGAATACTCGATCACCCACCTTTTAGAAATATTTATGCAAAAAAATTTAAATGTTACTAAATAATGTAAAAAATATAAAAGAAAGGCATTTTATTAAAATAAAATCTAAAAAATTAAAATGCAAAATTAATATAAAAAACCGAAACTCAACTATGTAGCAACTAAAAAAATCCGGGCTCATTTAAAAAACCAGTTTTCAAATTAAAAATTTAGTCTATGAGAAGAATTCTTGAAAAGTTTGTATTTTAAAACAAGACTTGGAGTCGCCACTGGTCACTTGGATGAGATAGACTAGACACCGAAAAACCAATTAGAGATAGAGAACTAAACTAGACTAATGCAATAAATAAATATGGCAATTAATCATGCAGGAACAAATCGAAAATGCTAACATGAATAAAGGTATGAATATATAAAATAAAGGTGATCATATATATATATATATACTTATAATAATAATAATAATAATAATAATAATAATAATAATAATATACGTAGACTATGCTTTATATACAAACATACACATATAAGAGACCGACAAAATAATTTATCATCATCATTTAAAAGGGTCCAAAAATTACAATAAAGGTAAGAGTGTACCCCAAAAGTTCAAGATTTGGACTTTAACCAAAAGCAATCAATTGGGCTAGCCCATTTTCTTTTCTCCTATCCTGGGCCGTACGAATAGGGTCGAATCTGGGTATAATGACCCGTTCAGGTCAGCTACAAGGGTAAGGGGTTCATTTTTTATTTCATTCATTCTTCTTTCTCAACTAACCCATTTTTTCTCTCAAACATAACCCTAACCACAGCTCCCTTGCAACATCGCCGCCGCCGTTGATTCGGCGAGCTTCACTGGTCGTCGTTATCACCAAAATGTGGCCCTCATCCTCCTCTCATTTTCTATCGAATCGAAATCTCCAAAAACGGTCCCAAATGTTACAAAACCACTTTAGAGCCGTCGAGTTTCTTTGTCGTCGATCAGTTTCTCCCGCTGTTGGATCGTCGTTGAAATGAACTATGTGACTCTCTATCGTCCCATATTTATCCTCACCGTTGGGATCTTCGGTCGCCAGAAATCACCACAGCCGAAAGTGTAAGCTCTTTCTTTTCAGATCTTCCTTTTTTGTTAGTTGTCGCCTGGATCGCACGTGACTCGGTTGAGGCTATTTGGTTTTAGTTTTGGCTTGGGTCGAGAACACTGTTGGGGGTATAGAAGGTCAGATGTCGGAGTGACTGAGGGTATGAAATGAGACACTGGTTTCAGTTGAGGATGACTATAATGGTGCTAAGTGTAAGGGGAGTCAAGGGTAAGGTCAGTAGGAAGTGGGTGTAGATGGGTGGCTGAAGGTTTTAGGGGGAATGGGGAATGAGCTTGGTGTTCGACGGGTATCGTAACGATTTGGATTCTCATATTAGTGAATCGAGTCTCGTACTTGGGTATTAGGCCTTTATTTTAGAAGCTTGTTAAGAATATTAAGTGGGTCCATCACATTGGTAGGAGAGGTTTGAATTTTAAAAGGACGAAGGTAAGAGAAAAAAAGGGAAATATTATATTAGGGAGAGAGAAAATAAATAAGGAGAGAGAAAATGGAAAAAAAGAGGAGAAAATAAATAAGGATGAGAGTTTTCAACTTTGATTTATAGAGATCGAGCAGTTCATTGTCGACACCGCCGGCACTAATGAGTTTCTCTTGCGGAGACGAGTCTATTGATGGTCGGGGCATTGCCGTCAGAGTTGTCGTGAAAGTAGGTAAAGAGTTGGAAAATTCAGGTTGCTTGAAAAGAGGCACTCTCGGTGGCCAAACTGCAAAACAGAGGGCGCCATTGAGTTCATCAATGTCAAAACAAAGGGACTGGAGCTTGCTGTCGTTGTTCGACTGAAGAAGGCCCAATGCGCCCAAACACGCTGCCCCTACGAGTGGGCGTTGTAATATCCTAAATTCAACCTAATTTCTTAAGTCGAATCTTGGAAGTCAAGTTAGAAAAACTTGTCCCTTAAGATATGTCATTAGGTTTAATAATCAAATTACAATTTAATCAGAAGAGATATGAACTACAAAATTATATTAATTTATAAAAACGTAGTCGTTTAGCATAATGCCAAAAGTTATTATAAAATCTGAAGGAAATTTAAATAATACATGTCAAACCAATAAGTCTCAAAATAGTAATAATGTCTCAAATACAAAATTACCCAAAATAATAATAATATATAAATTCAAATGTCTGAATAACCATATTGTAAAATAAGGTCAAGTCTGAAGATATGAGATCCTCCAAGTACCGTATGTCTAAGCTTGAGTATTTGAAAGAGGAACTAAGGAGGAGTAAGCTATGATGCTCGGTGTATCTCTATAGTGTAGAAGAAAATACATAGCAGAAATTCGAAAAACAAGTATAGTTCAACAGATGTTTCGATATACATATGCATATAGAAAAAAGTCAAAGAATGTAATGCCATGCACCCATCTCTATACGCCATCCGAATAGTAAGGTTCCCCAAACCACTTTAACTACATCGTCACCATCCGACGTGGAACTCGATGGAACCACTGATTCGAAGTGGACTTCAGCCCTAATGGTGAAATTACTAAACTTCCCCATACAATTTCCCAACCCAAATGATATAGCATGCTCTGATTTGTTTTTCTGAATCCGAATATATGTCTGATCAATTATTCAAATTGCATGCAATATATGTCCAATATTTAATTCAATCTGATTCTGATATGTGGTGCATGGCAATCATCATTCAATTCACATCATAATTCACAGTTCATTCAATCAGTCACATATACATACATGCATACATACACACATAACATAGCGCACGAAAGAAATATAACATAAGAATAAACACACCTTGGGTAGCTAGTAACTCAACGTCGAGAGTGACGTCTCCCACGCTCAGCACTAGGATTAGGTCGGTAAGAATCAATGCCTGCGAGGACAATAAAACATAAATATATACTACTATGCCACACTAACATAACCACTAAACAAAACCATACTTATGTGCAGAACTCGCAGGCTGTGTAGAAGGAGGTCGAACAGGTGGAGGGGGAGGAGGAAGATTTTCTGTCTCTGAGTCAACGTTGTCGCAACTCTTTTTAAGAGGTCTCGACGTTTTTTTTAAATAAAAGTCAAAATAACGGAGTCGCCACCAATCTTTTTAATGGTGTAATTGGATCACCTAAAAACGGGTTATTTTAATAAAATCATTTTATTTCATTACAACAATATTTTTGGTCTGTGAAAAACATAAAAACGGGTTCAGGAGTTAGTTACGCGTGAGGAAGGATTGGCACCCCTACAACGCCCTAAAATTGGTACCTAGCCGATTACAAAATGTTTTAATGTTAGAATTTGTAAGTTCACATAAAATTTAACTTATTGCCCATTTATGAATATAATTCTATTTTAACGGTCCCATCATCCGGAGAATGAACTCTAATCACCGTCAATATTTCTGGCGCTAACCCGTCATCTCCTTTTGGTAGGGCACCGCATTAATTATGTTTCACTTTTATTAACAAGAAAACGGAGACAATTAATGTGTTGTAGCTTTTATTTATCCTATGTTAGTGATTATTAGCCTAAAGAATTGTCTAAGTGAATTTTATCTATTGGGGTTCAAATTTAATTAAGTGTGTTTTATGAATTTTAAACGTGAAGAAAGTTTTTATTATTTTTTTACTTTAAGGCTCTAACTAAGATTTGTAAGAACTTAATCCTAAAGGCTTTAACTAACGAATTAATTATAACATAAAAATATTATAAACAAAATAAATAAAAGAAAAAAAGGTAAGACACAATTATTTAAAAGAAAACATACCCTTCCCGAATCAAATAAACACTTGGTATTCGAACTAATTTTACGAAAAAAGAAAATTAAAATAATAATTATTATTATTATAAAATGGACTTTTCCAAAAAAAATAATTTAAAGGTAAAAAAATGACCAAATTGTAAAAAAATCCAGATCAAAAAAGAATTTTCGAACATTGTGACCATTTTGAAGTAACTGAAAACATGATGACTCGCAGAGCAAAAATATGTAAGGCGGAGGGATTTAATGAGTGTAATTAGCCCAATTTGTTTTAAAACATGTGGGTATAAATCCCACTTTTTACAAACACCTTGCACTTTTTCATTTTACAAATTTTGGATCAAAAGCCCCTTCGAATTTTCTCTCAAATGTTCATCTATGTTCTTCATGGATGATGAACACAAAGAACAACCACCACGCCGGCCACCATTCGCCTCATACCAGCGACAGAAAAACCCAATTTCTAGTGAGATTTGAATCTCGTTTTAAGGCTAAAAAACAAAGGTAAGATAACATATATTCGAATTAAACACACACAAAAAAAACAAAAATATAAACAAAAACAAAAAAATACTTAGATTTGCTTGAACACTTGGATTCCCAGAAAAGAACTCAAATCTCTTATTTTTTTCTTTCCAATTTTCAGTGTCTTTTACAATGAATTTACAAGGGTTTATATAGGATTTTCGATCAAAATATACATGGAAATTCAATTCTAAAATCTCTAATTATCGGGTAAAAATATTCCCCAAATTTTTGTGATTTGATTTCTTCCCGAACTGATTCCTTGTCTTCTGACTTTGATTCGAATCTTCAAATTAATGTGGACTTCTCCTTCCATTTTCATTCGAATTGCCAGCCATAATTTCCTTTTTCTAAATTGCTGTCCACTTTTTCTCCCCAATCATTTCCTTCTTTGTTTTCATTTTGTTGAAAACTTGCAGGGGAGAATTGAAGGAGAGAGAACGTGAAGATAGGGCGTTCTGCAGGGGTGTGGGCCCGATGAGTGGGGGCCACACACATGGATGAAGTTGACTCTCTTCTTGATTCAATCTGAACACCTGGATTCTATTTGGATCCAATGATTAATAATTGATTGTACATGGGGAAAAATTAATTAGGTGTTTATTATTTGAGCCAAATGGTTATTAAATGGGTTTTATTAAAAATTAAATAGACCTTTATATAAATTGGACTCTATTTAATTAAATGGACTCTTATTTAAACTAAGTGGACCTTTTAAATAAATAATAAATAGACAATAATAATTATAATAATAAAATAAAACAATAAAATAAAATGATAAATATGGGTGAAAATTCAGTGACAACAGTTGCCCTTCTTTGCTCATTCCGGTGAAATAGGGTAGAGCAAAGAACGAAAGGCATTAATTTTCACCGATTGCAAGCTCGATGGATACCAAAATAAGATTCCATTCCTCTCATGCTTGAACAGATAGACGGGTTCTATTATCTTCATACTCGAATAGATAAGCAAATCAAATAAAAATGGGGTTCCATTCTCCTCATGCACGAATGGATATGCAGGTTCTATTCTCTTCATGCTCGAATAGATAAGCAGGTTCAAAAAAAGGGTTACATTCTCTTCATGCACGAATGGATATGTAGGTTCTATCCTCCTCATGCTCGAATAGATATGCAGGTTCAAAAATGGGGTTCCATTCTCCTCATGCACGAATGGATATACAGGTTCCATTCTCCTCATGCTCGAATAGATATGCAGGTTCAAAAAAGGGTTCCATTCTCCTCATGCACGAATAGATATACAGGTTCTATTCACCTCATGCTCGAATAGATAAGTAGGTTTCACTCTCCTCATGCCCAAATGGATAGGCGGGTTCTATTCTCCTCATGCTCGAATAGATAAGCAGGTTCCACTCTCTTCATGCCCGAATGGATAGGCGAGGTTCTATTATCCTCATGCTCAAATAGATAAGCATGCTATGATTATGATGAGCATGCTCCTAAAGATGCCTAACACATGAATGCACGTCCTTTTCTTATTTTTTCATTTTTAAAATTTTTTATTTCGTTTTTTTCCTTTGCACATTTACTTGCTCAGCCCAGATAAGCAACCATTCTAGATATTTATTTTTTTGTATATCTATGCTTCAGAGAAAACATATGAGTTTTGCACATTTGCTCACTCAGTCCAGTTATCTTGCTTTTGAGAGGACTGACTTTTATCCTTATATTCTTCAACACTCTTTTAGCTCTTGCTCAATCTAGGGAGTAGGGATCCTAGCATTCTGATAAAAAGCACCATCAGACCGAGTTGAACTATCATTGTAGTTGATACATCAATGTCTAGTGCCAGGCTTCTTCGATTGGCTAGGGAGCTCGAATAAAAAACCTTCAATCACAGACCCCTCCTCTTATGTGTGTAAAATTATTCTTGTTGTCGTGGAAGTAAAACTAGCAAAAAGGTAGGCATCCCTATTTCGTAGCATGATGCCTTAAAATAATATCAAGAACCCTCAGAGTTTCTTGAGAATTCTCAGCTTCTTGCCTACACAGAGCATTTGAATTGCTTGCATGAGAATCTTCGCAGCAAAGCTTATTTCCACTCTGAATGTCTTTAAACGATATTGGGGTCTTAATCCCTTTTTATGCCTCAACATCTCATGTCCCTAGTTTGGAACTTAACCATGGGATGCGTTATAGTCCTTATACTTTTTAAATCATTTTCAAAGTAATGCAAAAAAAAAATCTTTTGTGTGTTTTAATGATTTCAATTTTATTGGTTCTTATTTCAATATAAGATATTCATATAAGTGAAGAAAAAAAGGCACAAACAAGAAAGGGAAAAAAGTCTCCGAAATATTTTATTATGGCAAACAAAAGAAAGGTTACATGAGAAAAATACAAGTATCCAGATATCAATAGTTAAAACTTCTCAAGTCAAAATGCCGCGAGATGCCTTGAATGCTGCCTTTGCTGAGTAGATTTTGAAAATGACAACAATGTATGAAGATACGGAATTCCTTTTGAGATGTCGAGTCTCCGAGAGATTCATTTGATTCATGCCTAACCTGTGAACAATCCGAGTTGCCCTTTACGAGTTTTCGACCCGGATCCACCTTTGGTTTCAAGACGCCATTTGTGGATTTTCATCTTGAACCCTCATTTTTCTTTTTTTTCTTTTTCTTTTTGAGGCGCCCTTTTACGGATTTTCAACCTTTTTTTATCTAAGGCGCCCTTTACGGGTTTTCACCTTTCGATTCCTCTTTTATTTTCTTCCCCTTTCTTCAGGCATGATATTTTTTGACTGAATCTGAGTTTACCGGATTCTCAGGCTCATCTTCATCCATCTCAGCCAAGGTCAATGCTCCTCCTGAGAATACCTTTGTTACAACGTAAGGCTCCTCCCAGTTGGGTGCCCACTTTCCTGGGGAATCTCTATGGATTGGCAGCATTTTCTTTAACACTAGATCTCCTTCTTAAAATTCTCTTGGGTGAACTTTCTTTTCATAAGTTCGCATCATTCTTCTTTGATACATCGGTCCATGACAAATGGCCTTCAACCTTATTGAGATCCCTATAGTCGACACACATACGCACATTTCCATCTTTTTTGGGACTAGGACAATGTTGGCCACCCACTCTAGATACTTGGCCACTTCGAGAAATCCTGCGTCGAACTAATTTTTCACCTCGTCTCTGATTTTCAAAAGCGTCTAAGTTTTCATCTCTGATTATTTGGGCCAAATGGGTTATTAAATGGGTTTTATTAAAAATTAAATGAACCTTTATTTAAATTGGACCCTATTTTAATTAAATGGGCTCTTATTTAAACTAAGTGGACCTTTTAAATAAATAATAAATAGACAATAATAGTAATTATAATAATAAAATAAAAACAATAAAATAAAATAATAAATATGGGTGAAAATGTAGTGACAACAAACGTCATCAGAACACATTAATATTCGAATAAGATTATGATATTCATAAATCTCAAAATACTAATAACAATTTAATTGTAAATAGCAAAACGTCCGTTCGGGTTTGAATTTGGGAAAACGAACAGCGTATTTGGAATCAAAACGTCGAAAAATGTAAAGTTGACTTTAGCTGAAGAAGTCAACGCTGACGTCATCAAAAAGTCAACACTTATGTCATCCAAAAAGTTAACGCTAACGTTAGCCAAAAAGTCAATGCTGGCATCAACAAGGGTCACGAGCCAAAGGTTTAGGTCGGGTCAACGGTTCAAATCACGGGTTAACGGTCGGATCGGGTCAACATATCTGGTTTGGGTCATTGGTTTGGTCCAATTGCCTCACCAGATATGGGCTTGTTTCGGCTCTCTCTCCTGGGCTCTCCATGGAAACTTGGGTTAAGCCCAATCTTCACTAACACACACACACACACACATTAGCACATGGGTATTGGGTTCCTCACTTGGAAGAATCTAATGGCCAAATCCACACATGCTCAATAACAACAAGGTTTAGGGTTCCCAAACCCTTTGACGGCACCGATCGCTGGTGATGCATACTAGAGACCACTACAGCCTTATTCCGACCACACAACACACACAAAATAATAAAAATAATAAAACAAAAACCAACTAGAATGCTTACCCATCACGAATGCAAAAAGATGACAGAGAAAAGGGGAACTCGAACAGTTAACCACGATTTTTAAGCAAGTGACGATTAACGAAGGTGGACAGTCGTATGGGATTTGGTCGGGACGAAAAAGAGAGCCAAAAGGTGGTTTCAGATCAGCGAACTGACGACACTGGGACCTAGATCGGAGCTTGGTCAGAGTTAAAAAAGGGTGTGTTTCTCTTGAAAGAGATTCGAGCGAGAGATTTAGGGAGAGGGGAAGTTGAGTGCGACTGCAGAGAGAATGGAAACTGAAAAGCCTTTAGGGCTAAAAAAACAAAGAGTGTACACCCAAATAAAATGGGTAAATTACACAACAAGGGTCCTTGAAGCAACCCGCCTTTTAGATTGATTACCGAGAGTCTAAAAGTTCCCAATTTAGTCCTCCAATCAAATTAGGTTCCAAAACAAAATTCCCAAAAATTAGGGTTTAGGAATTCAGGATTTTATAAATTAGGATTTTTAATTTGGGGGAAAATTTGGGGTGTTACAACTCTCCCCCTTAAAAGAATTTTCGGCCTCGAAATTTACTTGGGTCAAAGAGATATGGATACTGAGCTTTGAAAACATCCTTGAGCTTTGAAAACAAGACCTTGACCATCTTAATGGTCTTCCTTCGGAGAACTTTCTTGTCCTGAGCAAGAATATCAACTGGCTCCTCCTCAAAACACAAGTCGGGGCGAATCTCAATCTCTTCCACATGAATAATATGAGACAAACCAACATGATAGCATCTCAAATCTGAGACGTGGACGACATCATGAATACGCTTAAGCTCTGGTGGTAACTCAAGCTGATAAGCAACTGGTCTGACTCGACGAATAATCCAATAAGGGCCAATGAAACGATGACTCAATTTGCCTTTCCGACCAAAATGAAGCACCTTCCTCCACAGTGATACTTTCAAGAAAACCTCATATCCCACATCAAACTCAATATATCGACGTCTCAAATCGGCACAAGATTTTTATCGGTCAAAAGCAGCCTTAAATTGATCCCGAATCAATCTGACATTCTGTTCAGCCTCATGAGCAATATCCAGTCCCAACAATCTGTGCTCATTAAGTTCGGTCCAACTAATAGGTGTACAACACTTACACCTATATAGAGCCTCATACGGTGCCATCTTGATACTAGCCTGGTAATTATTATTGTAGGCAAACTCCGCAAGCGGTAAGAAATCCTCCCAACCGCCTCTATAATCCACAACACAACCCCTCAACATATCCTCAAAAATCTGGATTAGCTGCTCAAACTGGCCATCAGTCTACGGATGATATGAAGTACTAAAATTTAGCCGAGTACCCAAAGTAGTCTGGAGAGACCTCCAGAACTTCACTGTGAACCTTGGGTCCCGATCTAAAATGATAGAAAAATGTACCCCATGAAGTCCAACAATCTCCGAGATGTAAAGCTGAGCTAACTTACTCAAAGAATAGTTAACTCGAATAGGAATAAAGTGTGCAGACTTGGTCAATCGATCAACAATAACCCAGATAGTCTTTCTTTGATGGGGTCAAAGGAAGACCACTGACAAAGTCTATAGTTATACGCTCCTATTTCCACTGAGGAATCTCAATGTGTTGAAGTAACCCGGACGGACGTTGATGCTCTGCTTTTACTTTTTGACAAGTTAAACATTTTGATACAAAACCAACGACACCCCTCTTAAGGCCCTTCCACCAATATCTCTCACGAAGATTCTTATACATTTTGTCCCCACTAGGATACATAGAATAAGGACTGTTGTGGGCTTCATGAAGGATAACCTGCTTCAAACTAGAATTCCTCGAAATACAATACTGACCCCAGAAACACAGTACACTATCCTGGTCGATAGAGAAATCCTAAGATGTACCTTCTTCAACCTTTCTCAAATGGTACATCAAGAACGGATCACTAGGCTGCTCAGCTCGAATATCAGAAATCAGAGTAGGAATAACCCGAAGTTCTGCCAACAAACTGTCATCCTCATACAAACTCATCTAGGCAAATAAAGCTCTCAAATCTGAAATGGCATTACGACTCAAGGCGTCGGCAACAACATTGGCCTTGCCTGGATAATACTCAATTTCACAGTCATAGTCTTTAAGAAGCTCTAACCAACGTCATTGTCTCAGGTTCATCTCTTTCTGAGTAAGAAGATACTTCAAACTCTTATTATCTGTAAAGATATAACACTTCTCTCCATAAAGGTAGCGTCTCCAGGTCTTAAGAGCAAAGATCACAGCAGCAAGCTCAAGGTCATGGGTAGGGTAGTTACACTCATACGATTTTAGCTGTCGGGACGCATAGGCTACTACCTTACCATCCTGCATTAGAGCATATCCCAATCTGGTATGAGAAGCGTCATTGTAGACGGTGTAAGCCATTCCCGGCTCAGGCTGAATCAGGATCGGGGCTTCAGTCAACACGATCTTAAGCTTTTCAAAATTAGATTGTTGGGCCTCAATCCAGACAAAGGGAACATTCTTTCTCAAAAGCTTAGTCAACGGAGATGCGATGATCGAGAAACCCTCAACAAACCTCCGATAATAGCCAGCTAAACCTAAGAAACTTCGGATCTTAGAAACGTTCTTGGGCTGCTTCTAACTCATTATAGCCTCAATCTTCTTTGGATCAATCCGAATACCCTCAGCAGAAACGATATGCCCAAAAAACATAACCTTAGAGAGCTAGAATTCACACTTACTGAATTTTGCGTAAAGTTGTTTCTCCTTCAGAGTTTGCAAAACAATTCGAAAACGTTCATCATGCTCAACCTCAGATTTAGAATAAACCAGAATATCGTCTACAAAAACCACAACAAACTGATCAAAATAGGGTTGAAACACCCTATTCATCATATCCATGAAGGCAACATGAGCGTTACTTAACCCAAAGGGCATCACAAGGAACTAGTAATGACCATAACGTGTTCTTGATTGTTAGCTTATTCAATTGGTAATAACCAGATCTTAGGTCTATCTTAGAAAACACCGTAGCTCCCCGGAATTGATCGAAGAGGTCATCAATACGAGGAAGATGATACTTGTTCTTGATTGTTAGCTTATTCAATTTTTGATAGTCAATACATAGCTGAAGTATCTCATCCTTCTTCTTAACAAAAAGAACAGAGGCTTCTCATGGAGAAACACTGGTTGGATAAATCCTCTGCCTAGCAGTTCTTGCAACTGTATTTTCAATTATTTAAGTTCTTTTCGGTGCCATCCGATAAGGTGCCATAGTCACAAGAGATGTGCCCAGATAAACTTCAATACCAAACTCAATCTCATCACGCTTTGGCGGAACACCGAGCAATTCTTTTGGGAATACATCGGGAAAGTCTCTCACAACCTGGATCTTATCCATCCCAGAGTCAGACTGTCTCGGATCAAGAATGTAAGTAAGGTAGGCAATAGACCCCTTCTTGGCCATCTTCTCGACTTTGAGAGCCGATATTATATTAGACAGAAAACATATACGTTCTCTAATAAGAACTACCTCACGGTCATCAAGAGTTTTCAAGGTTGCCCTCTTCTTTTCACTGTCAAGATTGACTCGGTGAGCAGACAACCAATCCATGCCGAGAATGAGAGCGAACTTCCTAAAAGTTAACTCCATTAAATTAGCCAGAAATATTTTCCCTTGAATCTCTAGAGGATAATTTTTATACACTATAGAAACCACAACAAGATTACCTATTGGACTATGTACAGTAACCGCATTAACCACATCATCGACAGAAATTTCAAGACCCCCAGATACAGAACTCGCAACATAAGAATGAATAGAACCATTATCCAAAAGTGCGAAGTATGAGATAAAATGAATAGAAAAAGTACCAGCAATAACATCCGGCTCATCACGATCCTCATGCCTCCTAGTAGAATAAACCAACCCTGGCTGTCTCGCCTCTGAACCAACTGGTCCTCTACTCTGAGCATGCCTACCCCTACTAGCAGTACCTGAAACAGTAGATCTACTATGACCTCTCCCTCTATTAGGAGTCTGTACAGATGCCTGAGACTGACTTGGAACATAAGCAGATAGAGGCGACACCGGACAATCTCTAAAAAGGTGTTCAAAAGAGCCGCATAGGAAACAAGCCCCACTTCGCCTCCTACACTCGCCTGGATGCCATTTCTTGTAAAATGAACACTGTGGCACCCCACAAGAACTAGTCGAACCTCCAACACTGGTAGTCGAAATGGTAGATGTCACTGGTCTAGCTCTGGAATAACTCTAATGGTCATACTCATCTCTAGCCCTCTTCCTAGTCTGATTCCCCTGACTGTGCTAAACTGATGTGGTCGTCTGTCTCCTGGTCCGATCATTACCCTGAGATTCTTGTTGTTTCTTCATAGATTCAATTCGCTTAACAGTTTTGGCCTGCTTGGTGATCTCTTTATACTTCGTATCCTGATGTAAAGCAACCTCGATCTTAATAGAGAAACGCAGCCTTCTCAAAAACCAATCACATTTTTTGTAGTAAACAACCCCGGAACATATTGGAGAAGTTTTAAAAATTCTCTCATAGTCATTAAACTCATATCCTTCTGCTATAGATTCATAAAGTCTTCCTAGTATTTTGCTAAATACTCAGACCCAATATATCGGTCCTGGAATGATTGTCTGAAAAACTCTCATGAAATTTGACTGGCTAAAATAACTATTTCCTTTGCCTCCCACCAGTTTTGTGCCTTACATTGCAGCAATGATACAACGGCTCTCAATTTCTGATTAGCAAGATTATTCATCTCAACAAACAATCGCTGCAACTTCTTCAGCCAATACTCTGCATCAGTCGGGTTTGTACCGGCCTTTCCATCAAACATGGTCATACCGGCAGCTAAAAACTCGATAGATATCGGTTTCCTCACACCCTCAGACTGGCAGAGGCAATAAAGCAACTCTCTCTACACCGTAACAGAATCTGTGCCCACTGTCTCACTATCACCGGAATCATGTGGACCAACACTCTGCGTCTACTGAGCAGATGCTAAATACTGAGCTTCATTCGGATTCACAGGTTGTTCCTCTACCTCGGCATCATGTACCTAATCCTAATTCTGCGGTGGGTCCGCAGGAGGCGAAGCTTCACTCTCTATATTAGGAGAACAACCTCGGCCATGACCACGTCCGGTCGTTAATCTAAAACTCAAAAGAGGTGTCATAGTAGTCTATCACAAAGAAATAAACCTAAATTAAAGTTGGTACTTGGAGTTTCTACTCAAAATAAGCATAACTTTTACAAATACTACATTTATTAGAAATTCTCGTTTTGCTCCAAAATATTTAGTATACATGCAAAAATCATTTTGGTTTAAAATTTTACGCGAACCTCACAGTTCGAGGGTTGAACCGGGCTCTGATACCATAAAGATAACCTCCTAAATTCAACCTAATTTCTTAAGTTGAATCTTGGAAGTCAAGTTAGAAAAACTTGTCCATCAAGAAATGTCATTAGGCTTAATAATCAAATTACAATTTAATCAGAAGAGATAGGAACTACAAAATAATATCAATTTCGTAGTAGTTTAGCATAATACCAAAAGTTATTATAAAATCCGAAAGAAATTCAAATAATGCATGTCAAACCAATAAGTGTCAAAATAGTAATAATGTCCCAAATACAAAATTATCTGAAATAATAATAATAATAATATATAAATTCAAATGTCTGAATAACTATACTGTAAAATAAGGTCAAGTCTGAAGATATGAGATCCTCCAAGTACCGTACGCCTAAGCCTGAGTATCTGAAAGAGGAACTAAGGGGGAGTAAGCTATGAGGCTCAGTGTGTCTCTAAAGTGCAGAAGAAAACACATAGCAGAAATCCGAACAACAAGCATAGTTCAACGGACATTCCGATATACATATGCATATAGAAAGAATCAAAGAATATAATGCCATGCACCCATCTCCATACACCATTCGAAGAGTAAGGTTCCTCAAAACCACTCTAACTACATCGTCACCATCCGAAGTGAAACTCGATGGAACCACTGATCCGAAGTGGACTTTAGCCCAAAGGTGAAACCACTGAACTTCCCCGTACAATTTCCCAACCCAAATGATATGGCATGCTCTGATTTGTTTTTCCGAATGTATGTCTGATCAATTATTCAAATTGCATACAATATATGTCCGATATTTAATTCAATCTGATTCTGATATGTGGTGCATGGCAACCATCATTCAATTCACATCATAACTCACAGTTCATTCAATTATTCACATATACATACATACATACGTATATACATACATACATACATACACACACATAACGTAGCGCACGAAAGAAATATAACACAAGAAGAGACACACCTTGGGTAGCTAGTAACTCAGCGTCGAGGGTAACGTCTCCTACGCTCAGCTCTAGGATTAGGTCGGTAAGAATTAACACCTACAAGGACAACAAAACATAAATATCTACTACTATGCCACACTAACATAACCACTAAACGAAACCATACTCACGTGCAGAACTCGCAGGTTGTGCAGAAGGAGGACGAACAAGTGGAGGGGGATGAGGAAGATTTTCTGTCTCTAAGTTAACGTCACCTAAACACATTAATATTCGAATCAGATTTCGATATTCATAAATCTCAAAATACTAATTACAATTTAATTACAAATAGCAAAACGTCCTTTTCGGGTTTGAATTTGGGAAAACGGACATCGAATTTGGAATCAGAACGCCAAAATGTTAAGTTAACTTTGTCCGAAAAAGTTAATGCTAATGTCATCAAAAAGTAAACTCTAACGTCAGCAAAAAAGTCAACGCTAACGTTAGTTAAAAGTCAAAGCTAACGTCAGTAACGGTCACGGGCCAACAGGTCGGGTCAACGGGTCAATAGTCGAGTCAGATGAATAGTTTAGATCATGGGTCAACGGTCGAATCGGGTTAATGGTCAGGTCAACGCATCTAGTTCGGGTCACTGGCTGGGTCTACGGCTAACCCAATTCGGGTAATTGGTTTGGTCTAATTACCTCACCAGATATGGGCTTGTTTCGTCTCTCTCTCCTGGGCTCTTCATGAAAACTTAGGTTAAGCCCAATCTTCACTAACACACACATATTAGCACATGGGTATTGGGTTCCTCACTTGGAGGAATCTGGTGGCCCAATACCCCTCCACGCATGCGTAATAGCAGCAAGGTTTAGGGTTCCCAAACCCTTTGACGGCATCGATCGCTAGTGATGAATACTAGAGACCACAACGGTCTTATTCTGACCACACAACACGTACAAAATAATAAAAATAATAAAACAAAAACCAACCTGAATGCTTACCCAACACGAATGCAAAAAGAAGGCGGAGAAAAGGAAAACCCAAACGGTTAACCACGATTTTCGAACCGTGGCTGCAACATAAGGTAGACGGTCATATAGGCTTTGGTCGGGATGAAAAGGAGAGCCAAAATATGGTTTTGGATCAACGAACCGACGACGCTAGGACCTAGATCGGAGCTTGGTCAGAGTTAAAAAGAAGGTGTTTTCTCTTGAAAGAGATTTGAATGAGAGATTTAGGGAGAAGGAAAATTGAGTGTGGCTGCAGAGGCAATGAAAACTAAAAAGCCTTTTAAGGCTGAAAAAAATAAAGAGTGTACACCAAAATAAAATGGGTAAATTACACAACAAGGGTTCCTGAAGCAACTCGCCTTTCAGATTGATTACCGAGAGTCTAAAAGTTCCCAATTTAGTTTTCCAATCAAATTAGGTTCCAAAACAAAATTCCCAAAAATTAGGGTTTAGGAATTAGGGATTTTATAAATTAGGATTTTTAATTTGGGAGGAAAATTGGGGTGTTACAAGCGTGGGCTGGCTACAGAGGCGGGTGCACATGGGTCTCCATGCACCCACGCGCACCAGATCCGACTTTCTAGGGTGCATCGCAGCATCCATGCACCTACTCGCACTAGATCTCGCTCTTAGGGTGCACTCAGCTTACCGTGCGCCTAGTAGTACATGATCACCAAGGCTTTGACCAGGCATTGACCGGCCGTTGACTTTTTCTAAAGGACCTTACCCTAGGGTTTTTTGACGTTCTGAATCCATTGGCATAGTTTTTTTTTGCCAAATTTGAACTCTTTAAGCTATTTTGCGCATTTAACCCTTCAAATTCATTAAAGTATATGATTAAGTGATACTTACAGTATTAATTGATATACGAGGATTATTTAGGATCAGATATAGGATCAAGTGGAATATTCGGGAAGCTCAGATGATGATTGTAGCGATATCAACTTAAGGTTAGTACACCTCAAACTCCTATTGCTTCATGAGCATCACAAATGTGATTATCTTGCTTGTTAGTGTTAAAAAATGGGTAGACTATGAATAAACATGTTTTGAAACCGGTATCATGAGACTTGATATATTCTGAGACGCCTGATAAGCATTAGAATATTCGAGACTATTATGAGCCTTAGAGACCGTATAGGGTCATTTGAATATTTTTATAATTATATGATTAATTGATTTACATGATTGTGTTGTTTGAGTGCTTGAGAATTGGCATGTTCGATGGAAATTATACTAAATGGACTGATAATTGGTAAAATTCGAATAATTGATCATGAAGTCGATAATTAATATAAAATAATTAAATACTTTAGTAAACTAAACGTAATGACTTTTATAAGCTTTAGGGATTGAATAAAGCGTGGAAACATCAAAATTCAAGGAAATGGTACGAACCCATGAATAGGGTATCGGTACAAGCCTTGGTCGTACCGGTACGAGATTGGGGGTCGTATCGGTACGGGTTAACCCGTACTGATACTTGTGGAAATTCAAGATATGTAGTAAGCTACTTTAGTATCAATACGCATGTGAGTACCAGTACCCAGGGTATCGTATCGATACTCATGTTTGAGTATTGGTACCAGTCAAATAGAATAATCTGTTGTGCTAATAAAAATATAGAAATTGACGTGGAATATTAATAAGATAATATGGATTTATAGAGATAATTAATGAGGATGATTAATATACACTTTCATAATGTATTAACTTGGTAAAATCTTGGGTGACTTGTTTGTAATAGCAGCCATAAGGATCCTTGGTGGATCGTGTGATGTTGCGTGCCAAGTATGGGCACTTGTTTGGTTGAGTTACCATTGATTGACGAGATTCGAATACCCGAGAGCATGTTGTAACACCAAGGTTAAGTATACTAAATGTACGTTCTTGACGTTGTATGACATCGGGCCTCATTCGATGATACTCGAAGTGAGATACCGAGTATGGCTGTACGTTCTCGAGGCTGTGTGACACCAGGCCTCACCCAAAGAGAGTGTAAGTTCCCAAAGCTATGTAACATCAGGCCTCACTCAGAGTATACGTTTTTGAGGCTGTGTGACACTGAGCCACACTCCAGGTTTGTGGTTATGACATTGTGTGTTTTGCTCGGATAATCTGATGAGATCTCGAGTATAATTGTGCCTTGTGGGCTATGTATGATTTTTTCTATGATGAGAGAATGTTTTTAGGTGACTAGTGGTAGCGCTACGTGTTTATTTATCTCTTTTTTTGCTTGTACTAGCTTGCATGCTTATGTTTATGATTACCATGAAGTATAGTAGAGTAGATGTGTACCGATAAGCTTTGTAAGCTCAACGCTCAAAATCATTTTTTTCGTGAGTAGGTTGATCGTCGGATCGTAGGATCGAGAAGCACTATCAGTACAGGATTCTAGCATGTGAAGGTTTTTAGAGTACGATACTTGTGTTTAGTAGGCAATGTATTCATAGGACCTTACGTGATCGAGTTTGTAATTCTTACTTTTGGTTGTATTAATTAAGTCAAATGTTTTAAATTAAGTGGAGCTCATTTGTAACAATTTTAATTGTTTTATCTATGTTTTCAACTTTTGGATGTAATTGTTTTGGAAAAATAACTTGTTTGTGCTAAAACCCAGTTTGAGAAATTTTATGGTTTGGTTTGGCTTGAGGCCCAAATTGTGACATTCGGGCCAGGGGTATTACAATAGTGGTATCGGATCTTAGGTTTAGCCGGTTCTAGGAAACCCAATGTGGTATAGGTGTTTTAGTAAGATGTTTAGTGAATACAAGCCCTTAAATTAAGTTTGTACTACTTAAGACTATAATCTTGATGGTGCGTTCAATGTTGCGACGCTAAGATGGTTACGATCGTGGCCGAGAGGACATAACCAAGTGTTGAGCTGCTCATGAGAGCGATACCGAGTGGGGGAGAACCCACTCTGGATTGTTGAGATGCGAGTTAGTTAAATAATGCTAAAGTCGAGGATGTGTCTTCCTCTCGCCACCTAAATGGTGTCTTTTTTGTGTGTTGCAGTAGTTTCGAAGCCTTCAAATACGTTATAAGAGTTTGTCGCAAAGAATCTTCATCATTATACGTGAATAGTATTTGTGACTCAGATATGGATAACCCGCTTCCAAAATCGATTAGTAGATGCGCGTTGGTTGGAGGACCCTTTATTTGCTTAAAGAGAGTCGCGATGGTACTTGGGAAGTATCATCGTCCTTTTCAGAGGCATTTCATGAAGATAGTAGATTCAAGATCTACTAGTCCGTTGGAAAGTGACCGATGAAGCTACCTTCTTGAGAGTTGTATATCGAAAATTGATTTGGTTAATCAAGCGCGATGTTAACTTGTAATGTCGAGAGTTGTGCTCGAGGCTTTGAGACCTCAAGGGAACCCAACCTTTGGTAATGAGAATATTAAAACGTTGCCCTTCTACCGTGAGTTCTGTAGTGGTTGTTTAGAGAATGACACAATGGGGTTGTGAGATATGTTTGATCGTTTGGTAGATGCTAGGTGTGTAGTTCAACGCTTGGGAGCCTTTAGATTATCATCGTGTTCGTTTACGTTTCTTGGAGAAGGCGTTATAACTTCCTCCATGTCAAGAATATGAGTGGATGTTAAGGTAAGGCCAAGTTGGACGTCAGTTTCCATCGCCTTGTTAGAGGACATCGACCCAGTTAACAAAGTCAGAGATTCAATTACGAAGGCACAACTCGAATGAGGTTTTTTTAGTGTTTTGCCTAAAGGAGAATTGGGCTTGTTCGCTAGTAAGAAGTTGGTTCATTGAGGTGGTGCTTAAATCATTGATAGCTTGTTAAGTGGCAGTGAAGGACCGTTACGTGTCTCCTAAGGTGGATGACTCATTTAACCGATTGCAAAGTACCTGTCTATGTATTATTCTAGGATTAGTTTGAGAATAAGATGTTTACGCGTCTCCTAAGGTGGATGACTCATTTAAGGAGGAGGCTAATAATTTCGAAATGAATTTTAGAATACAGATTTTTCTCTTTAAAGTGTGTCGTGGTAACGGTTGATGTCTACAGCGGTGTTTGAGGTGTTTTAGCAATGATAGGGTAGGGCCACCATAATGTCTCTCGAATATAAGTTTGATGCTTTGCGTGACACGTGCGAATGTATAAGGAATACGGAAAGATAAGCATTGGCAAGATAATTACCATAATGACCTTGTGTGTGGAAATGGTTAGTTACCGCGTAATCAGTTAAGGAAGCAAGGGTTTGAGACTTTGTAAATGCTTTTGATTTGTATCACTGTTTCCTGGAGGCAAGCCGTGGAACATTGGTAGAGATCCAAGCTGCGTGAGATCATTTTGTTTTGATAGGTACATACTCGATTGAAGTCGAAGTAAGATTTCAAGATCTTCGAGGATGTTTTGTTGTTTTGTCATGACTGCATTTTGTGCAAGAAGAGAGAAGGGTGTGCCTACCCCAACAGTGTAAAATTTTGGGTGCATGATTTTTAAGGAATTTGAGATTTGGAAAATGACGTAAGTCGAAGTAATTAAGAACTATCGATCGTGTGTGATCGATCACCACCTAAATAAAGTGAACTTGATAAGTCATGGATTGTACGGAGTTAGTTTGGGTTAGAGTATCATGCTGCCCATGTATGACGATCAAAGATCACAAGTGATGGTCGTGTAAGGGAGTACCGATGCTAGCTCCATACAGTACCATTACTTGTGTGTTTCATTAGTTGGTTTTATTATATCAAAAAAGGGAGATTGTTCAATTTTTTGTTTTAATATAAAAATTTGAAAAATATTTTTAGACTTGATTGAAATATTGCAAATCTTATTCAAAGTCCAACTAACTTGAAAATATGTTTGAAAGGGTTTTGAATTGTTTTAAAATGAATTTAAGTGACCAAAATGTCAAAATCTAAAGCCCCGTATCGAAACGGTTCAAGCTGTACAGATACAAGTGCTATAGAAAATTTCTAGTAGCCAAATCCGTATCGACACGGCCAAAGGGCGTATCGATGCGCTATGGTGCGTACCAATACGAAGGTATTGCGTGGCAATACCCTATGCATTTTAAATGCTCCAACAGCTAATTTCTGAAGAACAAGTACCGATACGGCCACCCACGTACTAATATTGATAGCTCCATAATTGTATTTATTGCGATAAATAATGCCCTTAACAACTCTAAGTCAATGCCAACAGTCCTCAACGGCTAGAAACTCAATTGAGAGTATAAAAGACCCCAAGAAGCATCTGAAAAAGCTAATATTCTCAAAGCCAACAACTTATGTATGGAAAATTGTCTTAGTGCATCAATTTTCATATTTTTGTATAGACAACACTTGTGAGCCTAATTTGTTATATTTGCTCAAGTGTTTTAGGTTTGGGTGAGTGAGCTAAATTTGCAAACAATCTACCTAGTAAGGGATTTCTTGTTTGCGTTGTTTTTCTCTTTTGTAAAAAGAGGGTTAGCTAGACTTTGGGATATAAGTCTAGTGTTGTAAGGATTTTCTCTTAATCTCGAGAAAAAGGGAAGAAATTCAATAGTGAATTTGGAAATCCTTAGTGGGGAAGCTAAGGCAGTGGACGTAGAGCTTAGTTGAGAAGCTCAAACCACTCTAAAATTATCGTGTCTTTTTTTTATCTTTTTGCTTCCCACACAAATCACTCAATTACCACTTCTCCACCACTTGGCAAGCAAAACGGTTGAAGAATACGAGTCCAATAATTGGTATCAGAGCAAGGCTCAATAGAGAGGCTTAACATCCTATTGAGACGATCTCAGCAAGCTCAATCAATCAACAAATCAACCGATGTTCATGGCACAATCAATCGACAAGTCATCATTCTTCAACGATGAACATTATGCCTTTTGGAAGAATAGGATGATGTATTTCATCATGGCCATCGACTATCGTCTTTGGGACATTATTGAAGAATGATCGTTCATGCCATAATGAAGAAGGCAAGATTGGAGTGCAGATGACAAGAAGAAGATGGAGCTAAACTCGAAGGCTTTGCAAGTTCTATTTTGTGCATTAGGACCAGAAGAGTTTGCCAAAGTTTCTTCTTGTGATAGTGCCAAAGAGTTTTGGGACAAGCTTGAAGTGACCTATGAAGGAACAAACTAGGTAAAAGAGACAAAGATTGGTCTACTCAACCTTAATTATAAAAACTTCAAGATGAGTCCTGAAGAAGACATCAAGAGCATGTTCGACAAATTATCCACCATTGTTAATAAACTTATAGGATTCAGAGAGGAGATTCTGGAAGAAAAGCTTATAAAGAAGTTGATTTACTCACTTCTTGAATTATAGGAGTCTAAGAAGACGACAATCATAGAAGCAAAGAACTTGAAGAAGCTCAAGCTTGATGAGCTTATTGGATCTTTGCTCACCCATGAGTTGATGTCCAAAATAAGAAGAAAAAAGAATGAGAAAAAGATCAAAGAGCAAGGAATAGAAGACCTAAACATTATTATTCTTCAATCCTCCACAAGTCATCAAGAAGATTCAAGTGAGGAGGAAAGTGAAAGTGAAGAAATGGTCTATCTCTTTAAGAAATTTACTCGATTTATGAAGAACGAAATGGAGAAATCAAGACATTAACCGAAAAAGAAGATGAAGGATCTCATCAAGTGATTTGTATGCAAGAATCCAGGGCACATCAAATACGATTGCCCTCGTTTCAACAAGAATGGGTCCAGTTTAAAGAAGAAGGCATATGTGGCAACGTGAAATGATGAAGAAGATTCCACCGACAATAAAGTGTCCACCTATGTCTCATGGCCCTCCAAGAGGGTGAGGTAACTTCTAACTCATCTATTTCTAATTATTATACATTTGATGAGTTACAAGAAGCCTATGATGAATTGGTTTTTAAATTCAAGGCTTCATTTTCTAAAAACAAGAAATTGATTTCAAAATAGAAAATGAAATGCTTTCTAAAACCAATTTGGAAATTAAAGCAAAAAATAAATGATTTTGAACTTAAAGTCTTAAATTTACAAAATTTGCATCAAAGTTTGCAAAAAGGTCATCAAAAAGAGTTAGATAATCTTAAGAAGGAAAAAGATTTGATTTGCAAAAAGTTTGAAAAGAAAAACAATTTTAACAATTCAAATTTTTATCAAAGACAATCTAGTGCCCTTAGATTTTTAAACAAAAAATGTTTTAGAAGTATTTGGGTCCCAAAAAGACTAATTACTTCAAAAAAAGGATAAGGATGAGAGAGTGTAACGACCCGGATTCTATGGTTTATCGGTACAAATTTCGAAGGCAAAATTTTTTTAAGGAGGAGAGAGTGTAACGACCCAGATTCTCAAATTAGTGAATCGAGTCTCGGGCCCGGATATTGGGCTTTTATTTTGGAAGCCTAGTTAAGAATATTAAGTGAGGCCATTACATTGGTGAGAGAGGTTTGAATTTTAAAAGGATAAGGAAAAAAGAGATATTATGTTCGAGAGAGAGAAAAAGTAAATAGGGGAGAGAAAATGGAAAAAAAATGGGAGAGAAAGTAAAGAGGAGAGTTTTAAACTTCGATCTTCGGAGATCGGGTCATATGTTGTCAACACCGCCGGTATCATTAAGTTTACCTCATCGAAATGAGTCCGTCGATGGTTGAAGCGTAGCCGTCAAAACTACCGTAGAGGGAGGTGAAAAGTTGGAAAATTCGGATTGCTTGAAAAGAGGCACTTTCGGTGGCCAAATCGAAAAACAGAGGGCACCACAAAGTTCATCGGTGTCAGAACAGCGGGACTAAAGCTCACTGCAACCGTCTGACGATTGAAAGAGGCCCCACGCGTCATCTCCGCGAGTGGGCATGGGCTGGCTACAGAGGCAGTTGCACATAGGTCTCAATGCACCTGTGCACACCAGATTTGGCTCCTTAGGGTGCACCGCAGCATCCGTGCACCTTCTCGCACTGGATCCCGCTCCTAGGGTGCACCTAGCTTACCGTGCACTTAGCTATACAAGATCGCTAGGGCTTTGACCGGCTGTTAACTTTTTTGAGACCCTACCTTAGGGTTTTTCGATGTTTTAGATTTATTGGCACTGCCCGTTTTGCCAAATTCGAACCTGGTAAGTTGTTTTTACGCATTTGACCCTTCAAATTCTTTAAAGTATGTGATTAAATGATACTTACGGTATTAATTAATATACGGGGATTATTTGGGATCGGATATAAGATCAAGTGAAATATTCGGGAAGCTCGAATGAGGATTGTAGCAATATTGGCTTAAGGTTAGTACACCTCAAACTCATATTGCTTCATGAGCATCATAAATGTGATTGCCTTGCTTGTTAGTGTTCGCAAAATGGGTAGACGATAAATAAGCATGTTTCGAAACCGGTATCACGAGACTTGATATATTTTGAGATGCTTGATGAGCTTGAGAATATTTGAGACTATTATGAGCCTTAGAGACCGTGTAGGGTCGTTTGAATATTCGTATAATTATTTGATTGATTGATTTACATGATTGTGTTGTTTGAGTGCTTGAGATATGAATTGGCATGTTCGATGAAAATTATATTAAATGGACTGATAATTGGTAATATTTGAATAATTGATCTTGAAGTCGATAATTAATATAAAATAATTAAATACGTTAGTAAACAAACCCTAATAACTTTTATAAGTTTTAAGGATCGAATAAAGCATGAAAATATCGTAATTTGAAGAAATAGTACGAACCCGTGAATAAAGTATCGGTACGAGTCTTAGCTGTACCAATACGCGATTGGGGGTCGTATCTGTACGGGTTGACCAGTACCGATACTTGTGGAAATTAAGGATTTCTAGTAAGCTATTTTAGTATCGGTACGCATATGAGTATCGATACCTAGAGGTATCGTATCGATACTTGTGTTCAATTATCAATACCCATCAAACGGAATAATCTATGGTACTAATAAAAATATGGAAATTGACGTAGAATATTAATGAGATAACATGAATTTATGGAGATAATTAATGAGGATGATTAATATACACTTTCATAATGTATTAACTTGGTAAAGTCTTAGGTGACTTGTTTGTAGTAGCAACCATAGGGATCCTTGATGGATCGTGTGATGTTGCGTTCCAAGTATGTGCACTTGTTTGGTTGAATTACCATTGATTGGTGAGACCCGAATACCTAGAGAGCGTATTGCAACACCATGGTTAGAGATGCCGAATGTACGTTTCCGGCGTTGTATGACATTGTGTCTCATTCGATGATACTCGAGAAGAGATGCTGAGTATGGGTATACGTTCCCGAGGTTGTGTGACACCGTGCCTCACTCAGAGTGTATGTTCCCGAGGATGTGTAATAGTAGGCCTCACTCCAGGTTTGTGGTTATGACATTGTATGCTTCTCTCGGATGATCTGATGAGATCTCAAGTATGATTGTGCCTTGTAGGCCATGTATGGTGTTTTGATATGATACAAGTATGTGTTTAGGCAACTAATAGTAGTGCCACGTGTTTATTTATCTATCATTTTTGCTCGTACTAGCTTTCATGCTTATAATTAACATAAAGTAGAGTAGATGTGTACCACTAAGCTTTGTAAACTGAACGCTCAGAATCGTTGTTTTCGTACGTAGGTTGATCGTGAGATCTAGGAGCACTATCAGTATGAGATTCCAGCATGTGAAGATTTTCATAGTACGACACTTGTATTTAGTGGGCTATGTATTCATAGGATCTTACGTGGTCGAGTATGTAATTTTTACTTTTCAAATCTTATTAATTAAGTCTAGTGTTTAAATGTTTTAAATTAAGTAGAGCTCATTTGTAACGATTTTAATTGTTTTATCTATGTTTTCAACTTTTAGATCTAATTGTTTTGAAAAAATAATTTGTTTGGACTAAACTCAGTTTAAGAAATTTTATGGTTTGATTTGGGCTTGAGACCCAAATTATGACATCCTGGTCGGTGACAGATAAGGGTTGGTGAAATTGTAGATGATGGCGTGGAAGCTTGGTCGTAAGGCAAGGCTCGGGTGAGTGAATGGAGGGTTGTGTTGAAGAAGGTTTAGGCTCTTGGTTTTTTGGAACGATAGGGAGCTTATTCGGTTGAGGGAAGCTGGGTTTTCAACGTGGGTTCAATTTAAGGGAGCATGAAGAATGGAAGAAGTTCTATGGTGATAAGAGTGATGATGAGAGGTCGGGGTTCGTATTTGAGATGGTGTAAGGTAGAGGGAAATTGTTGGGGAAGGAATTTTGAATCGGTGATGGTGGAAGTAAATTTTTTTTTGGGGTCTTTTGGTGATCGGTGGTGAATAAAAGACGGTGATGGAGGGTTATAGGAGCTTGAAGATGACGATGATGATGAAAGGCCTATCATAGGGGCATGGGTGTCAGGTAAAGGCATGGAGTGTGCCGACAGGATCCAATGCATTGATCCTCTTTTTTGTAATAAAATAAGTATTAAATAGTAATAATAATATTAATATTAAAATAATAATAATAATATTAAATTTTGGATAAAAAATAATGATTACAAACTCAAATTAAAATTATCATGTATTGTTAAAAAAAATAAAAATCTCGACAAAACTGCAACCGGTTTCCCCCTCAATGGCTAGTGGAAAAAGAGGGTGTAGCGTTGTTAAAGAACCCCGATCTCATTAGATTGTTTCCTTATAAGGCAGTTCCCTTAGTTATGAGGAAGTCTTTTTGTTATTAAATTTATCAATTTAGTATTTTATTAGTAAAAAGAAATAAATTAAAGTATAGAGTATTTTAAAGAGTTAATCTTTTATCGTTTGAGAAAATGATATAATCTTTATCGAAAATGATGTAATCTTTATCGTTTAAGAAAATGATGTCTTTTAAAATGTGCATTTTAAAAAGAGAATAAGTTTATTTTAAGAAAATAGTGGATTGATGATAAGTCTTTCACACCATCTATAAAATCATCATACATGATGTTAAGATGTTCAAGTCGTTTATAAGATGTTAAGGCTTTTGAACTTGATGTTAAGATCTTTTAGACTATCTATAAGTCCTTCAAACATGACAATAAGTATTTCGGACTATCAATAAGACCTCAGTGATAAGAAGTTAAGAAAATGATGCCTTTTAAAAGGTAAATTTTCAAAATAAAATAAGTTCTTTTAAGAAAAGAGAGAATTCATGGTGATAAGTCTTGTAGACAATCTATAAAACATCCGAACATGATGTTAAGACTTTTAAATTATCTATAAGCCTGATGATAAGTCCATATCACCAGTAAGACCTCACGAGCGTGATGTTAGAACCTGTGGTATATTAACTAAATGCAACCGTTAGAAAACATATTAATGTTAGAACCTTTGGTATATTAACTAACTGCAACCGTTAGAAAACATATCAATGAGCTCCATTTTTACCCAAGGTTTACCTGCTAGCAAAGATACGTGCAAGTGACCTCTCCATGTCAGGAAGCCTGGACAATACCCTTGGAAATTCAAGTGCATAAGATAGATTTTCACCCTACGCAGCAGAAAAGAAAACATCATTCACAGAACAGTAAATATCAGCAAATGAAACACATACACACAGAGCAAGGATTGATGAATGCTTGAAATTTGAGTAATTAGTTATTTAGACAAATTCAACTGAATGCTTGAATCAATTTGTGCAAGATACAAGTCACAGTTATAACAGTAAACTCACCTTTAGACCTGCTACAGCATCTTGCCGTTTCTTAATTAAATAAGTATGATATAATGGTCTAGCAAGCCGTGATCTTAGCAACCTTTCCCCAAATGCTGTTACATAGTGATTCAATTGTGCATAGAGTGTCCTACACATGTAAATAAACCACCTAAGCATAAGGCTGGTTGGAATCTAAAACAATTTAGAAAAGTCTACAAGTGCATGCACACATACCCAGAAGAGTCTCCATTTCAGCTGTTTTCGAAGATCTCAAGGTTCTCAAGGCCAGCAGCATCAACAAACATGTACGGTTTTCGAGAAATGCCACCGAAGCCAGTGGATGGAAGCAACTCAAACTTAGCAAACCTAAGAAATGCAACATCTAGAAAGGCTGTTTTAGGTAATAAAAAGTTCCTCATAAAAAGCTCCGAGTGCTGAGAGCGCTAAGCTTCCATTTGCGCTGGCACTCAGTAGACTGGCACATCATCCTCACAAGAATTAGCAGCATCCGTACCCACGCCGTTAATAGATCTAGCAGCTGATTGATCATTAATACACTTGTAGATGATGGTTTTGACTTCAAGAACAGTTTTGTCTGCATCCCAAAATTCTGCAGATGGGACGAACTCATTTACTAAAGGAGTTCTTGTATGTCTCAGCATTACTCTCTCAGTTTCAAGACTGAGCAGCTTAGTGTGTTTTATAATTTCCACTGGCCTTAGCTCAGCCAATACACAACACATTGCACTGCACTCAGAATCATCCGCAAACTGGAAAATGGAAGTGAGAGAGCAGATCAGTTCTTTTCAGCTAATTTAAAAGATAACAATCAGAAAATTTAAATCTCATTGGAAAAGGACACATTCTAATTGGAGGATTAAGATAATGGTCAGGTCTGAACAAAGAAAGGATAAAAACCAAGCAATTACCATGTGTGGAACAATCCCTACCTGTCCAATAATAATCCTGCTAGTTGCAACATCAAAGACACACAAGCCAAAAACTCGCTCCTCACTCTGGTTTGTTGAACTTTGACAGCTTTCATTCATTGCCAAGAGGTAAGAAGGGTCGGGATTTGCCGATAGCATTTCACCATCAGTCAGGGTTTCTTTAGTAACCACCACACATATTTCACGCTTGACAACCTAAACATATTTAATAATTATCAGAGAGTAAGTCATACGGTGCTCCATATCACCCCAATTTCTCAGTTTCCAGCAGTTCCAGATGAGGTAAATAATGAATATGAAACAACTAAAATGACAGAAATAAGCCATCATATGACCTGGCCAGAATCCAGATGGAATGGTTAATGGTTCTCAGCATCCCATTTAAGAATACGGAGTAATACTTTTAAAATGCTATTAAGACCGAGATGATTAGACAGTAAATAATCAACAAATCAAAAATAAAGCACATAGAACAGCACATTTATTCAATTGCCAGTCGGGCAAAAGTAAAAATATGGAAAACCGATAAAAATAGAATCAAACTTCTGTAATATCATGCATAGTACAGCATTCCTCTTTCAGACGAAGCTCCATCTGTTTAGGAGTTTCTGTTTGCTCTACTACAAGAACTTGATAACCCTGTTCGAGCCAATAAAGATGAAGTAAAATTTCCTCCTTGGAACATGTTGTACTTATCACAAAAGATGTAATTATAGCAAAGCACATCATGAGATACCTTAAAAATAGAACTAAATGAAAACAATAGATCAGTGTAGACAATGCTGTCATACCACTTTATTCAACCCATCAACTACCAGAGCCTTATCAACTGTAGCAAAACATGCTCATGTATTCAGGTGAATTATATATGAACAATCTGTGATACATCAAATATTTTGGAATGACAACATAAGCCATAGTAGATTAAATTTACATGTACATAGCAGCAATAACAAATGATAAAAAGGAGGGTGAAAACAATTGATCATTTGACGGGAATTCATTTCTTAAGGAGAAGGAAAATTATTTATTTAACTTCCATTTCAAAACACGACTAGAGTCAGCATGCACTTTCCGTTCACATTCTCAATCGCCATCTTCTTAAAAACCAAGGAACCTCCACGCCGCATCCGCTTAAACCTTCTCGTGGTTTCTTCAACCCACTCAATCTTCTTCGTCCCCAAATCCAACTCCTCTTCGTCAGCATAATCGTGTTGGATCAAATGCTTGCCCGTATCCTTATCTAAAGACTCCACTTCATTGCCAAACGTTTTGTTGGTCGGCGACGAAGGACTCGAGGCAGGTGATTGGCCAATGACAAGGAGAGGCTTTTTGATCCTGGATTAGAGAGGGGATGGAGTTGTAGGGCTGTGACTTTTACTTGGAATGCGGTTAGGTTTAGGGTTTGGGTTGAGTTTAGATGTCTGCTTGGCAAGTGGAGGAGGAGGAGGAGGAGGAGGAGGAGGAGAGGGGGTAGTAGAGTTCTTTTTAGAGAAGAAAGAAGTGATTTGGCTCTGTTGATTAACGAGCGGTGATCTGCCATTGCTCTGCGCCATTTTTCCCGATTAATGATAAAAGTTGGAAAGTGTAAGGGGATTAAACAGTGAAGAAAATAAGCTTAAAAGATGGCGGGATTTGCCGGAGTTGATTTGGATTTCTTTGGCGGGAATTCCAGCAAACGGGCTAAAAGTAATTGGAATTAGGCCCTCATAAACCCAAATTGATGGGGCTAGGGGGTCTTGATTGGAAACCCGGTATCAGGTTTAATGAGAAATTCTAAAAAAGACAGTCTAATTTAATTTTAAAAAATAGCGCAGGTATCATTTCAAGTTGCAAACAATTTAGGTTGAGCGTGAATAACAACTTAAAATGTTATTCACGTCCAACATACGATGATATAAATTTTGATAACATTTTGGTTGCAACTGATCATGTTGTTCTTTAACTGACGCACAACAAAACTACGGCTTTATTGTTTCAATATTTTCTTTTGGGAAAAAATGGAATTCCACTCCCTTTGTAGTACATTTGAAAAAATACCTCACATTCGGTACACATAGGACAAATTCGCGTTTTGTCAAGAGCATATTACAAATTTGCGTTTTACCTGACGCGAGATATATCCGATGTGGCGCCGTTTTTCATATCTACGGTTATTTGAATTGGACAAAGTAACTCGCGTGTAGCACAACGTGAGTTTAGCGATAAATTCAAGCGAAAACGGCAAGAATATAGTGTGGTTTTCGCTGAACTCGCGTTGCGTAGAATGCGAGTTTGTCGTTACATAGATGAGAAAAGTAGTGTCGGTAGGCATGTTTCAGGTGAATATATACATTTTTGGGAGATGATTTTTATTGTTATTGAACATCGAGGTCGTAGTATATATTCATCTTTGTAAAGCGGTGTAAAAATCATCCAGTATATGGCATCCGAAATCTGCTAAAAATTGCGTTAAAAATGCTATGTTGCCATGTTTTTTAGCATGAATAACAGGAAAACTAGTGTCGGTAGGCATGTTTAAGGTGAATTTACACTTTGTTGGGAGATGATTTTTCTTGTTATTGAACATCGAGGTCGCAGTATAGATTCATCTCTGTAAAGCGGTGTAAAAAGCATCCAATATATGGCACTCGAAATCTGCTAAAAATTGCGTTAAAAACGCTATGTTGCTTTGTTTTTGAGCATGAATAACAGGAAAACTAGTGTCGGTAGGCATGTTTTAGGTGAATTTACACTTTTTTGGGAGATGATTTTTCTTGTTATTGAACATCGAGGTCGTCGTATAGATTCATCTCTGTAATGCGGTGTAAAAAGCATCCAGTATATGGCATCCGAAATCTGCTAAAAATTGCGTTAAAAACGATATGTTGCCTTGTTTGTTAGCATGAATAACAGGGAAACTATTGTCGGTAGGCATGTTTTAGGTGAATTTACACTTTGTTGGGAGATGATTTTTCTTGTTATTGAACATCGAGGTCGTAGATAGATTCATCTCTGTAATGCGGTGTAAAAAGCATCCAGTATATGGCTTCCGAAATCTGCTAAAAATTGCGTTAAAACGATATGTTGCCATGCTTTTTAGAATGAATAACAGAAAAACTAGTGTCGGTAGGCATGTTTCAGGTGAATTTACACTTTGTGGGAGATGATTTTTCTTGTTATTGAACATCGAGGTCGTAGTATAGATTCATCTCTGTAATGTGGTGTACAAAGCATCCAGTATATGGCATCTGAAATATGCTAAAAATGCGTTAAAAACGATATGTTGCCTTTTTTTAGCATGAATAACAGGAAAACTAGTGTTGGTAGGCATGTTTTAAAGCTGTATTTTGGCCTACGACGGGTGATATTTTGTCTAGTTATTGAACTTTTACATCTTAATAGGAGAACATATTGTTACAATAGTCCAAAAATCGGATAGTGAAATGTATCCGAACAGGTTTAAAAATTGCGTTGAAAATGCTATGATGTGATTTTTGATATCATGAAGAACATGGAAAGAAATGGGTGATAGGCATGTATAATTTGATTTTGGTGTATTTTATCTGATCTTTTTATTTTTTTACAGTCAGAAGACCATAAAATGCTATGCAATCCTTTTATTCAATATCTAAACATTACAGTTAGAAGAGTACTTAGTTGATTCGAGGCCCTGTATTAAGAGGACATTTTCTCATATCCTGTCCAGGGTTCCTACATTTAGTACATAGCCTAGGTTGGCCTGACCATTCTCTTAGAACCATATCCTCGGCACAATGAATCCTAGTTGAGCGCGAGCGACCTTTTTTTCTTGCGTCACAGGGAAGAATCTGGCACTATCTTAGGTTCATCGTCGACTAATGCATGATTGTGTCCATTTTCGATAGGAGGAAACTCGTTGCGGTATACCTTGAATACGTTTTCAAGTTAGTATACCGGATCAACGAGTATCATTGCGTCGAAATGAACAGATACACACGTAGCAAATGCGTGGGTACAAGGGTATTTGAAAGTTTGAAAACGTCACAGTCACATGTTTTTCGTTGTAAGTTAACAACGTAATTGTTCTGCATGATGCCATCAAGCGGCCGTGAATATTCACTAACCTGGAAGTGGTGTTCGTGACGGGAGAAGCATATAGCACCCATCGCGTTTGCGTGCGACATGGATATTTGAAGTTTTTACTGGAGATCTGGATGGAACTTGTGGCCACCTTCTATCCAGTTCATTGTTTGTTTTCCTGGGGTTGCAAAAAGGGTAGCTAGTCGATAATATGTCGCATTGACAACGGATGTGATAGGTAAATGACGTGTTCCCTTCAGAGACGAATTGATCGCCTCAGCCAAGTTCGTTGTCATGTGAACATATCAACGCCCCCATCATAACAGCGCAGCCATTTCTCCCTCGGGATATTAACACGATAATTGTATCCAGCTAAATTTCTTACTCTCAACTCCTCTAACAGCTCCTTAAACTCATCAGCTCGGTGTGCGTTGCTTATTCCATAAAATATTGAATACTTAATAAGAAATAATAATAAAAATGCATGTTAATTAATAATTTTGATAGTGAAAGGCTTACCCATAAGAAGAACCATTATACGCTCATCACCATTCTTGCACCGCTGGTAGTAATTGGCAGCAATGTGTCGCAAACAGCACCTATGATGAATAAACGGAGGTCCCCAAGACGGTCTCAATTGCGTGATTGATCCCCAAATCCTTCTGCCTCTGTCGAAAATAATACATATCCCATCTGATTTTTCTCGTAGAACACGCCACAAGACATATTTGCGCAGGTTGGTGAGAAAAAATGTCCACGGAGAGATATCTTCCTTATCAACAATTGCGAATACGACCGAAATACATTTTCTATTTTCGTCTTGTGCAACTGCCAACAGTAAAATCTGTGTGTATTTGCCATACAAGAAAGTTCTGTCGATCTGTAGCATTGGCTTGCAGTGGCGGAAAACCTTAACACATTGTGGAAATGTCCAAAATAGGCAAAAAATTGGCACTCCCTAGGAACAACCCGATCATTGTAGTATGACGTCATTGTCTCTAGTTCCACGACTATTCTTGGGTTGTATTTTTTCATCAGCTTCAACCATGTTCGCAACTCGTTGTATAATTCCTCCCACTGGCCATATAGTTGTTGGATGGCGCAATATCTGACATACCATGCCTTATCGTATTTAACAGCATATGTGAAATGAGATTTAATAGAAGCTATACATACGGACACAGATACGCATGGATTAGCTTTCACGAGTGGAATGATATGATCACAAAGCACGTGTACATCCAAGTTTGGATGATCTTGACTCAGGCTTTGGACGGAGCATGTATGAGGTCCGTCGTATCTGGTTATCTTCCATAAGTTATTCATCCTCTTCAATCGAGATACACGAACCCTCCATTTATATCCCTCGTACTTGTGAGGGCATTATGCAATATATTTTTCAGCTTTAGTTTTTCTAACAGTGGAAGTAATTGATCTGTGTATGTTGTAATGCTTAATAGCAGCTACCGCCATTTTTTATCCTGAAGTCCATGCCAAGATGCAGTTCTCCCTCATTTCGTTCAGTGTAATTCTCTAACTGTGGGAACTTTGGAAATTCTGTAGCATTAAATTCTTCCATATCCACAATTGTTAAATGGGATGGTGGTTCGTAATAAGAAGAGATATTGCCTATTGCAGTATAACCGCATCGGGTAACTATATCCACAGGTTCTACTTCCGTATCTTCGTCTATTTCTTCTGCATCATCCTCCGTATCATCCTCTGTACTGATGGGCTCGTCAATGTCTGTTGGTTCTTCTGGAAATAACCTCATATTGTCACCATCTGGCCCGACCTTCCTAAGTGGTTCTTCATCAGAATTATACCCGTCAAAGCTGTATAGTTCTGCTTCATCAACAACTTGTACCCTGCTAGGTTCTGCAGCGCTAACCTGTTTAGTAGAGCGCTAATGTAGCCTATATTCAATATCCCCCGGGATAAACTCTTATAGGTAGGACGACATAGTGGATGATGATGGGCCGACACCGGGGATATAAGTTGAGTATCGTCCGACTAAGAGTCATCTACGTTTGACTCATTAAGGAAATAAGTTGAGTGCCTTCCGACTGAGAAATCATCGAACGAATTAAATTCTTCACAGGAGTACAGCATCGTAGATGATGACGGCCCGACACGTCTACTGTATGGATTGTATGTTGAGTCCTGGGCTGGTGGCAGGTTCAGGTCTAAGTCAAACCTAGCCACACAAGAATGCCTTAGCCGCGATTCAGGCGATGATGTTGCTCGAACTCGTTTTTTTCACTATCGAAACAACCAATCGACGTCTGTTATAGTTCTTAATTGCATCCTCCACGTTTTTCTTACTCATGAATATCATCCCAACTTCAAGTTCATCGGTACGATCGACAACAACATCAGACGAATGTCTCCCAATAGATAAGAAATCATTATCTACGTTTACAACCATTATAAAGCTTCAACGAAGGCAATGAACTAAGAGAAATAGTGAGCCTATTTAATGAAAGGGATGGAATGGTGTGATTTTTTTAGGATGCGGAGGGGTCTATTTATAGTGGAGCAAATCAACCGGTGTTTGTTAACGTATTTATTTTAAAAAACTATTCGTTCATTTATTTTAGACGTAATGAACCCCTAAACATGCTAATAAATAAGCATATAAAAGAAAGAAACACGTGTAGATTATTATTGTATGAACCACAAACATTCTACAAACATACAACATATGATTACTACAACACGTGAAGTGCACAGTTACTCTTCTTCAATCCTAGACGGGTATTTGAAGATAATATCGACTTACTTCTAGAGCTGAATAAATCCTTCGAGAATGCTTTACTCGTACTCTTCCTTGTTAACATACCCCACTTCATCAACCAGAGTAGAGTAGAGAACGGATGTTATTCTTCAAGCTCAGAAGTAAAAACTATTAGCCTCCAATATGGAGGCATACAAATACGTAACTATCAGCCTCGAGCAAAAGGTAAAAACCCCTGCCTGCCTTCAAAAGACCTCGAATTCCTGGATATTGTGATTTATTATCGTTCCTCGTTAACAAAAACATCGAACAATCATCTCACCTGAACTACTCACCCACCAACATCTTCTATTCATCATATAAATGCAACTATAAATATCGACAAACCACAAAATTGAAAACTTTAATTTTTTTCATTACAATGCGTAGCGAATGGTTCACTGCAATTGTATTTATACGAAGAAATTCGCGTCAGGTACAGCGTCCAACTTTGTTTCAAATATATAAATTCGCGCTCATCAGGACACGAGTTTATGACTCTTCCAGCAAGTTTACAGATTCGTATTTGTTTCGAATATACAAATTCGTTACAAATAATTTAATGTGCATATCTCACACTCAAATTTTATGTGAAATATTAAAAACTCAATATATATTTTTTTCTACACGTACCATTTGTTATCGATTCAATAAATAATTATTTGAACAAAATCGATCAAAAAAATTTAATGTGAGATATCTACCACGCAAAAATTAATGTGAACTATTAAAAAATCAAAATATAATTTATAAAGTTAGATAAATGTTTATGTACAAACTACAACTCAAATTATTATATACTACTTTAAAAAAGAAAATTTTAAACTAATGATGCCTATGTCCATTGGTACCACAACCCGGTGAACGCCGAGGTCGATCGGGATTGCGTCGAGGACGAAAGGGTTCAACTTGCTACTCATCGGCGTCATTGTCACCTTCCTCATTTTCAGTTCCATCTCCAACCGTACCACTCATTCCATCTGGCCCACTTCTAAAGAATAGGGACTGCAGCGGTGTTTGCTAAACAAATTCGGGCCCAAAATCGGTCAGCCATGGTTGAAACAGATAGAAAGGTACGTAGCCTGAAGTCAAACTCGCCACTCATCATCGCCGAAAATGGATCGTAGGGGTTGCCGACAACAAGCGTGAAAAAACTTTCTGTCAGACTCAGTGGATGAAATGATGAATGCATTCAGTGGGTAAAAGGCTGTGGTCGGATCGATTGGGTGTCCTGCAATGGTGTTGGTGCTGATGAGGCTGAAGCATTTATTCTCCTCAACGATGAAGCAGCGCCAGAAGTCAAACGTGCCCCCTCGTACGTTCAGTCTACGGGCGGTTGCGTTGTATACGCTCAATAACGACTGCCTGCTCCTCTAGAGTCAAAAGATTTGACTTTCCATTCTCCAAGTACCACGGAAAGTAATCGTGGCTGACCATCGTATTGAACATTACATACTCACGAATGGGCTGCCGTCGCGAATGTTCTCTTTCCCTCCACTGAGTAATCCACTCTACGTGACTCACCGACCAATCCACCTACCACGCAATATTTAAAAAAATTATTTTTCTTTGTACATATAAACTACGTTCAAACTGATAAAACATTAAACCAATTAAATTTATTGTACCTTGAGCTTTCCTTGTCGAGTTAGCCTACGTAATTCGTCAAAATTTGAAGGGTTCGACGAGATTCTTTGTACGTAACCAAACTATCGTATGACGCGATCGGTCGGATGCAACTCAACTGTTGAGTAGAAGATGAGTGGTACTGTCGCCGTCCAAGCACTCTTCGTTCCTTCTGAAAATTTAGGGAGGCATTCGTGGATACTCGAATCTGCGTACGGTGTCCATAAAAACTGTACAATTTACAATTATAACTTAGATTGATAAACTTTATTTTAAATATTTACATCAAATTCAATATTAAATTCAAACTCCAAATATTTACCTCATTATCGGATTCATTTTCAATGTCCTGTTTGATAGCCTTCAGACCTTTCACCAGACCAACATGGCTTAAATTACAGCTTCACCTACAGAACAACCAACATAACTTTAATATTAAAAATTGACTACAAAAAAATATATACTTTTTTTAAAAAGTTATTTTTTCTTACCTCCGACATAGTGGAAAAATATAAGGACTCGACACGCTTAGTTCAAGGCGTAAAAATGGCATTCTGAACCACGCCCAAGACTGCAACAAAAGAAGACAACCTCTAATGTCGTGCTTTTCGGGATTTGTGGTATTGCACAACTCTCTAAAGAGAAATGGCAGTACCGCCGATCCCCATCTCAGTCTACCGACTTCACCAAAATCCCACAAATGCCGCAACCACAACATGTTTACTTTGTTGCGAGATTTTTTCGGCACCAATATCCCCCAAATTATTTGTAAAATATGCCTGCGAGCATATGCCTACAATAGACAAAAAATATATTAATATATTAAAATATATATTTTTTATTAATATTTAGAAAAACTATTCTTTACCATCATCACTTCCTCGTTCGCGTCCTCCGATAAATGGCTATAATGTTTCCTTAGCCACCGCAGAAACACAGCGCCACCATCCATCTGATCTGGCGCAGCCCCAAGCAACTCAATACACAGGCCACGCTAGTCACCACTGCTATTACCAGTAATAGTCTCTCCATCTACCGGCAGACCGAGAATATGCGACACGTCCTTTAAGGTTATCGTCGCCTTACCGCACGGAAGGTGGAATGTGTGTGTCTCCGGCCTCCACCTCTCTACAAGGGCGTTTATCAAATCAACATCCAATTTTGCACCTCCAATAATTTTGGATACATGCAAAAATCTAGCCCTCGAAATATATTTTTCTAGACGCGTGTCGGGTCTATTCGTCATCCGAGTGATAAAGACTTCGAGACGACGTTCCATCCTATCCTAAAAAAATTAAACATCCACACCTTAATTTCAATTTCAAACGATCGTATTTTTTAAATACAACTAAACCAAAACTGAAAATATAAATTTAAAACAAATAAATAAAGCTTAAATTTTTCGCCAAAAACCGAAGATGTGTTTATGATCCAACCTTATTAGGGAGTCCTCCATTATCTCGAATCTGAAATATTATTGAAGGAATAGAGAGAGAATTTTTGTTTTGGTGTGACTTTACTTGTGGGGTAGGGGTTATTTATACTAGTACCTGTGTCGGTTCAAATGCGGGTACAATGCAATTCGCGTTATGTAGGACGTGAATTTACTGAATATTCAGAAATCCGCGTTTCGTACAACGCAAATTCTTAGTAATTTCAACGCGGTCATTAATATTTCAACCGTTTCGTTTTTACTGCGATAAATACCCGACGCTTTATCTCATTATATCGTTGAATTCGCGTCCTGCAAAACGCGAGTTCATTTCACTGTATATTTTAAATAAAGCCAACAAATAAGACATGCCACATCAAACTGAACGCGCGTATCTTTAAACGCGAATTTAGACTCCGCATTTTGCAGAACGCGAGTCGTGCTTATGTGTGCCGAATGGAGGTATTTTTCCAAATGTACTTCAAAGGGGTGGATATCCAGTTTTTTCCCAAAAGGGAATATTGAAACAATAACCCCAAAACTACTCGGTTTAATTAGCTTTTTCTGTGAGTAGAAACTAAACATAAGATAGAAGGATATTTTTAGCCTTGGAGAGGAAGGATAAAGATCTCCTCAGCTTCTGGCCTAGGATTCCAGCTATTCATTTCATCCAACCAGGGTTTCTTTGTTAACGAGCCGTTTTAAGCTTTAGTTACTCTACTATACGCTTGTTATCTTGGGTTGTTTTGATCTGATGTAAACTCTATTTTAGGACTATGACATTTTTTAGGAACTTTTTCTTTTGATTTTCTAGTCATTTTCTTCTGCTTTTTTAGTCTAAAATTTACAGGGTTCTTTTTTTATATAGCTTACTTCATATGTATCACAGCCAATGATTATGGTCATATTACACGGTCATAGTCGATCGAATCAGAACTAACAATATGTGGCGAAGCTCCAAACTGATTTCCAACAGTTGTGGATCAATTTAAGCAGTTGCAGCGAAACATCGATGATCGATTTCAAATTTTTTGGTCTGATATGCATGAGGAACTCAAGACTTTGTTTGAGAACTATTCAGGGAAGGCAAAGGCTCTGATTCATGAGGGTTCGAACGAAATGACTCGGGGTCTTCTTGGATCATCGTTGATCATGGAATAGCCTCGAAGTCACATATGCAGCAATCTATGTAGATGACATACTGATGAGTGGAAGGTCTGAAGTTTATATAACCTGTTCATACTCCGGAAGGATTGTTCTTAAATCAGAAGTATGTTGATAAGTTATTGGCCAAGAACATATGAGAAACACAAGACCAATTGATAGTACTCCCATTGCAGTGAGCAAGGATGTCGGAGTTGACCATGTGAATGCACAACATATAAAGCTATGGGCAATGTTTTCTCAAATTAGAAGTGCAATTTCTTTCTCTTGTAACACGCAAAGGAAATGCAGTTCTGCAAATGAGTAAATATTTAGAAAAGAATCGCAAGCATCCCTTTCCTTTTATCAGTGTTCAGTAATATTGCCTAAAAAATGTTTGTTATACAAAATTGGACCCCTGAGATGTAAGAGATGTAAACCAGTAAAATTTAAAAAGAATACCTTTACAGCTTCCTTACAATCTTGACAATGTCTTTGTAAACCAGTCTGATAGACGCTTCATCTTTGAAGACAGGTGAGCGCTTCTAGCGAAATAACTCTCTGCATTCGAAAGCATTATTTTTATGTCATGCTTCACTCCCTCCAATGTTCGATAATAATTGTTCTCTAACCTAAGCCGGATGAATTCGGGATACAATGGAACTGGAAACCTGTCAGAATTCCATTTCAAAATCTTAGTTTAGGTTTCAGTTAGCTTTAATAGATTCCAATCCAATGAATGCTAGATTCTATATCAAAATGGCACGCTCTTTGGTCTCAGTTGCAGGGTGGCTCTACTACACTTATCCTTTTGACATGTTGCTGGCAACAATAAATACAGTAGATTAATTCAAGCACACAAATGGACATGACCAGTGTCATGTGATGTATAGATATTTTGAATACCTGAAAATCAATAATCTTTTCGCTTTCCTAATTAAACAGATTTTTAATATAGACCATAAACAGATTTATTCGGTTTCAATTGAGGATATATATGCGGGGGTGTGGGTGTCTGGCAACATTTCTAAAACAAGTGATAGGAAGAGATGGCATAAAGGAAAAGAAACATGACTGGGTGCTTGAAATGGGAGTTTGAACCTGTTAAGGAATTCTGATTTCTGAGCAGCTTCGTTCAGTTTCAGAAATCCATACAAATCCTGCAACATTTGAAATGCAGAAGATTAAGTCGAAATATACCATTTTCTTCTACAATTTAAACAAAATGTTGACATGCAAATTTCTTTAGAATCTGAGGAATTTAAGTTAGAAAGAACCTGGTGTCTGCCTGCTGACCGCTCTAATTTAGCAAAAGAAGACAGGAGCTTATCCCTGATTTCATGATCAATGTGTGGATGCTCCCATAGAGTGTTAGGGTCATGCAGTTCCCAAGCACTGTGCTGATACTTACAGCCATCCTTGTAAATAACTTCATATTTTTCCCAAGGACTATCTGAGAAATCCATAGATTTTGGCTGTGAAGAAACAATTCTACCATCCCACCAACTTCCACCCTCCTGATCAGGGTTCTTCCACCATACTAGGCATTTATCCCTACGGGTCCATTCTCTACTCATTGCAGCATCATATCTAGTCTTCTCGACAAGAAAATCAGGAAGACCTATCAACTCAGGCAAGGTCAATGTGAATACCTCCCCAGATGCATATGATGAATTATCTACAAATCTAAGTGTGATTTTACAGCAACTCTCTCCAGAACCAGGAACATGGGAATAAGCAAGGTCTATAACCCTGCAAATTTCCACCGCACTCAGGTGTGCCCTTGAGCACCATGGACCAGTTCCCTTTATGAAACCTTCTTTAATGCACTCTTCATGCCCCTGCAAATTAAAAAAAAAAAAGCCATATTCCAAGTCAGGTGAAATAGTAATTATCGAGTTTGTACCCGAAAAAAGAAACAGAGCAAGCATGACATGCCTGTCTGAAATATACAACTTCATCACCCAGCTGAGGTATATAACGATAACCCTCTTCCTGCTCTGACACCATCAACCAGGATACTTTTCTAACAGAAGGATTTGACTTCCTTCCAATTGAAAATTTCAAATTATTGTCATGACCACCGCTCCGCTTGGTTCTGCTGGATCTTGATCTGTCTCTATGTTTGGAACTTGACATCCATTCTTCAGATACAATACCTTTGTATGCTTTCGAAGAGAAATTTTCTTCATTTTCTGATGTCCCTGCTACTGCATGACCTATTTTTACCTTCAAGTTATGGTTCCAAGCATTCTGCCCCTGTGAAGTTGCCTTCATCTTCAAGGATTGTGTTCGACGATCTGCATCAGCTGCTGCTTTGGTAAACACAATTTCTGAATCATGATCATTAATGGAATTTAAACCAACTGAATGCTGTAACCTAGATCTGTCAGAACCTTCACCCATTTCTTGCATGCTGTAACCTAGATTTTGTTTAGCAGACAAAGTGTTCCTAGGCCTCGCATCACGTTCATCACAGGCTGGATCATTCACTATAATGATGGATTTTTGTTTGGAAGGACTTTCAAGGTCTCTTGAAAATGCTTTTGTTCTTATTCTTAATTTCACTGATTTGTGTGGAGTAATCTCATTTGACTCATGAGATTGGTTAACACCAATAACCTGATTTGTTTGTGAGGAGTCATGATTTCCATATTTATCACAGCTAGACCAACCTATATCTCCCTGGTTGAGGCTGACATCAGAATAGGAGGCCGAAGCACTGCCATTCAGTTGATGGTCACCTAGGGACAGTAGAGATTTGTGTGCCCCATCAGGAGCAAACTCTTTCATCATCACGCTGTCCGGATCTTGCAATGCAGGAGTAATCAATTGCCCCTCTTCCCTGCAAGACAAAACATATCCAAGAAAATGGATTTTATGTTGGGAATAAAAATCCCAATACATTCCACAGATTTAATATACCTATTTAAAGCAGTAATCCTGTTTTCATAGGGGACATCAGCTGGCACCAAATCTCCTGACCTTGAACGCTTGGATGTCCGAATTTTAACCTCTCCCCATCTGATTTTGTTATCCTTGTCCCCTACAAATTCATCTAAATGATCCTCGGTATTTACAGCTTGCATCGTATCTTCTAGATCAATCATGTCATGCTCAGAGAGCTCCACATCTGCAGTGGTTAAGCCAGGATCTTTCATGCAGTCACTTCTATTCTCATCAAAAGCTCCCGGAGGCCCAGACAAAGAAGGGTCCAGTATATTGATCTGATTGCAAGTGTTCAATCTGGTGGCCTCTGAAGCACCTGGCTTCTTAGAATCACGTAAGGAGAACTTTAAGACCAATCTCTTTCTGTTCACAGTATCTGATTGCGATTTGGGGAGTTCATGAGACCATACTATGCCCCCAGACTCTTGTTCCTTTTGTATGGACTTCAGTTTTACAGTCTCCAAGTTTCTCTCAGTTTCACTGTTTTGAGTATTTGAATCTTGAGACACTGAGTCACTATTGGATGAATCACCTTCTGAGTCCACTTCATCTTCATCTGTAGATGTCCCAGTGATTCTAGACATCATGCTTCGAGCATTACGTGCAGCAACCCTCTGAGCCCTCTGAGGTCTCAATGTCTTTCCTTTGGAAGACTTTCTCTTTGAAGTTTTTCTGCCACTTTTTGATTTTTTAGTCCTACCGTTTCCGAGTATAGTGCCATCACGCCCATCCAAATACCTCTTTTTGTCTCGCCTCCTTGATGAAGTCTTCAACTCAGCCTGAAAATGATAATATTTAGTTTAGAACATCGTCCAGACAATAACGAAAACAGGCAGAAGGCAAATCCCACTTACTTCAGGGCTGCCTTTTCTTCTTCGTGATCTGCGAAGACCATCTTTGTGACTATATTCAACCTCACAATCTTCTTCACTGCTCTCTGTGCCTCTAGAAGAGCTGGAACACAATGCCCCCTGTTCACCTTCTGTAGAACATTCCTCAGCAACATTGTACTCTGAATCAGTGTCATCACTGATAACTTCGTTTTCAGGTTCCCAATACATGGCATCCATGAAATCAGGTAGTGGCTCTATTGCTCTTTCTAGATCTTCCAGGAGTGGCATTTCAAAATCCTGGCCTAAACTGATATCTGGGCCAATGGCTAACTTTGTTGAAGATGGATGCCATTCAATACCCAGCGCGCCAAGTCTCCGTTTCTGGTACATACTCTGATAAGGTTCTGGGTATGGAATCATGCCTGGAAATTTCCATGAAAACCGTTAGCTAAACTATATTAGGATAACATACTAAACAATCGACAAAAGCAGCAGTCATACTGGCATCACAAATAAGATCTTGCATGTTCCTACGATGCGGGGTAGACTGTGTCTCCTGCAGCAAAGTTATATGAATAGCACATCAGTAGCAAAATGATGCACAACCATTGCATAGGAACAAGAACAATGCTTCAAATGTCTTCCGCTTGTCTATGTATTTTGGTGCAATACATATTGATACTTTTTGGACTACCATGAAATCTATCACATGTTAATTTAACATGGAGTTGCAACATACCTGATCAAGAGCATTTCCAGCAGCATCCCAAATAAGGGGGCGATAGTCCCCAAGAAAGAACTGCCAGAAAAAGCAGGGTAGACAACCTCATAAAGCAATTGCATGATACAACTAATATCATGAGGAGAGAAGGGGAAAGAAAAAAAGATAAATAGCAAAATAAAGAGAAAAGGTGAGATTTAGGCTCAACAAGTAAAGTTTTCAGCTACCTGATCATACTTGGCATCCTTTTGAGACTCACCCTGGCCAGTGTTAAGCAAATGTATCTGACCAACTTCATCTGAAAGTACAATAGACGTTCCATCCCTAGTAACCAAAGGGAAAAATGTTACAGGCTCTTCACAAGAGAAGCTCTTGGGATTTAATAAAATAGTTCAGATTTGAAATGAATACAACAAGAACTACAAAGTTTATTTTTCCTCCAAAAAATAAAACAATGCCGGTGAAAGCTACAAACATAAACCACCCAACATAATACAGCATTCTTGTTAGCTTCTACCCATTCAGAAATCAGAACTATCCACAAGTGTACACCTCCCTCGCAAGGGTAAAGTGTCAAAGTCAACAAATCAAAAAAATCCGTTCTTTAACATTTTGATGATCCTAACTTTTTCAATAGAATATCATGGGTGAGCAACCACAAACAGACTAGAACAACTGGAATATCAAGCTAACAAAACCAGAGCATACCTAATCCAAGTTTTGCATACAGCAAAAATCTATGTGCAGAGAAACTTCCTGAAAACCCTAACCCGACATTTTGTGTTCCTCATGAAGCATGAACTTGTGTACCATATCAACAGGCCCATATAGCCAAAATGTCATCAACAACAAACAGTAACAAGTTGATTCACTAATATGGAGTCTGGCGAGAGAATATGTGCAGTCAAGGATGAAAAAATGGATGGAACCAAACCAAAATATGAATGTTATAGGGATAAAAGGTAATCGTATGGCTAAGAAGGATCAATGCGATAATCCTTGTCTTCAGATATGAACTTTTTCAAGACTAATGAAAAGGGTATGCCATTTTTCCAACAAAATAAAAAAACAAAAAGAGATTAAAGGGTGATCATTCACTTACGGAGAAAACTTCCCATCAACCAACTTAAAACGCCCAATTTCATATATCCGGATGGGTACACCCTCCCATATCTGGAAATATAGTTCCCAAGGAACTCAATAAAAGTCAAAAAATTCAGCAGCAAGTCAACAAATCAGCAAGAATAGGAAACTCACATCCCAGACGATTGTTTTTCCATCATATCCAGCACTCATAGCAATTCGAGGGTTGAAAGGATGGACATCCAAAACATAAGACTGCCAAAAATTCAACACTGAAGTTAGGTACTAATTAAATGACAAATTCTTCCAACAAGATATCAACTGGTTGACAAGGGAAAGAATGTCCGATAATAACAGCAACAAGCATGTGGTGCAATATCAGAACAAACCAAATAATATATATATATATAGAGAGAGAGATATTTGGAGTGCGACAAATAATATTAATTGCAAGACATTCATCTTAAATTAGTGACAATCTGATTTTAGGTAAGCAAGTGCATCATGCTAATTGAGAATACTTTTAACAGCGAAGTTCAGATTAAGCCAATGAAGTTCATTCAAGTTATCCACTGAATTGAAAGGAAGAATACTATCAACTGAATTTAGAAAGAGATGAATAACGACGAGGAGTTTTTTTGTAAATTTAACCTTAGAACGAAATCATCTCTCTATAATACTATGTTTGGTAGGAGTGTTTGTTATTTTTTCTCCATGCTTTAGCACATGAGTTAGCAATGAATAAACTAACTTCACTTGGTAATTTTTAGCCACCCACATGGTTCAATTTGAACAAATAGAAGAAATATATATTGTTTATTTTGAAGAGGTATTATTTTTTACTTGGGTTTTTACTCATTTTTCTAACTTCAAGTTTAGATTTATACTAACTCTTCTTTATGTTATTACAATTAAACTTTTTTCTTATGTTAATAATTTGTACCAAACGTGACATTATAATTGTTGTCATTGTCAACAAGAAAGAAAAAGGGCAACGTGAAGGGCAGGAAAATGCTAGACACAACTTACTGATGCAACGTGACCGGTCAAAGAATGTACCAAGCTTCCATCAACAGCATTCCACACGCATATTCTGCAATCTGAAATAACAACATATAGTTGAGATCCCCCAATAGTCCAAATTAGCAATTTTAAACAAGCAATGACAGCATTTCATCACAACCTCAATGCAACATCAGCAGTAACATTTTATATTTTATATGGGGGAAAAAGAGAACATACAAGCTTTAACTGTACCAAGTCTCGAACTACAGGCAGTCCTAACAATTAAAAAGAAAACACGGCCAATACCCAGTAAACTAAAACGGCATATAAAATGATGAAGGTTTTATATTTTTTTATAATAGTAACTAAAAGCCTTTAGCCTAAGATTGATTAGAGGAAAGATTCAGCAAGCTATAATTTACTGCAGAAAGATTGTAATACGAACATAGGTCCCAAGATACTGTTTTATTGATGGCTAAAGGGGCAGGAATCATCTCAAGATATGTACATTGAATCTTTTTTTTTTTGAAGAATACATTGCCTCTTACAACTTGCATGTAAAAGTACAAATACCAAAAATAGGAGTCTACACATAAATTACCAACCCCCATAAAAAGGATAGTACGGTTAACTATAAGAACTTTAAATAATAATAATGACAAAATAGCACATCATTTCAATAATAGAGTCGGTCAAATGCCTTGCACAAGACTCTGTTTTCCATCTTCCTTGTATTTTTCCCCTTCACAAATTTTCGTATTTAACTTTAAGATGTTAAATCATAACTTTCTGAGAGCAGAACAAGATTAACAGATGCCTTTCAAAAGCAAATTTAGCAAAAGAGATGTGCAGTTCTGAAGGGCCTCTTAAGATGTAAAATTCAAAGGAAATTTCAAAATTATTAAGCCAATAAAGAAAAATATAGAGCATAGATTCGTACAAGAGCAATGCAAAAGAGTAGCAGAGTATTTCTAGAATGTTGTGACACCATTCATTGTTAACAAAAATCAAAGAACAAACACTAAAGGACACCGATAAAGATTTAATTTATAGCAATAGAAAGGAAGCACATAAACCAACATAAGAAAAGTCATTATAGACATTTTTCATTTTTGATGGAATAAACATTTTAACGTAATGCTAAGTTTGTTAATTTTCAAACAAACTTTCATGTTTACAAATCATTTCTTTACCCATTATAGCTGCTAGAACAAAACGATCATCAAGGCTCCACACAATCATATTGACACCACGAGGAGTAGGGAGAAGTCTCTGACGTGGGCCACCTCGAAGAGGTTGAGGAGGTAGCGGGGGAGGTGGAACTTTCAAATGATATGCCTTTGTCCAACGTCCAACTTTTCCCTGAAGAAGTGGAAGGATTGCAAAAACAATTAAGTTTCACTTAATTTCATGTTGTTAAACTTAATTACAGCACAATGAACTTCATGGAATTGAAGTTCAAAATAACTCCAAAAGGAGATTGCTCAGTTGAAGTCATTCACCGGAACTTGATTGTGATTTATCAAAACAACTTACATGAAATCTATGTGATCTGGGAATCCAGATTATTGCACTACCATCACGAGAACAGGTAACAATGTTGTCCTGACAGAACCTAAAAACATTAAAATTGAAGGAACTGAATCTAAGAAGTTATACCACAATATTAAACACTGAAATAATAAATAGATGAAGACCAACTGAAGAAAGTTTTAAGATACAATATATAACATAACTTCAGAAGAAGATATAACAGACCAGGAATTTTTAAATTTTGGAAGATTGTCCTCCTTTATGATATCAGACATCGAGGATCTTGAAGGTACAGCACATCCACTGCAAACAAAAGCAGAAAGCTGCAATGATATTTTTCTGAATAAAAATAAAATAAAAACAATATAGCTTACAATTCTAACTGACCAACCTAAACTGAACATAATTAACGTCATTTTCATGGCCAGCTAAAACATCAATCTCATGAACCGGTTGTTGTGAATCATCGGTACTAGGCTTACAAGCACTCCAGACCTGCATGCAAGTATCTAGCTCTTACTAAAGAAATCTAAATGATATAGATCTTTCGAAGTTAAATAAATTAAGTGAACTAAAAGATGCATTTGACAAGTTCACATTGTTTTAGACGCACCCTGGCAAAAGTGTCAGAGCTACCAGTGACAAAAACTGTCCCATTGACGTTAAATGCACAACATAATATTTGATGGGTTTGTGGGACATTACTTGAGGAAGGTCCATTATTAGACATAAAATTGCTACTCCCTGCAGAGAACTTATCAGTTGCAAAGTAAGTTCATAGCATATACGTAACAAAACAGTCAAGAAGCAATTCTCCAACCAGTAGCAGCTTCAGAAGACTTCGGCAGGTATATGCGTGGGCTGCAGTGTGAATATCTGGCCTCCCAGATTCGGCAAGTTCCATCATCAGATGACCTACAAATGTTAGCACAGAATATAAAATTGACGATTAACAGAAGAACCATGAATTTACAATTTGCTGTTCTTAGCCAAGTATGATAAATAAAGTGTCAACACTCTAGATCGAGAACTTTCCAGACAAGCTTCTTAGAATTAGAAGAAATGTGTAAAAAGAAAATGCTAGCCCATGAAACAAAAATAAATTAAACCTAAATAAAAGACTAGCAACAGGAAACTGCAACTGTGGAAATAAGACTCACGATAAAAGCTGGAAAGCAAATGCAGGCCTGGGATTGAATGCAATAGCAGTAACAGCTGCAGTATGCCCTCGTAAAACTGAAACTGGCAACCCATCTGACAAGCGCCACTGTAGATCATAAGGAACAATTTAGCTATCCAAAAGTTTTAAGTGGAGCATCTTGTAAAGCATGGTTAAGCATTCTTACAACTCGTATCACAAAATCATTTGAAGCGGATGCAACCAAAACATTGTTCGAACTAACAGCCAGGTCCGTTATGTCACCCTAAATTCCATGCAACAGGAAAATAACTTTAGCAAATTTAGAGAAAGAAATAAAACATCACAAGCTAAATTGATAGATTAAGAATATCATATATCAAATAAACAATATGAACCCACTTCATGCCCACGGCAGCTGGCCAAGCAAAACGCAGTTTCCATGGACCAAATTTTGACAAGGCGGTCATCGGAACCAGTAATGACATATCTCCCGGAGCGATCAAATATGGCTGTAGAACAAAAACATTATTAAACTCCATTACCTATTGAAGCTTGAAAAATTGTACAAATTACAGATAATCCCTGCTGACATAATATAGAGTTTCATACGGAGAAAAAGATGAGAAATATAGTAGTATGATTTCTCTTCTGGTAAGAAGACAAGCTGGTTGTAAGTCTTCTCAATTATCTTAATAATAAATCCACACATTTAGTTTACCACTTGGCCCTTAGATATTTAGAGAACATAGATCTTCCAAATAGTAAACTTGAGGTGTAAAAGTACATGGAGAAAGTAACATGGCTCAGAAATAGTTTTTCCGTTAAATAAGATCTTTAAGTAATTTTATAGGTGCCAACATAGCATTATAAATTAGAGGACGCGGCAAGAAATGAACACCATTTAAGAACAAAAAATGTGACATGGACAGACAATTTGAAGCAAAGAAAAAGGGTAAAAGATACATATATCATCATTTTTTACAGAACACTTATGCACTACCAAACATGCCAGGAAATTGACTACATCACCATTATCACTGGTGCTGTCGAATTTCAAGGGTTTCTTTAGATTCCGACAATACTACCATAGGAAAACCTACAGGAATAAATTCCCTGAAAGCAGACCCTAACTATAAGTTCAGTTGATCATACCACAATAGACAGCATTCCGATGCCCCCTCAACTTCTTTATGTTCTGCATCTTTTGCACCATGGTAGATGGTTTAGCAATAGCATAGCATGCTGACCGAATAGAGGGAGCTCGGTGGTGCTTCCGGAAACCTGCCCCAATTTCTCTTATACTTAACCCACGAACTTGATCAGCTTGCATATGAGGCCAACGAAGATAGGCAGGCATAGGCTTACCCAGCCTATTCCTCACACTCTTGTCGGCTACATAACAGAAAGGTACAGTTGCCAATTAGAAAACAGATTATTCACTAGTTCGAGGACAAAAATCAAGGAAGTGAAACAAATGGATAGAACAATACTTTGATCATACTTCATTCAAAAATAACCATCCGGTTCAATGTTCTTAATATATTTCCATAATCAGAATACAAATGCCAACTACCTTAATTCACAATTCCTGTCTGCAGAATACAATCCCAATGGAAAAGTTGCAGAAGGAAGGGGGAAACAAAGAGAGCATAAAGTACACTACTATGAAAGTACCACATACAATTCAAAAGTGAAAAGGAACCAAATCCCAATAATGTAGGGACATCAGCAGCATTTAGAGAATGGGCATCTCCTACAGCTTTGGTACACGGAGTACAGAGTAGTTGCTTCAGAAGCTTTACCAAGTGATCCTGATCGATATGAGGATACCTGCAAGTTATACATGGCAGAAATCAGTAATGTGGACATCAAACTAAAATCCAACAATTAATGAGAACATAAAAGAAAATATTGCTTCTGGGAAATCTAATCTATATCGGCGGATTTGAATAAGATGTGGAGCTAAATATAGAAGTTCCCAACATCAATTTGTTGATCTTAGTTTCACTTTAGATGATATGTTACATAATCAATTAAAGAGAAACCAACCATGTCTAATATCTTTCGGGTAATCGTTGGGGAAAGGCTACTTAAGACCTGTATTGTTGAGGAATGACTAACCAGCAAGGAAGTACAGATTTAAAGGGTAAACAAGGAGTTAGGTGCTATTAAAAATGCGAGTTTATAGGTAGCTAGCATTAGATAATACAAGATAAAGCTGTCGTGATTTCAAACATGTCGTATAAAGAAACATAACCATGAAGTCCAAACCCTTGTTTAACATTAATGGTTGACACCAAATAATACAAGATGCGGGTATACCTCCCCACTAAGTTGTTAAAACTTAATGGGAATGAGATGCCATCATCATCATTGTTCCCACTATGATCACCACTTCTTGAAAACCAAGCATGATATCTTCTGGGTAAAAGCCGATGTTCCAGAAGTTCCTTTGATAACAGCTCAAAAGTTCTCTGGCAAGGACCAGCCGACAGAAATTGCATTATCAAGAAGTAAATTTCTCGAAGGTCAATATCAACATTAGTCTCAACCAGATCCTTCTCTGGCATTGTAGTCGAGACATTTAAAGGCGCCTTGCAAAGAGAAGATGCAGCAGCAGAAGATGAACACTTCCACTCCATGTTTCAGTGCAACCCAACCTGAGGTATCCAACAAAATCATGCAAAAATAAAATCATTATGGTAGTTCATTAGTTGTATGCGTCAGCAATACTCATTAAGAAAAAACCCTAAAAGACTCATAAACTGAGGATGTTCCACGGGCATTAGTACCTCAATTCATGGACAATTATGGCCTAATTCTCAGCAAATTTATTCTAGTAACTGTTGTTCTAGCGGGAATTTAATGACGTAAATAAAATTACATGACATTTCAAGTGTAAAAAAACCCTAAGGCAAGTAAAACCCTAGGATGTCTAAAAGGTTATAATTAAAATTATAAGCCTTCAATTGGTAAAGGTAAAGGCACAGACTTCAAAATTTTAGCCATTTGCATGAGCAAATCATTCAACAAACAGAAAAGTGGAGGGGAAAAACGAACAGGGAAAAAACCTACCCAACAAAAAGGAAATACGCATCAAAATTGGAAGGTATTAACACAAGCAAGGACATCAAAATCAAGATTAAAGGGTTCAATTCAAGATCCAATCTTGAAGCCACATGAAAAAAAAAGCAACGAGGGAGAATCTAAACCTAATATCGATTTCATTATCCAATGAAATAAAAAAAAGATCTTGTTACCTTAATTAGAGTCCGTCTAGATGAGGAAACATCGACCGAGAGCTTTCCTTTACTTGGCAGCACTAATTTTGAAGAAGATGTGAAGAGCTTGGGCAAGATAAACGAGAATCGATTAAGTAGCCAGAAAAGTTACATTATGGAATTTTTGGGTTTTAACTACTACTACTTGCTGTTTGTTTTCTAGGAAAGTTAGCCCCGAAAGAATTAAATGAACGGAAATGGAAAATGTAAATAACTGAAAACAATTTTTGATGGAGAAAAATAATTTAGGACAAAAGCTTGAAGCTGTATTAATTAGTAAGCTAAGAAAAACAATTAATACACTCGTAAAGTAATAGAACAGGGGAAATTTAGAAAAGCGATTTTAGGATGTGCGAAAAGACGAGAAAGTCCCCACGTTGGAGACGGCCAAGCTTGAATGTTTTCTTCAAAGAATTAGGGTTATGGTTGACTTTCGAAATAAATAAAATTGCCCGGTGAATTGAAAAGTCAGAAATTGGTTTGTTGACATCTCTTTTCTCATCCCATTTATCTTTTTGGGTATTTTTTAAGGGTGAAAACAATTTTTTTTTTTAAAAAAATTAAATTTAAAAATTATAATTAAATTTTAGGGTCTATGATTAAAGTTTGAGGTTAATATGTTAAAAACTAAATCATTAACCATATTAATCTACAACCTAAACCCTAACATCTAAATCCTAAATTCTAACTATAAACTCTCAATTTTAAACCCATAACCATAAATTCTTAAATCTTAAACCTCAAACAAAATCTCTAAACCTAAATATCAAAGCGTTTATATAAATTTTTTATTTTCACAACGTGTACATAAAATATTTTTTTTTTGCTAGTACATTACTCAAATTAAAAGCTCGAGTTGCAACGATTTTCAAAACACTAATTCGCTTATGGGTTGACCACGACTCTTCCCTGCAAGCACATTCGTAACTTTATTATAATTTTTTCTACCTTCCAATCAAGTGTGAGTAAACCTCGGACAACGTCTACAATAGGATTACCAATAAGTAACACTGAATCCCCTTGAAGGATCTGAAACATAGTGGGACAGTCAGAGAACATAGTGGGACAGTCAGAGAACATAGAGATCCAGCAGGAAACAAACCAACAAAACAAAACATAGCTTAAATTAGGGTCGAGTATTCGATCCAGTCAAATCAAAAATATTTGAGCTATTCAAGTTTGCAACTATTATTTTTTAATTCAAACTTTATTTTTTAAAAAATTCAAATTGAGTTGAATTTATAAAATTTAAGTCGAGTCGAATTGAGTTTTCGAGTTTCTATACAAATTTGATTATAATTATTTATAATGTTATAATATTGATTCTAATTTAAATGTCTTTCTATATCCATATACGGTATACATATATATTTCTTCATATTTTCACATTTAATATACATAATATATCAGACACAATTGGAAGATTCAACTCGAACTTAAAAACTAATCAGCTAATTACTAAAAAGAAAAAGGGTATACTTGTTCTATACCCTCTGTTTTAAGTTACATTTTCTATCATGAAAAATTAAAAGGGTTAAATTATTTCAAAGCCCTTTGATTTAACGTATTTTTCTGAAAGAAAAAATTACCATGTGGTTGCATAGGAAAGTGACGCATATCCCTGCCACATAATTACTTAATGTTGTCAATCTCAGGAGCACAATAGACCATGAAAATGAAGTATGGGTCACATTGAACGCTTAAAAAATAGAAACTATAAACATTACATTGATAAAAATGAGAATGTACAGGGGCATATGTGCCATTATTCCTAGATATTATTTTTAGTTCAAATATTAAGATTTATTATTATTATATAATCAATAACAGTAATTTTATGTACGTGCTCCTCTTTTTGTTTATATATATATATATATATGGGGTTAAGATCCACTTATATTGTATAAAACTTAAGTACTTTTATATTTTTTAGACACTTAGATAATGATAATAAATCGCTAAGATTATTTTTTATATTTTTTTCAAGTGATAATCTTCACATTTTCTACTGTTAATCTCATCCATCTATTTCACTCATCTAATGGCCATTAATTAGGGTAAAACTAAGATTATTCCTTATTGAAGTTTTTATATATATAATTTATTATTATTATTATTATTATTATTATTATTATTGCTACATGTTAAGGTTTTATAATGTTTATTATATTATATTAATGACACCTTTTTCCACTTTGATAATTATATATTGTTAATAATTTTATCATCAAACACTTTTCTAAATATTTATAAAATATTTTTAAGGTTTAGGTTTTTTATAATAATTAATATTATTTAGAATTTAAATTCATATAACTATTTAATTACAATTTGTACAACTAAATATGACATGAAAAGTTAAGATGTAATTATATTATGATTGTCAAGCATATTTAATAATTAGAATTGAATTAAATGCACACTGATATAATCACTAAGATAGTAATTATATTTTTATGCAATTCCAAACACACCCTAAATATAATGAATCAACAGTTTCATAAATCGAATAATCAACAAAGGTAAAAGTATTGTATAAGTCCCTATATTATAACATGAAGTGGGTCACAGTCCGTATACTTTTTCTAACAAATCATTTGGCTCTTGGTAAATCATAGTGAGATTCTACTATACTGGAAACTAAACATCTAGACCAATAGTGTTCCTTTGTTTCTGCCTTGTGATCTGTTTGTTTCTTTTGAACTAAACATTGACCGTTTGGCTGGCTCAATATGAATAGGTGGAAGCCGCAGTGTGCCAGCATAAAGCTCTTGTTTGATCACTTCCACTGCCCTTTAGAAAAACAACCCAAGAAGAAACGAAAGTCATTGCAAATCAGAGGAAGGAGACTCAGGAGAGGGAGCGACAACGGGGTCATGACCAACGGAGGTTCCACCATATTCAAGAAAATTGAACGTCGAAGTCGAGAAGAAAAGAGCTAGACTGTGTGTAGCAAGCCGCAGACAGACCAGAGCACAAATTGACACACAAAGCTAACAAAATCAAAAGGGAGTGAAGAAGAAAAACATAAAAGCTGTTATACTACCAGAACGATAATGACGAGATAAGTAAATAAATGCAAAAGCAGAAAAGAAAAATAATATCAAAAATTTATGTCGAAAATCCAAAAGAGAAAAACCACAGGCAAAGGATGAGAACTTTCACTATGATAGAAAAAAAGATTACAATTGATTTATAATGTTCTATCTAAACCCCCAATCCCTAGTATCTATTTATAGGGATATGTTTCTTATTTACAAAGAAAACTTGTATAGAAACAAATTCTACACAAACTGAATTTTCTACTTTTAGTTAATGTAAAGTAAATAAGATATTCTAACTTTAAACCAAATTCTAAAAGAATTTGGATCGCAACTCTAACAAAAGCAAAAATGATAGTGGTGGAGGCTCTGCCTCACCCCAAACCACCACCAAAATAAACATCCACCATAAGTCAGAAAAGAGACCCTTGTTGACCCACTCAGTCGACGGCAATGCATTATCCTTATTGGGCCACTCAGTCGAAGTTGCAGAGGCACAAGCGATCCAGACTAGGGTAATTCTTGCAACTAAAAAGGGCTATAACAAGGTTATCTTTGAATCAAATCATTTTAATGTTGTTTATCATGGAGAAAAATCTGATATAGATCCTGAGAATAAAAATGCATTATAAGATATCGAATTTCGATTGAACTACAAAGTTAAGCGTGCTCAAGGCATAGGATGGGTGATCTAGTAGGAAGGTTTTATGTCAGTACTTGAGACTGATAAAAAAGAATTAGTTCGAGTTAATATTATTCGTATGGATATCTGATAAAGGATTATTAAGAGAATTTTTATCCGATAAAGATTTTGGGTAAAATTATTAGTATATTGGACCGAGTCAAAATTCTAAGTTTGACTTCATAAATATGGAATATTTTATTTGATAATATTATTTATTTTTCATATATGGAAATAAGGAATTTTTAGAATTTATTTGATAGCCCGGTGAAGGGGAAATCGTAGAAGAAGTAGTAAGTGAATATCGGGAAATCGGATCGAATTGAAATTTCAGATGTTGTACCATACGTCACGGAAAATTCATAAAATATTATTTTATGAATAAATTATTAATTGGTTGATTGTGATCTAACTAGAATAGTTGGGTTTTTACAAAATGGCAAAATTAGTGATTTAAGTGACTAGTTTGCTAATTTGGTCACAATGGCAATTTTGAAATATGTTGAATGTACCATGGGCAATATGGTAAATTCCCATGTGAAAATATTACTTTAGTTTGGTTAGAGTTGAATGGAATTTGGTTGGAATTGAACTAGAATGGCAACATGTAAATTATGATTCAGTTGGAGGTTAATTTTGGAATAAGGACTAAATTGAATAAAAAATACAATTTATCAATACATGTGGCATAAATTAATAAAAGATGAACAAACATATGTTCATCTTTTCTCCGTCATTTCGAAAACACCATGGGAGAAAGGGGAAAAATTTACAAAAATTTTCCTAAGCAATTTTGAAGTCTCCCGAACAAGGTTCAAGGTATGTTTTTGGTAGAAAGTTGATCTATTTTCACTTCTCTTTTATTTGATAGTAATTTTTTCAAGAGTTATGAAGATTTTATTATGTTCTTGAAGAGAGAGAAAATAGGGTTTGATGTTCCATGTTTAGATTGAAGCTTGATCTATGCAAATATAGTGTTGTAGAGATGAAATCAAGCTTAGATTTGATTAATTTCATGTTTAAGGATTAAAAACCCTAACCCTAGAATTTGGGATTTTATTTAAGGTTTTGAAATTGATGATGAAAATGAAAGATTGATGATATTAGAAGCTTGATTTTGATGTTAGAATGAAAAATCCTCAACTAATCCTTTAAGTGACCATTTTGGCATACATGGGGAAACTTGGAGAAATATTGTGAAAACTATCCTAGTGATTGATTTGAAGAGATTATGAATTTAGAAGCTTAATTATGGCAATAGGACCAAAATAAATTCCTTGAAAAGTTTAGACACCCAATTTGGCATTAAGGAATAAATTGGGCTTCTAAGTGTTAATTCTTGGAAATGAAGAATATATGTTGGAAAAAAAATTAATTTGAGCATGTTAGAATGTTGCTTGGATGAAAAATGAGCTTAGAGAAGCTAAGTGACCAATTCGACCACATGGAAGAATAATGAGAAAATTTTATGAAAATTATGATTATGAGATTTTATGATTCGAATATGTTGTATGAAGTTAAAATTGAAATTAGAATCCAAGGGACTAAATTAACAAGAAAGGAAATGGCAAGTGACCATTTCAACAACCCTGGTTAGTTCAAGAACCAATTCAGTTTTGGTCTAAAAGTAGGGGGAAATTGTAAGAAAAACTATAGAAATGTTGGATTAATTACTTGATACAAGTTTGCAAGTTATGTGCAAAATTAGTGACTAAAATATCACTTTGGTAAAAGTTAGTGAAAGAAGCTTATTAAATAAAAGTTAGTGAAAAATGATGGAATTATTGAATAATTGTGATTTGAACTTGAATAAATTGCAAAATGTGCAAAATGGTCATTAGTGACCATAATGAACAATTCGACATTTTTAAAGGAAAAAGTGAAATTTTTGAAAATATTTTATATTCAGATAATTATACTTAGTTTAGTATAGTTAAGCAATGTTAGATTAAAAATCTAACATGAATATTGTTGTGTATGTTCAAATGGTACTGTACACCTATTGACGAGGCTAAAGGTACCAGATTAAAGAAAAGCAAGGAAAAAGTATCGAAATAGCTTAGTGAGGCTAATATCATGCATGGCCCATGTGAGTGCATTTTTACTTATTTATATATATGTGATGATATGAGTGAGTGCATTTTTACTTAATTATTATATATGTGATATGAATGAGTGCATTTTATTTATTTTATATATATGACATGATAGAGACTTGCGAGAAGTCGATCTTAATATTAATGAAAATTTAAGTTGATCCAAGCTATGTAAATGGCATATGTGATACACTGATATGGCATAATGATTTATCTAAGATAAATTAGATTTTAGATATTTGGGTATGAACTGCCCATTATCAAATAATGCATGATATTACTCATGAATTGGATATTGAAAATGGAAATATTATATTGTTATGCCCAAGTACTAGTGTGAGAGTCTTTGGTATAATTGGATATCCAAAGAGTCATAGCAGCTGCATTCTAGCACTACGGTGCGTTTCAGACACTTTGGTGTTGATATTAGACGTTACGGCGTTGCAGTCACTTCGATGATGATTAGACACTTCAGTGTCGACTAGCACAAAAAGTTCGATAATAAGGAGCAAAGAGCGTCCTCGAGTATGTACTCATCCCAGTCACTTCGGTGATACAGACGCTACGGTGTTGTAGACACTACAATGTCATAAGATGACTCGTATACCATAGGTTCACATGAAATTGCATGAGAATCTTTAGTATAGTTGGACATCCATAGGGTCTTAGTAGCTGCGTCCTAGCACTACGGTGAATTTCAGTCACTTCGGTGTCGACTTAGACGCTACGGCGTTGTTCAGATACTTCGGTGTTGTTAGCACAAAATGTGCGATTATAAGGAGCAAAGAGCGTCCTGATTATGAGGAGCAAAGAACATCCTCGAGTACGTACTCATCTCAGTCTCTTCGGCGATGTAGACGCTACGGTGTCGTGATGACTCGCGTACCATGGCATCACATGATTTTGTACTTTGGGCTATAATACATGAAATATATTTATGCAGGCAGTTAAGTTAAAAAGCTTAACGTAAATTTGATTGATAAAATAAAAGTTTGATGATATGATATAAACTGCAATTGGGACATGCTTGCTATTATGAAGGAACTGTATTGCACTGTTATATGACAGAGGAATGACTTGATATTTACCTTGGGCCATAAGATTTTACAGTACAGTTACATGACTTTACAGTACAAAATTATTGCAGAACAAATTTCTTACATGATTATTCATGCATTACAAATTACATGATTTTATATTTTGGGCTATAATACTTGAAATGCATTTATACAAGTAGTTAAGCTAAAAAGCTTAATGTACACAAGACTGGTAAGGCAAATCGAATCGTATGATTTGAAGATGATATTGGTTAAATGTTAAATGAACTATACATGTAAGATAGTTCTATACATGATAAAATAATATCATCTGCAATTGGAAATCGCTTGCCATTTTGCAAGGCTGTGGTATTTATAATTATTGTTTTACATTGATGTGATTATGCCTCACTAAGTTATACTTGACATATGTTTCGTATCACACGTAGGTACTTCAGACTAGATAGAAAAGGAGGAGCTGCACATCGTTGGATCAAGTTAGCCTATATTATCAGTAAGTATCACTATATCCTAGTCTAGTGGGGCATGTATAGATACTAAATAAGTAGTTATTTTGTATGTCTAATTTTCGTACTCTATTTATAAGTTAATATGGATGTGTATGACCTAGAAACATGACTCAATTTGAGGAAATAAGAATATTAGAAAAGATGCTTTAAACGATTTTAAACTTAGTTGGTTGTTTATTGCGTAGTGATTTTAAAAATCAAGAAAAGGTCTAGGCAGCACACAGTTTTCACCCTGAATCATATTTTCATTTTAATAACTGCTTAAAGTATTTTATAAACCAATTCAGGGTCGAAACTAGCTGCGGTTGCCAGACATAGTTTTGTTTGAAAACTAAGAAAGGGCCAACCACTGAATTACTTTGTTGAGGTTAAAAAAATGTACAAGTTTGAAAATAAGTGTAAATCAGTTAGTAACATCTTTAATGTGTATTCGAATATTGAATATACGTTGAGGGTGTTACAAGTGGTGCGTGTGTAGGAAGCTATTGAGGCAAAAGAGCGCTAGAGAAGTGGAGTGGCGCCCCTCTCGTGACAGGCCAACAAAGCAGAAGAGTTGGAGAAGAACTCATACTTTGGCACACACCGGCTTCCATTTGATATAGACTCTCATTGAATGAAGTGGGAAAGCAAAATCCTTATTAAGAGGCTTCGTGCGTTTTAGGGTTTCTCAATCCTAGCTTTGTCGTCTATATAAAAAAGACTTGATCCATAAACAAATAGAGCTTGATCTTAGACGACAACTCTTAGTCTTCACTATTGGAGAACCAGCGTAGTCGAGGGTCTAGAGGAGTCTCCAAACAACAAAAACCATCGAGAGAGGCTTAAGGAGTGCGGGACCTATAGCACAGTTAGAGAGCTTGGAGGAGACATCGAAGATGCTTGATCTTTCTTTTTCCTTGCTTAATAAACTGCTATGTTCTTTACTATTTTTATTGTGGATGTTATTTGCTCTGACATGAGCTAAATACTTTTGTTGGGTTTATTGTTTTAGGGTATTATGTTTTAATTACTTGTTCAATGATATAGTTTTTTCCTTTATCTATTCTGTTTATCGTTCTTCATGCATGATTATTGTAAGAGCTATTGAGAGAGGCCTTTTAATTATTGATCTATGGCTTAATATTGAGATAGTTAAGTTAGACAAATATGAACAATGGAGCTTAAGCTGTCAACTTAGGTTCTAATCATGTTTAGACATAAGTTTAGAATTTCAATAACTAATAAGGGGAGCTTGAATAAACAATAAGTAGTTAGGGTTTACGCAGATATGTATTGCCATAGCTTTTTGCTGTTACTTTTAGTTATCGAGAGAGCCTAAGAGTTATTAAAAAATCATTTCGAATAGATAAATACCTAATTGGTTTAATAAGACATGTATTGTAACGCCCCAAATTTGGGCCTAGAAGTTAGCTAGGTAGATTAGATGGTTCAGGTGAATCGAATTAGGCGGTTTGAACTAGTTTCGAGAATTATTTCACAATAAATGTTTTAGTGTGAGTTAAAAATATAGAGAAATCTTGGAAATGTTTAATTAATATATTGAGAGTTTTGGTAAACTCAATTTAATGAAATAATTTCAAATTAAATGACATTTTGGGTTGGTGACTAAAATGTAATGTTTTCAAAACTGTTTTGGTGACTAAATTGTAAAAGGGTCAAAACATAGAATCTTTAAGGAGCTAATTTACCAATATTTTTAATCAGACCTTTCCCTTAATTTAGGCTATTTTTAAATAGTTTTAAAGTGTTTGTTAAATAAAAATAAAATAGATTTTGTTAAAAAGATTTTAAAAGGATGATTTATTTTTCTCACGTAACCACTTTTGCTCTTAACTTTTCTCTCAAATTTCCTAGCAGCCAAGTATCTCTCTTGCTCCAAAATGATCAGGAATTAACTCTTCTTCATTTCATTCTGATTTCTTAAATGATTTCTACATCAAATCTTGTTTTCTTGGAGATTTTACTCAAATTATGCCAATTAAGGGAGAAGCCAACTATTAGAGGTGATTTTCGTTTCTCTCCTCTAATCAAAGGTTCTTTACTGAAATTCCCAAGTTCTTGATCTTTTACAATTGGTTTTTGATGTGTGATGATGAATAAATTAAGATTTAAAAGGTTTAAAGTTAGTTTTGATAAAGAATTGGTGGATCCTTGTTATAGATGTGATTTGTGGTGGTTTTAATTGATATAGATCATATTTAAGACATGTTTTAATGTTATGAGAAGAGATTTATTAAAGAAATCCCGAAACTAATTGAATTGCTAATTTTCTAGGTTGTGAATAGTTAGATTTTGAGGTGATTAGAGTGTTAGAAGGTTGCTGGAGGTATAACCTAAAGTTGAAAGTGTTTTTGGATGTTAATTGATGTTGATTAAATGCTCAAATCATTGGTTTATGATTGGGCTTTGTTTAGGTTGTGTTTGGAGATGTTTTTTTCGGTTGTTTTAAGGAGGCGTTATATGGTTTTTGGTGAGGCGATGTTGGGAATTAGTGTTGTAGAAATTATGGTTGCACAATGATGCATTGATCTTCTATTTTTGTGTGGTTAAAACATGGGAGATTGATCCTGCAGCGAGTGCAAAGTTTCGGTCGCTTGATTTTGCATCGGCAAGTGGAGCTTTGTGTTGTCGATGAGTGGAAACGATGTTTACTGCTTAATAAAGGTTTGAAAGTGATTTTGGGAGTTTAGATTAAGCTTGAAATGCTTGTCTAATATCGGAAGTAAGTATTGGACATTTTCGCTTCAGTTTTACAAAATACATTCTCATGCACATGTTTATGATTTGGAATACCTACTGTTATGTGCATGTTTTAAATAGAAATATAATTCAAATGATCATATATTGATGATATATGAGTATGGAAAATGATTTATGAAAAGGATTTTGAGGATGAATTGCATTGAAGATTATTTAGTTTGATGCATATGTAAAACTGTGATGTAATATGTTTCAATAGAATATATTGGCAAGTGGCAATGAATAAATGTTATCGGATATAGTTGGCATGCCATAGGGTTTAAAGTGCACTATAATAAGTCGCCTCATATGTGTCGAGGGGTTAAGAGTTTGCCATATCTCCACCATGAGAACCACAACGGTCGAGAGGTTAAGAGTGTGCCAGATTCTCCTGCTAGTGGATTTATATATCATAATTGTTGATGGGTAGTAGTACCACTGCTCTGATTTGAGGATGTATATAAAGCGGTCAAAGAAACCACCTAGGAAATCTGCGTATCCGATATGTGTTTTACAAAATGGAAAGATTTGGTTTTGGGTCACTTTAATGCCAATATATAAAATGATGTATCATTATAAATGGATTATGTTTGTATAATGGGATTTATACATGTGGTGCTCTTTAAGCTTTGCTATTGGATGAATTAGCACGTGGAGGCTTAAATTGAGATTTGTTTGACGTTTTACTAGAAATCCATGATACATGTGTGACCAAAGAGTTTAATGTGCATATTTTAGATAGACAAAAGGAACATGAGATGTTTTGGCATGAGAATTAATACATGTTTTGAAAGCAAAATGTTTTAAATGCATTGATGAGTGTTTTTAAGCATCCCTCACTAAGCTTTATGTGCTTACGCTCTCTTTTCTCATCAATGCAGAAAAGTAACCATTCAGGAAGCAAGCAAGAAGCAATCCAAGGGTAGAGCTAATTCAAGTACGGCTTTATAAATACTACATAGTAATAAATGGCAATATGACCAAGTTGTAATTGTGAGAGTTGTTTTGGTTACTCCCTGTTTTGGATATGTTTTATTTGGTGTTTTGGACTTGTAAATTGATATATGCTTTGAATTGGGGGCTTTGGGAAGATTTAAGCATGTGGGGCAAAAGTCATGCCTATAGGTTTGCTTTGATGATTGCTTATATTTTTATGATGCCTATGTTTCAATGTTTCTGTGGTGTTTTGTAGTTCATTAGTTGGTATGATGTTTACATGTTGTTTGAAGCATAGTTGATTGAGCCTAAGTGTCATATGTTCGACCAATAGGTCATTACAGATCCAGTCGTACCGGTACGAGTCCTCAAGGATCAATACGCGAGGTCTGTTACAGCTCAAAAGAGTGTAAAATTGCACATGGGTATCGGTATTCCTAGCTTCGTATCGGTATGCCCCTTAAAAATACACTAGGTGTTGGTACACGGGCAACCGTATCGGTATGCCTTTTTGCTACTGGAATCCCCTATTTTGATATCAAACTACTGGTATCGGTAAACAAGAGGACTGTATTGATACCCTTTGCAAAATGGAACCTGTATCGATACTGGCATGGGGTGTATCAGTACCAAGTCTGTTATTTCTGGTAATTGCTTTGTTGAAGTTTGAATCTTTGCAGAATAGTCCCTATTTCTTGTATATGCAATTAATCAAGCTCAGATGATTGTTTTATATTAAAATTTAATCGACATACATGCAACCTAATTAATTAAGGTTTGTTAACTTTGGATTTAAGTACGTCCCCTCAGTTTTCCAGAATTATATTTTGGTCCCTAAATAGCAAATGCGTTTAATTAGATGTCTAATCGACGTCTGTTTTATTCGATATTTCACCTGTTGCCTCATGCTCACCTTAGGGATTAATTATGCATTTAGACAATATAAAAGGAAAAAAATGGACCTTGGTTTAGGTATTTCATTCGGGTTTGTCGAGACAAACCCAATGTAGCTCGCTAGATTCGGTCTGGCGTTTAGGTCGGGTCAAGGGGGTTACATGTATTGTCAACCACTATAGCATTCAAGTAGTAATTAGCATAAGTCCTAGGCAATAAACCCAGGTTCCATAATCATCTGAATATCTGCTGCAACATCTGCTTGCCTTTGATCATTGCTACATTTCTTTTATTAAAATTAGTTTTGATAAACCATCATCAAACCAATATTTGCTCACTAACTTTTGAGTTTGATTACCTTGCAATTGTTAATCTAATCCTTTTTGCGTTTGACACTCTACTCTATCATTTTATTACGTGATCGACGAGTATACTTGATCTTAATTGCATACATATTCACTAGCCATCAACAGGTTAACAAACAAATCTATAATTCATGTCTTTCTTCTAGTTTTAATTGTTCAAGTTGGTTCATGAATACTAAAAATCTTTTGTAGGCTGTAATTGATGTTGGGATTATTCCTGGTTTAGTACATCTACTTCAACATTCTAAGCTAGGGGTTAGGAAAGAAGCAACTTGGGCACTTTCAAATGCTACAGTTGGTGCTAATCATGGACAAATAAAGTACATTTCCTTTTCCACAATCAATCTCTGGCTTCATTCTAATACAATTCTACAAATATAATTGGTTTTTGATTTATTTGCCAGGTCCCTATTAGCTGAAGGTTGTATTATATTATTCGACCTCTTTTTTGCCCCTGCCAAAAAATTGTGGCTGTTTGCTTGGAAGCAATTGAAAACATTTTGAAGCCTGGTGATTCCAATAAAAAATTGGGTCACTCAAGAGAAGTTAATCTCTATGCACGATTAATTGTTGATGTTGGGGGATTGGCAAAGATTAAGATCTTCCTTGATCATGAAGACAAGAAAATCTGTGAGATGGCTATGTAGCTTCTAGATACACATTGAGTGGAAGATGAGGATGATGTCACAGGGTTAGAGTTTCGACCTAGCAAATCGTAGACCTTAGTCGATGTTCTCGAGATAAATGACTAAGTCAGCCTGGAATCCCTCTTCGAAAGATCAGACTCTTCCAAGGCACTCGAACGAAGAATCATTCTAAGAGGAAGCAAATAGATGAGAAAGCAAACAAGAACAATTGAAAGAACATGAAGAATGAGAAGAATAAGAGATAGAGATTTCTTGGAGTAAATGCCTTGTATTACTCAATGAGTGGATGAATGCAAATGGTGAGGATGCCTCTATTTATAGTTAAATCCCCATACAATGAATGGACGAGATCAATTTACATCAACAGCTAAGATCGAAAGCCACCTATCAAATCCTAGCTAACTAAGGCAAGTTAATCACCTTGGAATACTTTCCTTAGGTTCACGTTTACATTGATGAATATTATTATTCTCTAAAATATTCTCTAGTAAGATGCCATTTATTAATTTACCAGGCTCAATATATTCGATCTTGCTCACAGTCTCCAACGGTCGGGCCAAATCAAGTGGTTTTTTAGGTAGAAACAAGATCTTGTTCAAAGCCTCTTGGGCAGCTTGTTGTGCATATGTCTCGGTCGCCATGACATTGAGCTGTTACCCCATCGTGATGCTTTTGGAGGCAAACAACTTCCTGATCCATACAATGGATCTAATTCCAGGGTGATGATGCATCTGAAAATTCTTAGGCACAGGGGATAGCCATTTTCCAATTTCTCTGGTTACCTCAATACCAGTTTTGAATGCACTAGGCCCGTCTTTCTTCAAAAAAAAGATTTTTTTAAAACTTTTCCCGACATGTATAATGTATCATAAAACAAAGCTATAAATGCTTTAGGGTCTTAATCCCATGAGATTTTGTGAAATTGATAGAAAATCAAGAGAATAGTTTTTGAGAAAAAATGAAGAACTTTTTATTTTGGAGAAAATAATCATTGATGATTTTTGTTAAAAATAGAGGGAATTTTGATTAATAACATAAATAATTAATATGCTCATTAAATATTCTTACCTTGCATTCCCTTTCATTTTAGTCACCAGAATCCTTTTTTATAAAATAGTCACTAAACCTTAATTGAAAATTAATTCGACTTATATAAAGCCATACTCTAATAAAATCATTATGTAATAAAATTATTACCCATAATTCGTTTCGACACATCAAAGTCTATCAAAACCAATTTATCATATATTATAAAATACTAAAATTAATTAATTAGCTTAAACCTAACTTATTTCTGAACCGTATCCACACAACTTACTTGAAACTCCCAACCCGAATTTTGGGATGTTACATCCCATGTTGGATAAAAATCATGCAGACCTACAACCCCAGAACAATTGCGGGTCTCGAAACTCAATCGGCTTCCTCCAACAATCGTGTTATACCCGATGCTCGTCAATTCCATATATTGTTCTAGACATTTTCCTAATGCAAAGAATCCTACAAAAACTGCAAGCCGATTATGCAAATTGATGGCACATTCTTGTATGGGAGATACAAGCAAATTTTGCTTTTGGCAGTTGTGCAAGATGCCAATCGAAAAACAACTTATTGTATTTGCACTTGTGGAGAGAGAATATATTGAATCGTGCAAGTTTTTCCTAAAGAAATTACGCAACTACATTTTAAGACGTGCTCAAGTATGCTTGATCTAAAATTGAAGCAAGTCGAATTCATCAACTTTATCTACTACATGTATACTGTATATGAAAAAAATACGAAGACATATATATGTGGTTATAGAAAGCCATTTAAATTGGAACTAATTAGTACCATAACATTATAAACATTTACAATTAAATTTGAACAGAAGCTCAAACAACTCAACTCGACTCGGCTCGAATTTTATAAACTTGACTTGAATCAAAAAATTTAAAATAAAGTATGAATTGTAAAATAAGACTCGTCAACTCGACTAACTTAAAATTTTTTTGACTCCACTTAACTCGATCGAATACTCACACTAATGTTATGGATGAGTAGTTTTAAATTGGATGACTTCTATATTTAGTCACTTAACTTAGATTTTGTTTCTATTTTAGTTATTTAACTTTAAAAAAACATTTTATCACCCAACTTTCGAATTTTATTTTTTTGTCACCCAACTATTAGTTGTGTAACAACAATAGCACAACCTTGCATTTTTGCACTTTTATTTACAAAATTAATCTAATATTTTATCATTCTTCTTTCTCATGGTCGACATCCTTCTCCACTGTCGGTCGACCTTCATTGGTCATCATTCGCAATCGTTCAACTGTCTGATTAGTCCATATGTATAGCACTTTATTAGGACATGCACTTTTTCCCCTTATTTAGAATTTATGAGGGTTTTTTAATGAGATATGTGCTAATATGTTTTTATGATTTTACTCCCTTCAATAAAATCATACCTTATTGATAAAAAAATGATCTATCTTGTTCAATTGGTATTCGTTCTGTAGAGTGCACATATTTATGTATTGTGTTTTAAGCTCGAATCTGTAAAGGTACATCTGAAAATAATAAAATCATGACAAACTCAAAGAGAATACTTTTAATTATGAACTCATAACACTTATGTTACATTGATAAGAATATGAGGACGAAAAAGGAGATGAGCGGCAATTTTTAAAACTACAAGGTACATGTACGGCAAGAGTATGACATATAAAATAAAATTTAAAGTTTATTACATAGAATCTTCATCGGCTAATGCATTAAAAATCCTTTGAATTCATCTGACGGCTAATATCCTCCTGTGGCAAGAGTTCATAGATCTGACGAGGTTTTTGTTTCGAAACCTGGAACCTTATTACGAATGTTATTAGAATTTGATATATATTTACATCATTACATGTGTGATGGGCTACATTTCCAAGAAATAGTTTTGATTTATTTGAAAAATATATCAATAAAACATGCCGTCACAAATCACAATTAGGTGTTAAGAAATTTTACATCAACCTATAAATATGATTGAGACTCTTAAAAATAATCACATAACATAACTAAATAGTAAACCTTTCTTATAGACTTTTCGATTTTGACGTGAATTTTGAAAATTCGACATAGTGCATTTGGTAATAACATGCTAACAATTTGAACTTGTTCAATTCTAAACTAGAAATGTTCTGAACAAATAATTCAAAATGATTTGAAATGACATGAACTTGAGATTGTTTTGTTAGAAAATCGTTAATCCAAGAAATAATAAATCAATAAAATATAAATATTATATTGAAATATTGAAAGAACATAACAAGAAATATAGATACAACATATCTAAAGCCAAACCGATTGGGAATGAGTTGAGGCCTGTAACAATACAGTTTTCTTAAGATAGATTTTCGGCCACTCCTTGGTACTTGAGACTTTTGGTCGTCTGTCTCCCAGAATACAACAACTAGATGATCAGCTACAGTAGCACAACTGCAGAGATCACGAACTATAACCTTAACTTCTCCTATCACCAAAAACTACTTTTGAAAACAAAGAGTAAAGCAATAGAAAATCCTCTGTGTTTTTGAGTTGTGTAAAACCTAGAATGTTTTCACCCTATTTATATGAGTTTCACGAGGGGTATAAGTAAAAACTTTTGACCTAATGAAGCATTTATGATTTGAGAATTAATGAGCCTTTAAAGAGCGGTTTCTAATATTATTGTCTGAATTAAAGGAAACTTTAATATTTATCGTTTTAATTCCAAAATAGAATTTGACAAATATATGCTCTTATTTGAGGAAAATCATTTCAAATTTGGGTCAAAATATCTGCAGGCCCACGGAGGACCAGACCGGTTCGGACATTTGCATTACCCATGTCGTGCACGTCTACATATTTATTATCTAACAATTGGTTCCACATTTTTCTCAACAACGTTTGGATCAATTTCTCATTCAAAGCTCCAAAATTATCAAATTTTTCCAACAATCCCTCCCATGAATGAATTGATCATTTAATTGAAAACATTTTGACTCGATGTAGTGATAGGATCTATGATTGATAGCTACATAAGATAGGTATGTTTCCTCCTTTGAACCTTCCCTTCTGAAAGTATACTTACTTTACTGGCTGACTAGTAGACGCAATGTCCTTGAACTACTTTGTCGTTTGTATAAACGATTATATACTTCACACAACTATCTTTCTGAAAAGAACATTAGTTCTCATGGGTATGTCCAAATGACCGTGAACATCGCCTGGTTCTGCAAGAGTTTGAAAGAACTATGCCTAATAGTCTTCTTGAAGTGGCCCTACTCCACTCTCACATATGTTATGTTACTCGGATGTTTCCTTCTTTGAACCTTTCCTTGTGAAAGTATACTTACTTTACTGGCTGACTAATAGACGCAATGTCCTTGAACTATTTTGTCGTTTGTATAAACGATTATATACTTCACACAACTATCTTTTTGAAAAGAGTATTAGTTCTCATGGGTATGTCCAAATGACCGTGAACATCGACTGATTCTGCAAGAGTTTGAAAGAACTATGCTTAATAGTCTTCTTGAAGTAGCCCCACTTCACTCTCACATAGGTTATGTTACTCGGCTCACCGAGGCACACAATGGTCATTAAAAGCTTTGCCTAGCCTATTCCACTTTGATCACTGTTTACATTATATGAATAAACCTGGGGATAAGTACCCCCATAGTGATCGCACAAGGTCTATACAATTAGGTTGTCCCTTTGAACTTAGATCTTGGGATCTTCATTCAACTAGGTAGGGTTTTCCTTCACATAACGCTTTAAATTTTCATGGGCTCTAGTCACATTCCTTTGGATGTTTTCGCAACCTAATCTCGATTTAAGCCTTTTGCTGGCGGATCCGCAATATTATCTTTTGATATTATAAAATCAATAGAGATAACTTCATTTGAGATCGGTTATTTAATGGTATTATGTCGACACACATATGTCTCGACTTACCATTATACATAAAGTTTCATTCTCTACCAATTTATGAATATTGTGTGCACATGCTTTGGCCATTCAAGAATATCCTTTAAGAAATTCTAAAACCATTTGACTTCTTTTTTAGACTTGTCTAGAGTTACAAACTCAGATTTCATTGTGGATCTGGTTGTAAACGTTTGTCTTGAGAAATTCCATGACATAGTTCCTTTTTTCAATGTGAAACATATTCACTTGTGCCTTTGATATCTTGAATGTCAGATATCCTATTGGCATCGAATAATCCTTCTAAATAGAGGATCTCTGAAATAATGCAGTTCATAATCTTGAGTATGTATGAGATATCCCAGTACTCTCACAATCGTTTCCATAGGTTTGGCCCTAGATTGCTTATGAATCTGCTTAAACTGCTCACTTTGAAAGCAATATCTTGTTTAGTACAGTTTATTTAGATTGTCTACGACACTTGCATATTCCATTGAACAAATGTTGGCATGTTTATTGGAGTTTTGGCTATGCCAAAAACATCCTTGCGAACTTCTCTTGTCCACGTAGTGTGACTACGTCAATATGAGACCCTCAAATGACCGTTTGATTTTTATGCCCAAAATCAAATATGTCAATCTCATATTTTTCATGTCAATCTTGAATTTGACAAGTCTTTGGTACGTTTACCATCTCATTGTTACTTATAACAATATGTATGTCGTCAACATAGAATCATATATCCTAATGTCGGTAGGTTTGGCGTACACACATTTTCACACTTATTTGTCATCATGACAATATTTTAGTTTCAACCTTTTGTTGAACATCTGGATTATCTTCATTGATAGTCTCTAAAGTTCTCTTTGTTGAACTTGGATCAACTTCCTTAGTTATACAAGGAAGTATATTTTCAAGTATGAGACATTCTTTGATTCCATTATCATATTCTTGTAAATTTCAGGGTTCTTTGATTCGCACACAAGATATTGATATACATTGCTATGATCTGCATAGCCAATGAAAATACAGTCCACCATTTTTAGACTTATTTTCATTTATTTTGGTAATGAGGTCATTACCTTTGCAAGACACCCTACATTTTTAAGTAGTTGTAGGAAGGTTTTATTTCCTTCCATAACTCATATAGTGTCTTGTCTCTTTTTTTGTGAGATACCTTATTTAAAAGGTAATTAGTTGATAGAACAACTTCCCTCCACATGTTAGGCATATTTTGAAGTTTCAATTCTTTTCAGAAGTTATCTTCAAAATCTTTGTACCCTTAAATGTTACAACGTTACTAACATTGAGTTTCTCTCCACATTAATCAATTTATTAATTTTGGGTTTCAACATCCTACTTATAGAGAACAATTTCTCTATAGAATCTTTGCTTTTAAGCAAGTGCGCATAACACTAGTTTATGCTATCATGAAGGTAACATATTTTCCTTCAAACAATTGTTTGTCATATTAGTTGTTATGACAATATTTTGTCATAGCATTGATCTCGTTTGGAAGTCTACAGTGCGAAGACTTGTTTCCCATCTTATGGCAATTGAAACATTTCTCATGAAATTTTTGTTTCCTGAACACACTGCCTAATTTGCGGTTTGAAGTCCTTTTTTTACTTCCACTACGTTTGCCCTAGCAATATTTGTCTTAGCAATGTTTGCCTTAGCAATATTTGAAGATGGTAACAACATTTCCTTATCCTCTCTAATAATAGGAGGATTATCTTTTAGATATTTGACCAAGTTTATCATGTTCAAATAGAACCACAACCTTTGTTACTTCATTTTGAAATTCTTTCCAATGAATTTCACAATTTTTTTATTGTGGCTCATAGTCACAAGCCATAGACATAAAATTGATGAATTTGTTCATCGTCATGAATTGTAACCCCCTTTAGCTTGGCCTAGCCGAAACTGGACTAAAAGAGTCACATTAGGTTTGCCAAAGCAAATCCGAACTAAAAACCTAAACTGAGCCATTTTTTCTTTTTATCTTGCTAGATGCATATCATTATTGTCCTATGTAGACATGCTTCAGCGGTAACGTTTCATTAAAAGAGATTACAAAACGGGATTCAATTGCTCAACAATTCACATTAGGGACTAAAACATAATTCTGCATATTATAGGGTTTCCAACTTAATAAAGATTACCCAACCTCAATTAATTCAATTTCATGCTCACAGGTTAATTTCCAATCCAAAATAATCATCCAATCTCAATCAATTGCATTCATAACAACCAGGGACCGAATTGCAAAATTCCCAAACTTCAGCAACAAAAACAACATGGCGTACCGATACGGCTTAACTAACAAAATGGCTTCTCTTACCACTACACGTATAGCCATATCGATACGGTATGTTGACCAAACTATACCGATACTCCTTGACCTCGTACCGATCCTCCCTTTATTATCTCAAACTCAAAATTCCAGTAGCTAAATCCCGTAATGATACTATACCCAACGTATCAATACGGTATGTTAAAATCGAAGGGATCATACCGGTACGCAAACTCGTGTACTGAAACTAATGTACATTTTCCTTCAAGGAATACCGATACAGCGGCAAAGCGTACCGGTAACCTATGCTTTATTTCAACGATTTGAGCCTTAACATGATCCCGCGTATCGATCCCTAGGTACCCGTACCAGTACGTAGAGGCCTGTAATGACCTCTAGGTCCAACATATGACACTTTGGCTCACTTTATTCAACTTTAACACATATCTAAACATCATATAACATCATCAACATGCTTAAACATCAACATACTAACATTATAAGCCAACCTAAAAAGTCTAGCATATTCAACCACCAAGTCTAGAGGCATTCTTCCTAGTCCACATCCAAAACATATAACCAACTACAACTCAATCCCTTTAAGTCACATACAAAGACAAACCAACAAATACAACTTGCCCAAATAGGGAGTTCTTCAAAAACCCTCCCAAAACACCATTTGACACATTGCCCTTATTACTACTATTTAATGTCCCAAACCGTACTTTGAAAACAAGTCTTTGGAAATCCTTCCTTGCTTCCTCGCTGCCCGAAACCTCTAATTTTTTGCACTGATGGAAAAGAGAGCGTAAGCACACTAGGCTTAGTAAGGAATGCTCAAAAATCAACCACCATCAATGAAATTTAAACCATTTCACAATCCTTTTGAAAACCACTTTCCAAAACTCTTTAAATCAACACCACGACATCATGCCTTATCAAAACCATGCACTTAACATTTTCAAAACAATATATTAAACCATATGCAACATGTATCATGGATTCTACAGCAAAGCCCCATTTGCTACCCTCAATTTAAGCTTTCTCATGCGTACTACCAATGCAAGGCTTAAAGAGCAAAATATGTTTAAACCACATTAAACAACAGAATCCATCTCATGATACATCATTAATTATATTGGCTTACAAGTGATTATTAACCAAGATCCCACTTTACAAAACATAACATCAGATACACAGATTCAGCAAGTGTTCCCTCAACACTTAAAATACAATCTATCGGTATCTCAAGGTTTATACACGGGAGTTTTCGGTACTCATAAACCCCTCCACCGTTGTAACAACCGTGGTGGAGTCTTCAGTACCCATAAACCCCTCGACCGTTAAGGTACTTGATGGAGTATTTAGTACACATAAACCCCTCAACATCCAAGGTGACTTTTTATAGTGCACTATCAATCCTATGGCCGACCAACTATATCCGATAACATTTTCAAACCTTTTCATACCATCACTTGCCAATATAATTCATTTTAATAACAACAACTCACTACTTTCATATACATCATCAAAACAATTAAACCAATGCAATAAACCTTGCATTAACCAATGTTCATAAACATTAACAAAATGTGCATTACTTCTAAATGCATCAACATCATTATGTAATCAATTTCCAGCATTGAACCATACTCAAAACATGCATATATAGTGAGTAATTAAACCATTTAAAACAAGTGCATAAAATCAATTGCCAAACCGAGTTCGAGAGAGAATTCATCCTTTACTTACTTCCAAGCTTAGACCAGCGTTTCAGGCTCGATCTAAACTCCCAAACACAACTTTCAAACCTTTGCAAAGCTGTAAAACACAATCTCACTCACCGACTCGCAAAGCCTCGCTTGTCGATACATTAATCTCGCCCCTAAAGCTTCCAAAACAAACGTTCAAGCTTGATGACCAACTTCCCCTGCTTTATTCCACACAAGAACAGAGGGTACATTGCATCAAAATGCAATCACCAACACAACAACACAAATCCTCAACATCCTTTATCAAATTCCACTCCACAACAACCGAAATTAACAACAAACCTCTTCCAAACTTAACCCAGCCACAAACTAACATCTCAACCCATCAATTAACATCTAAAAGCACATCACTAGCATCCTTATATCTCCAGCATTCATAAAACCCCTACAACACCTTAAGAACACACAACTAACAACCTAACAAATTAGAGATTCACATAGTTTCGGGATTTCAATGTTGAAGCCCACTTATTAACACTAATAAACATCAAAATCATGATTAAAATCCATCAAGAACTCAGCAAAATATAGTCTACACAAAAATCCTTCAATTAAATCAATTAAACCACAATTTAACCAATCTTCCATAATTAAATCATCAAATCAAGTTAGAAAACATGTGTAAAGGATCAATAACTTGGGAATTTCAATAAAGAACCTTGTATTAGAGGAGAAGAAAGAACCTCACCTCAAATGGCTACTTTTCCCCTTAATTGGATGGATTTACATAGCAAAACAATGAAAATCTAATTAGATTTTGTTAGGAAACCATTAAAGATCTAATTGATAACAAAAGAATATTAAAATCCAATGTTTACCTGAGAAAATTGAAGTGGAAAAAGTGTTTGGCTGGAGAGAATTTGAGAGAAAAGCTTTTTATGAAAAGTTAGTTACGTCAAAATGTTTTAAAGCCTTTTTAATTAACCAATTAATTCTCCAACCTTTTTATATTATTTTAAAATAATTAAAAAATAACTAAATAAGGGAAAAAGCCTGATATTAGACTTTAGGGTAAATAGCTCCTTAAAGATTCAAAGTTTTGACCCCTTTACAAAACAGTCACCAAAAAGAGTTTTGAAACTTTGCATTTTGGTCACCAACCAAAATGTCCAATTTAAAGACCCATTTTTTTTTTGTAAAATTGGCTTTACCAAAACTATTACCATATTAAATAATAAATTTTAACTATTTTTTTTCCATATTTTTATCCCTTTTGAAAATATTTATTCCAAATTAAATCCCGTAACTGACTCGAATCCTCTAATTCGATCCAACGGACCGTCTAAACCGCCTAGAAAACTTCTATGCCCAAAATCGGGGCATTACAACTCTCCCCTCTTAAGAAACTTCATCCTCAAAATTTACCTGATGGAAACAGATACGGAAACTTAGCAACTATGTCCGACTTACTCTCCTACATGGCTTCCTCAACACCGCGATATCGCCACAACACCTTAACAAGTTCAATCGTCTTGCCACGAAAAACTTTACTACTGGAGTTAAGGATCTCCACTAGTTCCTCATCATAGGACAAATCCGGTCACAGCTCAACATCCTCAACTAGCATTACATGCGACAGATCCGAAAGATACCTCTATAACATGTATACATAAAACACATCATGAATCTTCTCCAACTCATGAGGCAAATTGAACCGATAAGCTACAGGACCTATGGGTTCCAACACTTCATATGGTCCAATATACCTCGGACTCAACTTTCCTTTACACCAAAAAGGCATCACCTTCTTCCAAGGTGAACTTTCAAGAAAACCCTTTCACCATCAGCGTACTCAATCTCTCTACACTTCAAATTCGCGTAGTATTTTTCCTATTCGAGGCCTCTTTTAAACGATCACAAATCATCTTTACTTTCTCATCTGTGTCTTTCAACACATCAGGCATGGAAACATACTTTTCCCTAGCCTCAGCCCAACACAAAGGTCTACGACACCTCCTACCATACAAGGCTTCATACGGTGCCATCTTTATACTTGCTTGATAGCTATTATTGTATGCAAACTCTACCAAAGGTAACTGTCTTTCTCAAGTTCCTTGGAACTCAATGATACAACATCTCAACATATCCTCCAAAATCTGAATCACACGTTTAGGCTGTCCATCCGTCTGAGGATGATACGATGTACTGAAATTTAAGCGAGTACCCAAAGCTCGATGCAAACATCCCCAAAACCTTGCTGTAACCACAGATCTCTATTTGAAACAATAGATTTAGGTACCCTGTGCAACCTCACAATTTCAACAACATACAAATTTACCAAGCTATCCAAAGTATACATCGTATGCACTGGCAGAAATGTACACACTTCGTAAACCGATCAACAATCACCCAAATGGAATCCTTTTTAGTCGGTGTCAAAAGCAAGCCCAACACAAAGTCCATGGTGATCCTCTCCTATTTCCACTCCAGAATTTTCAACGGCTATAACAACCCGAAAAAAAGCTAGTGTTTAGCCTTCACACACTGACATACCATACACCTAGCAACAAAATTAACTACGTCCTTTTCAAACCCACCCAATAGTACTCTTCCTTCAAACCCTGATACATTTTAGTACTACCGGGATGCATAGCAAAAGTACTAGCATGTACATCGATCAGTATCATTCGCCTCAACTCCTTGTCATTAGACACCACTATCCGATCTTTAAAGCACAACACCCCATCACTATTAAAGTGAATCCATAGGATTTCATACATGATGGATGTCCTTAACATGTGGTACCAATGCCTCATCATAAGGTTGCTTTTCCTTAATCAACTGCGACAAAGATGGTTTCACTTGCAACTCAGCCAACAAACCTCCGTCATGGGTCACATTCAACCTTGAAAACAAAGCCCTCAACTCTATAACAGCTTTTCTACTCAAAGCATCAACCTCAACATTTACTTTGCCCGTATGATACCCAATTGTCAAATCATAATCCTTCAGCAACTCCAACTATCTACGTTCCCTAAGATTCAACTCCTTTTGTGACATCAAATATTTCAAAATCTTATGATCAGTGTATACAATACACTTTTCCCCATAGAGATAATGTCTCCAAATTTTCAACACAAACACTACCACAACAAGCTCAAGGTCATGTCTAGGGTAGTTGCATTCGTGCACTTTCAACTGCCTCGATACATAAGCTACAACTTTCCCATCCTGCATCAACACACATCCCAAACCAACGTAAGATGCGTCGCTATAAACCACAAACTCCCTCCCTAACTTAGGTTGAATCAAAATTAGAGCTTGGGTCAAAGCTTCATTCAACTTCTCAAAAGCTTGTTGTCTGGCTTCTGTCCATTCGAGCTGTACATCCTTTTGCAATAGCTTGGTCAACAGAGTAGCAACTCTAAAAACCCAATCCACAAAGTGACGATAGTAACCCGCCAAACCAGGAAACTACAGACTTCTGTCACTGACTTTGGTTGCTTCCAACACACAACTGCCTCTACCTTTTTAGGATCTACCTGAATACCTTCAGCTGAAACCACATGACCAAGAAAACCAGTTCCCTAATCCAAAACTCACACTTGCTCAACTTGACATAAAGCTGGTTATCCAACAAGGTCTACAACACAATCTACAAGTGTCAATCATGATCTTCCTCGGTACGAGAATACACAAGAATATCATCAATGAACACTACTATGAATTAATCCAAGAATTCATGGAACACCTGATTCATCATATCCATGAATTCTGCAGGTGCATTTGTCAACCCAAATGGCATCACCAAGAACTTATAATGGCCATACCTCGTACGAAAAACAGTCTTTCAACTCATCTTTATCCTTAACCTTCAACCAATAGTAATCAGATCTCAAATTGATCTTGAAAAACACCGTAGCACCTTGGAATTGATCAAACAAATTATCAATTCTCAACAAAGGATATTTGTTCTTAATCATCAACTTGTTTAGTTGAAGATAGTCAATACATATCCTCAATGTGCCATCCTTCTTTTTCACAAACAACACCGGTACTCCCTACGGAGAAACACTAGGCCGGATAAAACCATGATCCAACAACTCCTAGAGTTGCATCTTCAACTCTTTCAACTGCTTTGGTGCCATACGATATGGTGCAATCGATACAGAGTCGAATCAGCATGTCTCAATACAAAACTCCACCTCCCCATCTGATGGTAAACCAGGTAACTCTTCCAAAAAAACACACCCAAAAAGTCACAAATAGTACATATATCTTTAGTTCGTACTTCTTCCATATTCAGATTCATAACATAAGCTAGATACGCCTGGCACCCATATTCTAGGAACTTACATACTTTTATAGTCGAGACCACATTGGATAAGAACTTAACATTCTCACTCACAACTACTACCTTATAATCATCAGCAAGTCTCAACGAAACTTGCTTGGTCTCAAAATCATCTATAGCCCGATGCCCATCAGACAACCAATCTATACCCAAGATCACGTCAAAACCATGGAACGATAGCTCTATCAGATCAACAAAACTATTAGAGGGCATATTTGATACAACTTCCTCGTAAAAAGAAATAGTTACTTGCATACCAACATCAAGCATTTCCACCAGTATACCAAGCAAATGTGCATGCTCATGCAAAATATATGAATGCGTAGAACCAGAATCTATCAAAGATAATAATGACATAGACTGCAAGGTAAAAGTACCTGCTATCACGTCTATGTCATTCCTCCTTTCTCTGTGAGCATAAATCCTCACCAGTCCACCATCCTTAGGTCGAACTGCCACGGTATGTGCCACAGTCCTCTGTCTTTCCTCTCTTCGTTGAAAGGTACCTCGACCGCGCCTATGGCTCCTAGGTGGTGTAGCAACGAGTGTAGGTGCATGCCTAACTTTAGCAAGCAAAAAACAATCACGTCTTATATAATCTGCCGACCTATAACTCCAGCAAGAATTGGCAGCCATAACCGTATGAGCCTGCCCTTCTCTGGCCAAACGTGGGCAGTCTCGCCTTAAATGTTCTCTCAATCTACAGACTTAACAAAAATTATGTATTGACTGGACCTAAGTACCCTGTCCATAGGATCATCATCCTACATCATCTCCACCGCGTCTCGCATCCGGTCGAAACCTCATATCTGCCTTTTTAACTGACCACCCCTATAGCTCTTTTCCCCGAGCCAGAACCTCTAAAACGATGAGATAAACCTAAACTCTACTCAATATCCTTTGCTCGTATAACCAACACGTCGAATTCGTGTAATATGTGGCCAACATATAAGTTTTAACATCCTACACCAACCTGTATCGAAATCGATCACAACAATGCCTCTCATCTGGCACCAACTTAGGCGCATACTGACTCTGCCTCACGAATTGCACCTCATATTCAGATACCGACATACGACCTTGAACTAAGGCTATAAACTCACGTTTCTTTTCATCCAGGTATCTAACTCACAAATACTTCTTTTTGAAGGCAGCTTGGAGGAATTCCACATCACATCATCGGGTTTCATGCATGTGATTACAATGGTCCACCAACTATACACATCACCCAGTAACAGGGATACAATATATCCCAGCTTACGGTTATCACTGCAACCCATTTGAACCAAGATCCGCTCTATACTGGCAAACCACTCCTTGGATACCTTGAGTGCCAATCCTCTAAACTCAACTCCTCTAAGACTGCACAAACGCTCTAACGGTAACCTCAGATTAACAGCAGCAAGTGCTAGAGTAGGTACATGAACTCTAGCCATCACGGTCTGGAATGCTCTCGTCATCACCTGAATCAATGGAGTCATATCACCAAACTCTAGACCAGGCGGTACTTGTTCCTCTCCCTCAGGGGGATTAGGCGGAGGAGGCGGCAATTCCTCAGGGTGTACAATCTTGCCCTCTACTCTCTACCATCTGACAGCAATGTTTCTGCTAGATCACAATTCTCTCCTCAGTGGCATAGTATAAAATCGTATCTAAGGCATGATAATTACACCAAAACAAAACAACCAGTCCAATTTCAAGCAAGGATCTAAGACTTCTATTTTAAACCAAAATCATTCCATAACTGTAGTGATAAGGCAATGTGTCCCTAAAAATACCTTAGCATGGCATATTTCAAGCACTGTACATATAAACAATCACCGTGCTTAGCAATCAGCATGATACAAACACTAACAAAATCTTAATTTTTCACAAACCTAGCTCTGATACCGCCAAATCTAACCCTTTTAGCCCGACCTAGCCGAATTTAGACTAAAAGAGTCGCATTAGGTTTACTGAAGCAAACCCGAACTAAAAACCTAAACTGAGCCATTTTTTTCTTTTTATCTTGTTTGGATGCATATCATTATTTTCCTATGTGAACATGCTTCAGAAGTAACGTTTCATTAAAAACATATTGCAAAATGAGATTTAATTGCTCAACAATTCACATTAGGGACTAAAATGTAATTTATACATATTATAGGGTTTCCAACTTAATAAAGATTACCCAACCTCAATTAATTCAATTTCATGCTCACAGGTTAATTTCCAATCCAAAATAATCATCCAATCTCAATCAATTGCATTCATAACAACAAGGGACCAAACTGCAAGATTTATAAACTTTAGCAACAAAAACAACAGGGAGTACCGATACGGGCAAGCCCGTACTATAATACCTCAAAATTTTGGTTAATGACCAAAATGAAAAACTTGAAAAGTTTGGTAACCAAAATGTAAAAATTCAAAAAGTTTGGTGTCAATGTGTAAATTTCAAAAAGTTTAAGGACTAAGTTGTAATTTTCAAAAGTATGTAATTTAGTCCTGTAAATGAATAGTTCACCCCCCGAGAGTGGTATTTTCCTGATACTCGGATTTTTGATACGAAGTTTGTATTAAGAGCTATAAAGCTTTAAAGTTCAAGAAAAATCCGGATAATCAGATTTAATCGAATAAATGAGATATCTTTTATGAGATATTTTAGGAGATATTTTATTAAAATAAGGCAAGGGTAAAGTGGTCATTTCCATGTCTCATTTTAATGGAAATTAATATGGATCATTGGATTAAAGATTTCTTTTGCATGTGTAATCTTAGCCATTGGATGAAAAATGGCAAGATGGTAATTTTTGAAGATAGCAAGGGCAAAGTTGGTAATCACTAACTCCTTGGATTGTTTTGGGCCCTTGGATTGGTAGGTAGACATGTGGCTTAATATGGAGCTTTGGATTACAAGGGTAAAAAGGTCATTAGACTTTAAAATAAATTTTAAATTCATTTTTAATATATTAAGTACAAGTGGCTAAATTGGAAAGGAAAGAAATTTCAAGATTTCTCCCCCATTTTCAGCCAAGTTTCGAACACCCCAAAGGTAAGAAGAAAAAATTTTCTTCTTGATTTTTCAAGCTTATTTAGTTGGAATTTTGATGAAGGCATGAAACATGAAATTAATCTACATGAAATTCTCTATCTTTTGGTACCATTTGTTCATGCTTTCCTTGCTTAGAGCCTTGGTTTTGTGATTTTGATGGATAAAGTGGATGTTGAACTAGGATGAACTAAGGTTAGTTTTTGATGAATATGATGTTGTGGAATCATATTAAAGCTTGTATGATGGTTGAAACTTCATGGAAATAGCTAAACCCTAAATTGTTCAAAGTTAGGGTTTTAGTAGAAAAGTTGAAATCGAATTGATTTTGATTTGGGAATGATTGGGAAGCTTGGAAATGATGTTTAAATGTTAATTGGACTGATTTGGAAACTTGGAAAATCATAGGGATGATTTCGGCAAATTGTAAAAGTTAGAGGAAATTATGGAGAAATTTCCATAAATTTGGAAATGTTGAAACTATGATTTTACAAGCTTTAAAATGTCATTTGGACCATTTTGGAAGTTTATAAAATCATAGGAACCAATTCAGAAATTTTGAATAGATTGGGGACTAATTCGGTAATTTGGAATAATTTAAGGACTAAAGTGAAAATTTATTTTTATGGAAGAATTATGCTGGAATTAAGGTTAGAAATAAGTTATAAATCATTCTTTGAATAAAGGTTGGAAGAAATACAAAGTATTGAGGATGAAATGACTTATGTCATTGAACTAATATTTGGAAAATATTAGCATGTTATTAGGAAAATTATTCCTATATTATTTATATGTTAGTAAGATACTATCATATAATTTGGAATATACTTATGGTATTTTTAATACATTTGTAGACTGTGAACAAAATCAAGATTGAATTAGCAATCGAGGAAAGGAACGAGACCAAAGTTGAACTTAGTAAGGACTATTAGATATTAACAAAGTATAAAGTGTCAACGTGAGTGCATTTTTTATGCATGGATAATATTATGATTATAATTCGGAAGACTTGTGATAAGTCTACCTTATTAATAATTGCTTGATAGTTATATGTTTATATCATGAACTTATATTTGACATATTGAGAATTGTCAAAGGAAGAACTATGATGCATTTGATCACTAGATATATCAGGTATGTGTGTTTATGTTATTTAAGGTATGAACTGCCCAGTATTTAATTATATTTCCATGGATGAATCGAATATGGAATTGGAAAGTATGCCCAAATAAGTAATTGAGGTATAGAGTATAGTTGGCATGCCATAGAGTCCAACGGTTTAGCACTTCGGTGCAGTTTATTAACACTTAGGTGCGGTTCTTTAGCACTTATGTGCGGTCTCTTAGCACTTCGGTGCGGTTTATTAGCACTTCGGTGCAGTTTTGACTCGTGTACTCAAGTCCTCAAACTATGTTGGGCAATAATTTATTTGATAATAAATGGTAAATAATTTAGAGAGTAGGTGAACTCTCGGATAATGGCAATGATATTAATAGTATTTATGAATCTGGAATATATTATGTTAATATTTGATTAACATAAGGAAAATAAATGAATAGTGATCAAACTGCATGTTTATTATATTATTGTTATATTTCAAGCATGTTGAATTATGTTAAATAATTATAATGCCTCACTATGTATATACTTAGCGTGTGATGGTTTTTCACGCGTAGGTAGAAATCCCGGACATGAGTAAAGAGTATCGGTATCATCATCTAGAGGGATAATAGTTGTATCAGTAATTTACATCTTTGATGTATTTTGATTATCTATAGTTGGCATGTATAAAATAATAGTAGCTCGCTTTAACTAATCTGGATATGGTTTGTAATATTAATATATAGATAAGTGGTTACTTTATAAGGTGGATTATATTAGATTAAAGAAATTATTAGTAATGAAGATCGGGTAAAGTTATAAATTTGATTTTTAAAAGTAAATCAAGATGATTTTTAATTTAGTCAGTTTTTAGGCAGTTTATTTAATTAAAAAGTGTAGTTTTAAATTGCCAAGTTGCTGCTTGAAAACGAAAGTTATTTGACGGGCTTAAAATTAGAAATTGGTTTTACGCAATAAAGTGAAATCTTTGAAAATTGCTGTTTTGACTATATTGAGTAGCATAAAATACGGTTAATCCTTTTGTGACACTCTATACTAGAATTGGATAATAAATACTGGTAAGGGTGTTACTTTTAATGGTATTAGAGCTACATGTTTAGTCGGTTCTGGATAGTAAATGAGTCTCTATAGAAAGTCAGAGTTATATACATGCCACTAGGATATCAAAAATTACTGATATCGTGTAGGATTATGATGATGCCTAATATTGGGTAGATTACTCCTTACTTATTTAAGATAATCGTGACATAAATAGATGTCGGATTATCGAAAATCTTGATAGGCTGTTGAGCAGGCCTGCTCAAAGCAGAAGTAATGGGTGAATCAGAATCCACCTCAGGTTCAACAAAATTTAGAGCAAACGGCTAAGCAGAATGTAGAGCAACATGCTTAGGAACAAAGAAATATGCCGGTGCAAAATCAAGTCTTATTTCTGCAATCCTTGGATGCGATTATTAATCGGCGAGCATCAGTATCAGTCCCTAAAGAGTTAAGGAAATTTGGAGCACCAGAATTCCGAGGTGATACTGATGCAAATCCGATTTATGCTGATTACGGGTTAAATGATGTCAAGATCATGTTAAGCAGAATCCCTTGTGATAATCAAGGAAAATTGGAAGGAGTAGTATCCCTTCTGATGGGACAAGCTAGTGCATGGTGGAATGTGATAACTGCACAAGTACCTCCGGAGCGAGTTACTTGGGAATTCTTCCTTCAAGAATTCAAAGAAAAGTATATTGGAGACGTATTTGTTGAAGATATGAGACAACAATTTCTGCAGCTAAAACAGCATAGCAGACCAGTTTATGAATACAAATGCGAATTCAATAGATTATGCCGGTTTGCAACCGAGCTCATTCCAATAGAAAAGTCTAGAATTGACAGATTTATTGCTGGTTTGGATTCGCAATATAAGAGGATATTGGTTTCCCGTAGTTTCACTACTTCTCAAGAAATGGTGAATAGAGCCAAGGCTATAGAAAGAGTGGACCTCGAGAAGAAGGCAAAAAAGCAAATTCAGACCGAAAAAGGTCTGGAGGTTCATTTGCTACGTCATCGTTTAAACGCAACAAAGGAACGTCATAGTATTATCATGCAGCATCAGCCTCTTCCGTTAAAAAAAGGGTATGCAAGAGGAAAATCAAAGTAGCCTCAGATGAATACTACGGGTACTCAAGGTTCTGGAATTCGCCCGATTGCAAAATGTGAGCATTGTGGCAAGAGACATCCTGGTCAATGCTGGTTGATCGGGGCATGTTTCCAATGTGGATAAGCTGGGCATTTCAAGAAAAATTGTCTGGAGCTTCATCCGCATCAGTTTGCTGTAGTGCCACGGAGGGGCAAGGGAAACAAAGGTGGAAAATTGGGAACGTTTGCATCAACACCCAATCAAGAAAGTAGAACTAATTTCGAGTGAGATAGTTGTTGTCAACCCAATAGGACAAAGTGCCAGAGTGAGTAGAATATGCAGGAAATGTTCTTTAAGAATTTAAGCAGTAGAATTTCCTGCTGATCTTATGGAATTGCCTTTCCAAGAATTTGAAATTATTCTTGGAATGGATTGGCTATCGGCATATGATGCTACGGTTGAATGTCGATTAAAAAGGGTAGTCTTAAAAGGACCAGAGGGTTCAAAAATAGTATTTAGGGGCGAAAGGCAAAATTATTTGAGTCAAGAGATTGTAGCCGTAGCTACTGAAAAGTTGTTATCATGTGAATATGAAGTTTATTCAGCTCATGTGATAAGTGCTCCGGAAATAAAGATAGATCTGGAAAATATACCAACGGTACGAGAATTTCCAGATGTTTTTCTGGATGAATTACCAGGTCTACCCCCTGATCGAGAAGTGGAATTTGGTATTGATGTGCTTCCTAGAACAACACCAATATCAATAGCACCTTACAGGATGGCTCCTATAGAGCTTAAAGAGTTAAAAGCTCAATTGAAAGAATTATTAGACCGAGGTTTTATAAGGTCTAGTATATCACCTTGGGGAGCTCCCGTCTTGTTTGTAAAGAAGAAAGACGGATTAATGAGACTATGTATGGATTATCGTCAACTTAATAAAGTGACGATAAAGAATAAATATCATTTACCGAGGATTGAAGATCTTTTTGATCAACTTAAGGGAGCAATGGTGTTCTCTAAGATTGATCTTCGATCGGGGTATCATCAATTAAAAATCAAGGAAGCGGATATACCAAAGACATCTTTTAGAACCAGATATGGGCATTACGAGTTTGTAGTAATGCCATTTTGACTTACAAATACACCAGCGACGTTTATGGATTTAATGAATCGAATCTTCTAGCCGTATTTGGATCGATTCGTGGTAGTATTTATTGATGACATATTGGTTTACTCTAAAACCAAGGAGGAGTATGATGCTCATCTTCGAGTTGTTCTCCAGATCTTATGAGAAAAGAAGTTGTATGCAAAGCTGTCAAAGTGTGAATTCTGGTTATCGGAAGTAAATTTCCTTGGGCATATAGTTTCAGCCGAAGGAATTCGAGTTGATACTAAGAAGGTTCAAGCAATCCTTGAATGGAAAGTTTCTAAGAATATCTCTGAAGTGAGAAACTTTTTGGGATTAGCTGGTTACTATCAGCGGTTTGTGAAAGATTTTTCAATGATTACCTCTCCGATAACCAGGCTATTAAGAAAAGAGGTACCGTTCGTTTGGACGGAAAAATGTCAAGAAAACTTTGATCAATTAAAGAAGGTTCTGACAGAAGCTCCTGTGTTAGTGCAACCAGAATCTGGAAAAGAATTTGTAATATATAGCGTTGCCTCCCATAATGGTTTGAGATGTGTGCTGATGCAAGAAGGAAAAGTGGTAGCTTATACTTCACAGCAACTCAAATCTCATGAGAGAAACTATCCCACTCATGATTTTAGAGTTGGCTGTAGTGGTGTTTGCTCTAAATATCTGGCAACACTACTTATATGGTGAAAAATGCTATATTTTCACTGACCATAAAAGTTTGAAGTACTTGTTATCCCAAAAAGAGCTCAATTTGAGGCAGAGAAAATGGATGGAATTAATCAAGGATTATGATGTAATTATTGATTATCATCCGGGAAAGGCTAATGTGGTAGAAGACGCACTTAGCTAGAAAAAAACATTTTTTGCCTTGAGAGCCCTGAATACCCAATTGAAAATGCAGGAAAATGGTGCATTAGTGGTGGAATTTCAAATCAAGCCAACTTTGATAGAGAGAATTAAAGAGTAGAAGCCAAAGATGAAGGGTGCTTGGAAAGAATAAAACAAATAGAAAGTGGTGAATCTAAAGACTTTGAAGTAAAGTCTAATGGGTGCTTATATTATAAAGGACGTTTATACGTTCCTGAGGATGATGAGCTGAAGAAAGAAATACTTTTTGAAGCCCATTACAACTCTTTAACAAAGCATCCAGGTGGTAACAAAATGTATCAAGATGTGAAAAGTCGTTTTTGGTGGCCTAACGTGAAGCAAACCATTACAGAATTTGTTGCCAAATGTTTGACTTGTCAACAAGTCAAAGCAGAACATCAGGTACCATGTGGATTACTTCAACCAATTTCCATTCCACAGTGGAAATGAGAAAGAGTTACTATAGATTTTGTAACGGGCTTGCCATTGACGCCAAGTAAAAAGGATGCACTTTGGGTGATCATAGATTGATTGACTAAATCGGCACACTTTATACCAGTTCGCATGGATTATTCCTTGAAGAAGCTGGCAGAATTACATATCATGGAGATTATTAGATTGCATGTCGTTCCTATGTCTATTATACCGGACAGAGATCCCAGGTTCACTTCAAGATTTTGGAGTGCTTTACACGAGGCATTGGGAACTAAATTACATTTTAGTACTATTTTTCATCCCCAAATGGACGAGCAGTCGGAGAGAACTATCCAAGTATTGGAAGATATGCTTAGAGCGTGTGCAATAAATTTTGTGGGTTCTTGGGAAAAGTATCTTCCCTGGAAAAAAATGTTACGCTTTGGACGAAAAGGCAAACTTAGTCCAAGATTTATCGGCCCTTATGAGATTCTAAAAAGGGTTGGTCCAGTGGCATATCAGTTAGCATTGCCACCCGAGATGAGTAAGATCCATGATGTTTTTCATGTATCCATGCTGAGGAAGTATCGATCCGATCCTTCGCATGTCATTACACCAGAAGAAATCGAGATTCAACAAGATTTGACATACGAGGAAGAACCTGTGAGGATATTAATATATTAGCTCACGGAGAAAAACAACTAAGAAATAAAAAGATTCCTCAATTCAAAGTTTTGTGGAAAAATCACAAAGTAGAGGAAGCCATTTGGGAACCTAAGGAATCAATGAAAAAGCAGTATCTGCATCTTTTTTAACCTAGTACTTAGGAAAATTCGAGGATGAATTTTCTTAAGGGGATAATTGTAATACCTCAAAAATTTGGTTAGTGACCAAAATGAAGAACTTGAAAAGTTTGGTGACCAAAATGTAAAAATTCAAAAAGTTTGGTGCCAAAGTGTAAATTTTAAAAAGTTTAGGGACTAAGTTGTAATTTTTAAAAGTATGTAATTTAGTCCCATAAGTGAATAGTTCACCCCCAAGAGTGGCATTTTCGTGATACTTAGATTTTTGATACGGAGTTTGTATTAAGAGCTATAAAGCTTTAAAGTTCGGGAAAAATCTAGATAATCGAATTTAATCGAATAAATGAGATATCTTTTATGCGATATTTTAGGAGATATTTTATTAAAATAAGTTTAGGGTAAAGTGGTATTTTCCATGTCTTATTTTAATGGAAATTAATATGGATCATTGGATTAAAGATTTCTTTTCCATGTGTAATCTTAGCCATTGGATGAAAAATGGCAAGATGGTAATTTTTGAAGATAGCAAGGGCAAAGTTGGTAATCACTAACTCCTTGGATTATTTTGGGACCTTGGATTGGTAGGTAGACATTTGCTTAATATGGAGCTTTGTATTACAAGGGTAAAAAGGTCATTAGACTTTAAAATGAATTTTAAATTCATTTTTAATATATTAAGTACAAGTGGCTAAATTGGAAAGGAAAGAAATTTCAAGATTTCTCCCCCATTTTCAGCCAAGTATCGAACACCCCAAAGGTAAGAAGAAAAATTTTTCTTCTTGATTTTTCAAGCTTATTTAGTTGGAATTTTGATGAAGGCATGAAACATGAAATTAATCTACATGAAATTCTCTATCTTTTGGTACCATTTGTTCATGCTTTCCTTGCTTAGAAACTTGGTTTTGTGATTTTGATGGATAAAGGGGGTGTTGAATTAGGATGAACTAAGGTTAGTTTTTGATGAATATGATGTTGTGGAATCATATTAAAGCTTGTATGATGGTTGAAACTTCATGGAAATAACTAAACCCTAAATTGTTCAAAGTTAGGGTTTTAGTAGAAAAGTTGAAATTGAATTGATTTTGATTTGGGGATGATTGGGAAGCTTGGAAATGATGTTTAAATGTTAATTGGACTGATTTGGAAACTTGGAAAATCATAGGGATGATTTCGGCAAATTGTAAAAGTTAGGAGAAATTATGGAGAAATTTCCATAAATTTGGAAATGTTGAAACTATGATTTTACAAGCTTTAAAATGTCATTTGGACCATTTTGGAAGTTTATAAAATCATAGGAACCAATTCGAAAATTTTGAATAGATTGGGGACCAATTCGGCAATTTGGAATAATTTAAGGACTAAAGTGAAAATTTATTTTTATGGAAGAATTATGCTGGAATTAAGGTTAGAAATAAGTTATAAATCATTATTTGAATAAAGGTTGGAAGAAATACAAAGTATTGAGGATGAAATGACTTATGTCATGAAACTAATATTTGGAAAATATTAGGGTGTTTATAGGAAAATTATTCCTATATTGTTTATATGTTAGTAAGATACTAACATATAATTTGGAGTATACTTTCTTAATACATTTGTAGACTATGAAAAAAATCAAGATCAAATTAGCAATCAAGGAAAGGAACGGGACCAAAGTTGAATTTAGTGAGGATTATTAGATATTGACAAAGTATAAAGTGTCAAGGTGAGTGCATTTTTATGCATGGATAATATTATGATTATAATTTGGAAGACTTGTGATAAGTCTACCTTATTAATAATTTCTTGATAGTTATATGTTTATATCATGAACTTATATTTGACATATTGAGAATTGTCAAAGGAAGAACTATGATGCATTTGATCACTAGATATATCAGATATGTATATTTATGTTAGTTAGGGTATGAACTGACCAGTATTTAATAATATTGCCATGGATGAATCGAATATGGAATTTGAAAGTATGCCCGAATAAGTAATTGAGGTATAAAGTATAGTTGGCATGCCATAGAGTCCAGCGGTTTAGCACTTCGGTGCAGTTTATTAACACTTAGGTGTGGTTCTTTAGCACTTATGTGCAGTCTCTTAGCACTTCAGTGCGGTTTATTAGCACTTCGGTGCATTTTTGACTCGTGTACTCAAGTTCTCAAACTATGTTGGGCAATAATTTATTTGATAATAAATGGTAAATAATTTAGAGAGTTGGTGAACTCTCGGATAATGACAAGGATATTAATATGATTTATGAATCCGGAATATATTATGTTAATATTTGATTAACATAAGGAAAATAAATGAATAGTGATCAAACTGCATGTTTATTATATTATTGTTATATTTCAAGCATGTTGATTTATGTTAAATAATTATAATTCCTCACTAAGTATATACTTAGTGTGTGATGGTTTTTCACGCGTAGGTAGAAATCCCGGACAGGAGTAAGGAGTATCGGTATCATCATCCAGAGGGATAATAGTTGTATCGGTAATTTACATCTTTGATGTATTTTGATTATCTCTAGTTGGCATGTACAAAATAATAGTAGCTCGCTTTAACTAATCTAGATATGGTTTGTAATATTAATATCTAGATAAGTGGTTACTTTATAAGGTGGATTATATTAGATTAAAGAAATTATTAGTAATGGAGAGTGGGTAAAGTTATAAATTTGATTTTTTAAAGTAAATCAAGATGATTTTTAATTTAGGCAGTTTATTTAATTAAAATGTGTAGTTTTAAACTGTGAAGTTGTTGCCTGAAAAGGAAAGTTATTTGACGGGCTTAAAATTAGAAATTTGTTTTACACAATAAAGTGAAATATTTGATAATTGCTATTTTTGACTATATTGAGTAGCATAAAATGCGGTTAATCCTTTTGTGACACTCTATACTAGTATTGGATAATAAATACTGTTAAGGGTGTTACACGTATCGATACGGCTTAACTAACAAAACAGCTTTTTGTACTGATATACATATAACTGTATTGATACGGCATGTTGACCAAACTATACCGATACTCCTTGACCCCGTACCGATCCCCCCTTTGTTATCTCAAACTCAGAATTCCTGTAGCTAAATCTTGTACCAATACGATACCCAGCGTATCAATATGGTATATTAAAATCGAAAGGATCGTACTGGTATGCTAACCCGTGTACTAAAACCAATGCACGTTTTCTCTCAAGGCGTACCGATACGGTGGCTAAGCGTACTTGTACCCTATGCTTTATTTCAACAATTTAAGCCTTAGCAGGACCCCGCGTACCGATCCCTGGATACCCATACCGGTACGCAAAGGCTTGTAGTGACCTCTAGGTCCAACATATGACACTTTGGCTCACTTTATTCAACATTAACCGATATCTAAACATCATATAACGTCATCAACATACTAACATTATAAGCCAACCTAACAAGTCTAGCATATTCAACTACCAAGTCTAGAGGCATGCTTCCTAGTCCAAATCCAAAAAGTAAAACCAACCATAACTCCATCACTTTAAGTCACTTACAAAACCAAACGAACAAATACAGCTTGCCCAAATAAGGAGTTCATCAAAAACCCTCTCAAAACACCATTTGACACATTGCCCTTATTACTACTATTTAACATTCCAAACCGTACTTTGAAAACAAGTCGTGGAAAACCTTTCTTGCTTCCTCACTACCAGCAACCTCTAATTCTCTGCTCTGATGGAAAATAGAGCGTAAGCATACTAGGCTTAGTGAGGAATGCTAAAAAATAACCCCCATCAATTCAATTTAAACCATTTCACAATCCTTATCAAAACCATGCACTTAACATTTCCAAAACAACATATTAAACCATATGCAACATGTATCATGGATTCTACAGAAAAGTCCCATTTGCTACCCTCAATTTAAGCTTTCCCATGCATACTACCAATGCAAGGCTTAAAGAGCAAAACATGTTTAAACTATATTAAACAGCATAATCCCTCTCATGATACATCATCAATTATATTGGCTTACAAGTGATTATTAACCAAGATCCCCTTTACAAAACATAACATCGGATGCACAGATTCAACAAGTTTTCCTTCAACACTTAACATACAATCTATCAGTATCTCAAGGTTCATACACGGGAGTTTTCGGTACTCATAAACCCCTCCACCGTTGTGACACCAGTGGTGGAGTCTTCGGTACCCATAAACCCCTCAACACCACTCATCGGCTAGATGTATAACCCACTAACGAGAGTCTTCGGTACACATAAACCCATCGACCGTTAGGGTATTTGGATGGAGTATTCGGTATACATAAACCCCTCAACATCCAAGACAACTTTTTATAGTACACTATCAATCCTATGGTCGACCAACTATATCCGATAACATTTTCAAACCTTTTTCATACCATCACTTTCCAATATAATTCATTTTAATAACAACAACTCATTGTTTTCATATGCATCATCAAAACCATTAAACCAATGCAATAAACCTTACATTAACCAATGTTTATAAACATTAACAAAATGTGCATTACTTCCAAATACATCAACATCATTATGTAATCAATTTCCAACATTGAACCATGCTCAAAACATGCATATATAGTGAGTAATTAAACCATTTAAAACAAGTGCGTAAAACAAATTGCCAAATCGAGTTCGAGAGAGAATTCATCATTTACTTACTTTTGAGCTTAGACCAACATTTCAAGCTCGATCTAAACTCCCAAACACAACTTTCAAACCTTTGCAAAGCTATAAAACACGTTCTCACTCACCGACTCGCAAAGCCTCACTTGCCGATACAGTAATCTTGCCTCTAAAGCTTCCGAAACAAACTTTCAAGCTTGAGGACCAACTTTCCCTGTTTTATTCCACACAAAAATAGAGGGTACGTTGCATCAAAATGTAATCAACAACATAGCAACATAAATCCTCAACATCTTTTATCAAATTCCACTCCACAAGAACCGAAATTAACAACAAACCTCTTCCAAACTTAACCCAGCCACAAACTAACATCTCAACCCATCAATTAACATCTAAAAACACATCACTAACATCCTTATATCTCCAGCATTCCTAAAATCCCCACAACACCTCAAGAACTCACAACTAACAACCTAACAAATTAAAGATTCACATAGCTTCAGGATTCCAATGTTGAAGCCCACTTATTAACATTAATAAACATCAAAATCATGATTAAAATCAATTAAGAACTTAGAAAAACATAGTCTACACGAAAATCCTTTAATTAAATCGATTAACCACAATTTAACCAATCTTCCATAATTAAATCATCAAATCAAGTTAGAAAACATGTGTAAATGGTCAATAAATTGGGAATTCCAATAAAGAACCTTGTATTAGAGGAGAAGAACGAACCTCACCTCTAATGGCTGCTTTTCCCCTTATTTGGATGAATTTACATAGCAAAACAATGAAAATCCAATTAGATTTTGTTAGGAAACCATTAAAGATCCATTTGATAACAAAAGAAGATTAAAATCAAGTATTTACCTGAGAAAATTGAAGTGGAAAATGTGTTTGGCATGAGAGAATTTGAGAGAAAAGCTTTTATGAAAAGTTAGTTACATTAAAATGTTTTAAAGCCTTTTTAATTAACCAATTAATTCTACAACCTTTTTATATTATTTTAAAATCTTTAAAAGATTTGGTAACTTTGTATTTTGGTCACCAACCTAAATGTCCAATTTAAAGACCCTTTTTTGTAAAATTGGCTTTACCAAAATCATTACCATATTAAATAATGATTTTTAATTATTTTTCCATATTTTTATCCCTTTCAAAAAGATTTATTCCAAATTAAATCCCGAAACTGACTCAAATCCTCTAATTCTATCCAACGGACTGTCTCAACCGCCTTGAAAACTCCTAGGCCCAAAATCGGGCGTTATACCCTTGACTCGGTCTAGTCGCTAGACCGAACCAAGCGAGCTACATTAGGTTTTCCGAGACAAACTCGAAAGAATTACTTAGAAAATGGTCCATTTTTTCATTTTAACTTATCTAAATGCACAATTAAGTCCTAAGGTGATCATGCTGACAACGTGAAACCTACAACGCAATCGGGCGTCGAATTGACATCCAATTGTACTATATCGCATTTTAGGGACCAAATTGCAATTATAGGAAGTTATAAGGACTTTTAAAAATTTAAAGTTACCAAATCTTAATTAGTCAATTTTCATGCATACAAGTTAAATTTCAACTTAAGATAATCATCCATTCTCATTTAATTGCATAAATACGAAACAAGGACTAAACTGCAAAGAATCAAACATCAGGAAGCATCTTAACAAAAAATAACTAACTGCGTATCGGTCGACAACCCATCTGTATTGATAGGGGTATAAACCGCAAAGGCATACCGATACGGTCCTTAAGCGTATCAGAATGGGTGTTCATTATTTGAAATCAAGAATTCTAGTAACCAAAAGGCGTACCAATACGGTTGCCCATGTACCAACACCAGACCAAATTTTCAGCTATGTGACTGATACAGTTACCAGACGTATTGGTACGCCTAGGCATTTTTGCCCAGATTGAGCCAAAATAGGTATCCGCGTACCGATCCCTAAGGACCCGGACTGGTACAGATAGACCTGTAATGACCTCTTGGTCGAACATATGATACTTTAGCTCAATCTAACATGCTCCAAACAACTACCAATCAACATATAACATCCCAAGCATTATTTCCACAATCATAAGAGCATGGTAAAGGATCATACATAACTCATCTCATCCAAACAAAGATCCTATAGGCATGATCTCTACCCAAGCATGCAAATTGATTCCTTACCTCTCAAAACAGGATATAAAGCACCTTACAAGTCCAAAAACATCAAACATAACTTTTACAAACTAGGGAGTAAGCAAATAACCCTCCCAATTACAACTTGGTCACATTGCCCCTTATTACTAAATAGTATTATAAAACCAAACGTGAAAATCTCTTCACTCTTGGATTGTCTTTGCTTGCTTGTTGTCCCAAATAGTCTATTTCTCTGCATTGATGAGAATGGAGAGCTTAAGCTATAAGCTTAGTGACGGAATCTCAAAAACACTTATCAATGCATTTTAAACCATTTTATATCAAATCAAGTTTATATTGCTTATGCCAAAATCATCTCATGCTTCTATAACCTCTTCAAATATGCACATTTAAATCATTTGCAACACTAGTATCATGGATTTCTATCACAACCTCAATTTAAGCTTCATATGCCAAAATCTCTAAATAGCAAGCTTAAAGAGCATCTGTAATCACTCATTTTCACTTGTAAATACATATTAGTATTGCATGTATATTTATTATATTATATGCATGAGTGTTACTAATATATATATAAGGTGTGGTGTGTGCATGTATATTATAAGCTATGTATGTATACGTATTAATGGTGTATGTGTGTCGCGTATGTATCTATATTTAGTACGAGCGTTTTTGTGGTTAATTATCTGTATAATTATATATATATGTGTATACTAGTGATTAATGTTTGCATAGGTATATACGTATGTATTGTTGTATGTGTACTGCTGTTATAATTATACTATTGGGCTAATATAAAATGAAAATCCAAAAATATATATTAAACCCAAATAAAAATTACAGTCCAAGTCCAATTAAAAATCTAATATTATTACAAGGCCCGGTAGGCCCAAACCCAAACCCTATTTAATTACAATTATTGTGTGCAGGTAACTGTGGGCCGTTGGATCAAGATCTGATCCAACGGCCACGATCCAACCAAGAAGCCAAAATATCTGCCAGTCGCGTGTTCCACACGTATGGACCGTTCGAGTGCCACGCGCGCGTATGGTCCACGCGCGGACGCTTTGATATCCTACGCGCGCGTGAGCCCCACGCGCTCTGACTCCTCGACTGCGGAGCTCCACGTGGCAAGATCTGGAGCTGTTTCACCAAATCGAGGCTTCATCCAGGCCGTTCGTCCTTCAAGCCATCTCGACCGTTAGATTAGATCAGATCTAATGGCCGAGAACGCGTCTGGCCGCTGGCAGAACACCCACACCGCCACCATGCCGATCTTCAACCACCGTGCTCAGAACATGCCAAATACAACAAGCAATAAGTTTGTCAGTCCAGATCTGAAAAAGCAAGTAATATACAACTTGTACCAAAAAAGACGGGGATATATATGAAGCGAAATATTTTGTAAAAGGGGGGGGGGGTAACAGAGAAGATTGTAACAAAAAAACTGAAAGTTGTAACCAGTCAAGTGATAATCGAAAGTCAGTCCAATGGTAAATACTTGTTTCCTTTTCTTATTTGTTTTTTGCATGCATATACAAAGAGATAAACAAAAAAATGAGAGAGAAGAGGTCTTACCGTCGCCGTCCGTGGGTCTCCCTTCCTCAGTGACAAGCCTTTCGGCTTCCCCATGCTAGAGACGGTGAACTGAAGGAAGGGGAAGGCCCCTTGTAGTTTCGTTTTTAGGTTTAAAAAATGTTTTTTTGTTTCGTATTTCCTAGATCTAGGGTAAATCGAGGCTTATCCTCTGAATCCAACCTCGGATTCACATCGAGGATGAAACGGGGGTTTTTTGGTGTGTTTTGGACGCTCGCCGGCGCCGGTTAGCGGCGGCCGGTGACGGAGAACACGGCGGCCGGCCGCCGAATTCTGGGTTTCATGGGGATATTTGAGAGAAAATGAAGAACAGCAGGTTATTATAAAACGAAAAAATGAAACGAAATGAGGGAAATTTGAGCCGGGCCAAAAAAAAGCGTTTTATAGGTGTTATTATTTTTTGAAATGGGTAAATCACACACTTAATCCCCCCACGTTTCCAATATTTTCATTTTTGTCTTGCCGCATGGTATATTTACAACTCTGGTCCTTCTTGTATTTCAAAATCTTGCAATCCAGTCCCTAAATTACACCGAATCAGTTTTTAAATGGTAAAATTACGCCTTTAGCCATCCCGCATTTTTGAACTTTTCATTTTGGGTCTGCCCCTTGGTCCAATTACAATTTTGATCCTTCTAGGTTCTGTTTACTTCGCATTTTAGTCCTTAAATTACCTATTATTGTTCTTTAATTTCTGCCACTGACTTTTATTTTTCTTTCATTTCAGTCCCGTTTCTTTGTAAATACTCATGTTCGTATTATAATCGTATATGTTGATGTATTCTATTGTTTTATTTTATATCCCTCGTATATGCCTCGTATTTTATGTTTACATGTATATGTGTGTTAAGTTTACGATGATTATGTATCTTTTTGTTAGATTATTCGTATTAAGCATGTTATGTTCTAGTTGACTCGTGAACGACATGTTTTTGTATTTTTGCACGTATTGTATGTTTTCTTGGCTTTTAGGTTACGTGTTAGTGTGTCTTCTTTTATGTATAATATATTGTTCTATATATGTTGAAATGTGTTTTATTTATAATATGTATGTCTTTTGTGAAATATATGTTTCCCATACACGTATTTATTCATGCCTTGTTATTGTGATATGTTAAATTTGCTTTTATTTAATGTCAAGCCTGTTATGTATATGTGTGTTTTGATTATATATTTTATTTATGTTAGATTAACATTCTGTTATATCAATATTTATTGTATTTAAATACTTTGCCATGTTTTATATTTTTGCCACTAAGATTGCATATGATATATAAATTGTTAATGCGGTGCCCTTTTATCCGAGCGTAAACGGGGCCGAGATCGAGCGTAGTGATAGTGGTTGGGCGTTTATTCTTGGATAACGGGGCCCTTAAAATTTATTCACAATTATGACCGAATTTTAAAATAATCGTCACTTTAATCCGGAAAATCCAATATTAATAAAGCGGTAGTTATTAAAGTACCAATTTTGGGTGGGGTGGGGGTGCTAATCCTTCCCCATCCGTAACCGACTCCCGAACCCAATATTTTTTGAATCTCTGGTTTTATGGTGTCCGGCCTACCTAAGTGGCCGGTGGCGACTCCATTTTTTTTAAAATGCGTTTTTTTTAAAACCCCACGAAATAAATATTTTATATCAAAAAAAATCACGGACACCTTTCAAAAACACTTTGAAAATCCTCTCTTTTTAGCGATAAAAAAGACATCGCTACAGATGGCGACTCCGCTGGGGACTTGTTTTGTTTTTTCAAAAATGAGAGTCAAGCTTTTTGAAATAATTACCGTTTCAATAATATTAGAAGTTCCAGATTAAAGTGACTATTAAATTAATATTCGGTTGTGATTGCGCGTTTATTTTAACGCATTTAAAATATGGCATATAAACCCGTCTTTCTAAGTGGGGGGAAAACGCTAATGCTTTCGTGGAGATATCGTTCTCCCGTATGGGCCTAGCAAGTACCTTCGGGGCTCGAGTACCTTATGCTTTCGTAAGGATATCGTTCCTTCGTACGAGCATAAGCGAATGGGTCCCCCTGAATTGAACCCGGTTGAAAGGAGCCTATAATGGGTGATGATCGGGGGCCTTGCTACTCTTAGTAGAGGACATTAAGGACAATTCGGGTACCTCCTAGAACCAACACTGCATGTAGAGAACATAGAAACCTACCCTGTTAGAGCCATGCGGATAACCTTAGGTATTTTAGACGGGATAAATAGGGTTGTTTTGTGTGTTTATTCTGTTTAATTTTGTCCTTTTATTTATATATTTATCAATTTTATCTGGTACTGACTTGTTTTCTTTTCGCTTTTGTTTTTTCTCATACATCATGCATTTGCATCACATAAAGGTACTGGATCAAGTGGTTTGCCTGATCAGAAAGTCTTTCACCATGGAAAAAAGGTGTCTTAGGAAAGAAGAGCTTAATTTGTCAGTCAAACATTGGTCAGAGGTCAACCAGAAAATCCTAGGGGACAGTTTGCCGAACGAACGCGTAATAGCAGGATACACCTATGTGAGTCTCCAACAGAACGACCTATGGGATCTTCAAAGCATTTGGGAAAGATGGGACCGAAGACTACAAGACTTGTTTTGCAACAGTTATGGCGACATTGCACAATTGTTATATGTTCGGGTTAATCAACCCCTACTCCGAGCTATAGTCCAGTTCTGGAATCCGGCTTTTTGCTGCTTCACCTTCAATGGGCAGGACATGATGCCTACGGTAGAAGAATACACTGCTTTACTTAACCAGAAAAATATTTAGGAAGATTAGATCTACGCGAAGCCTCCGAGGAATCAGAATTACACTGCGAAACTCAAAACCTTTGCGGGAATGAGTGACGATTGGGTTAATGGCCTCCTTCAAATCCGAGGAGACAATACAGTCTTTGCATGGGAAAGTATTCGGGACATCATACCGACACATCCAGACGAGGCAAAGAAAATGGACTTGTTCGCTTTAGGAATATATGGCTTGGTGATCTTTCCAAGAGTACTCGGGAACATTGACATAGCCATTCTGGATTTGTTTGAGCGGGTGAAACGGAAAGCAAACCCAGTACCAGCAATCTTGGTCGAGACTTTCATTTCCTTAAATGCTAGCCGGAAACATTAAAAATGACGTTTTCGAGGATGCGCACAGCTGTTACAAGTATGGATTCAGAGTCACATGTGGAAAACACCGACGAGGGTCCTGCCGGGGATATCCTTCCAAGGTTTTTCGCCTCTATGGGAGTACTTAGCAAAGGAATGGCAAGAGGATTTGAAAACAAAAATGTGGACCAGTTTCTTCAAGAACATTCAAGATGAAGACATAGCATGGAGGGTCCCATGGCTCGGTAAAGTTAATTATTTTCTATACAGTTGTGGTACTTCAACTGGCTGGTGATGTTGGGATTGCATGGAGGGATCGCCTGTGCTCCGCTTTTAGTGTCTCGACAGTTCGGATCACAACAGTTCATTCCCAATACCGCCGGATTAAGCCAAACTGAATTTCTTTTCAAAGGGGAGTTCAAAGGAAAAATTCAGACCATCATGAGGGCCTGGGACCATTGCTATCGGATCAGGGTGGAAGGAGATACCGAGCACATGACTACCCCGAATTACGATCTTTGAAGACGTTTGAGGGTTAATAATGTGATTCCCGAATCTGATCAAGGACCAGTAGTGTCACTCGAAGAGCTTACAAGGGTGGTACCGTCTGAAGCTGACATCTTAAGGAATGAACTCGAAGAAGTTAAAAGGAAAATGGACATCCAATAGACTCAACATGCGA